>LPNX010970540.1:0-57026 GCA_001517045.1 Pseudotsuga menziesii
ACCTCTACACGTACCCCCTCGATATCCTAGGTAAGGTCACTAAGGTCACCTCGATATAATCAATGCTCAAGCGGACAGTCGCAGGCGGGATTGACCGTATGAGCAGGGGAGCAAATCCTGAAACTCCCGAAAGAGCCCCCAGATACGAATACAATCCTGGCTATATCGCTGATGCTACACAGTTACCAACCAGGGGTTATCCCGATCAACAACCGCTCACATTGCCTAGTGCTTGACTCCCTTTTGAGAGGAGCTTCCTGAGAACGCTGGTTATATAAAGGATTTCACACACTCCCTGGACAGACACCTAGTTGTTGTTGTTTAGTGATCTTGGAGAATTAACTTTCAATGAACTATTCCAAGATCCTAAAACCTAAGCTTGTTGGTGCACCCTAGAAAGGAAAAGAGTGTAATTCATTTTAATTAGCGTTGATTTTATTTTGGCTTTATTACTCAAAAATGGGATATGGTCGTGCAACTAATGGTGTTATGATGCAACAAGAAGTAAAATGCACACCTAACAATCAATGCAAATGCATTGTGTCCATGAAAATAGGGTATGCGTACTACGTGAATGCACAATTTCTTCTTCAAATGCTGAATGCAAATTTCCCTATATGAAGTCCTAACTATTAGTCCAAAGCAAATCTAGATCTAATGCAAGTACAATGCAAGGTGCAAAATGCAATGCATGATGATAAGCAAATTTTTAGGATTTTTTGAAAATAAAGAGATACAAAAAGCAAAAGAATTATTCTAACCACCCCAGACTCTGCAAGCACACATAAACAGCATTCTAGCAAAGCACTAAGGCAAAAGGACTCTGATGCACTAATCTCAAACAAAAAATCAAAGATGCCATGACAAGAACTTTCCTAAAAGAAAAAATTTAGGCTAAAAAAAACATTTCTGGTCAGAAACAGAGGTATTAACAGACTCAGGCAGTGCCAAAGGAGACTCAGCAACTAACAGAATTCACCCAGCAATCCAATATCTTCCACAAAAAGGTAAAAACTAGAGTATACGCGACTGTGCGCAGTGAACCCGCGTGTATACGCAACAATCCCAGGGGAAACCGTGTGTATATGCGACTGTAATTGACAAACCCACGTACAGGAAAAAAAAGATGCACAAATTCAAGGCAAACAGACAGGCTGAGACTAAATTCACACCAATCAAGATCTACCAGGCATACATGCCCCCATACCCGACACAGAAACAAGAGAGAGAGAGCAATTCAAATACATTGAATGCCAAAAGATCAACCCCCAAAGGACAATAACTAGGAACTCCCCAGCGGAGTCGCCAATTCTGTTACGGAGAGAAATTCCTATGACTTGGGGTACCACAACAGACAGCTAGACTCCAGAAATCAATCTTTCCCAATATGCAATAGAAATAAAAACATCTAACACTAAAGGATCGAACCTCGTACCTTATTCTGGACGGTTGAAGTAGATCCCCATTGAGCTTTCCAATCTTCAGCTTGAATTGTTATAGCACGTCCTCAACAACAAGTAAACAATACAAGCATACTATATTTCATGGTGTTAGATCTATTCTAGCATATATAATCAATAATGTATAAGCATTTGACATATTCCAATGGAAACAATATTCATTGAAATACACATTACTAGATAGGAAAAGATATTTCTATTAATATGAATCAAAGATTACAAGTGACAACCTCTGACGGCATGTCTGCGAACCGGAGAAAATGAATCCCCCACTTGGGCCTCCACCACCTCAATCCTCCATCACTCCGATAGCAAGCTTCCTAGAAAAAGGAAAGCTTGGGAAGAACACAACAGTGCTCCAAGGGACAAAGGGATGCAGACTCAAGCATAAGTTCTGGCAACAATGGACTATAGTTTCGGTACTCTCAATTCTCTCTTCTCTCCCATGCTTTCAATGTATCAAGGGTTCCTTATATAGCTTTTCAAAGTGATACTGAAAGGTCGAATCCATGCGATCTCAAGGCATATGGACGAACAAAAGTCATATGAGTTGGATCCAAGACAAGGAACGCTCCAAAGGATTTTGGATTATGTACACATCTCGATGTACGCGACTATAGAGGGAATATCCGCGTATGTACGCGGTTATCGGGGAAAATGCCGTGTATATCATTTTTCTAATGTTTTTAGGGATCGTCAATGATACATCAAAAGACAAAAAGTGGTCCATAGGGGCTAATGAGTCTGCAGTAGGACAGGGGAAGGCCATACAATGTGTGATTCACCTAGTGGGGTGAAATCCGCTATAACAATATGTGACCTTTCTCATCACATGTGTAACATCTAACAGTATCCCAATCTCTTCTAGAGTGATAAGTCTTACCTTTGGAGTGATGATGGTCCCTTCTGGCTTTCTTGGTGTGGGTTGTGAGAGCTTGATCTTCACTTCCCATATTTTCTTCTCGAGCTGCTATCTGAGCTTCTTCTTACGAGAATTCTTTCCATAGTCTGTTGAACTTGACTAGCTTCTTTCTGGCACAGATCCCTTGAATGAAATAGTCCCATGATCTAGGGAGACCATTCAAGGTGGTCATCACAATCTTTGCATTCTCCACTTCTTCGTCTACTTCTTCCAGTTGTTCCTTGATCTGAGTTACCCTTGTAAAGTATGACTGGATGGTCTCAGCATTCTGGATCTTTACATTCTTCAATTGGTTTCTCAAAGTCATCTTCCTATTTATGTTCTTCCCTTCAAACAATTTGGTTAGGGAATCAAACATAGCTTTAGGTGTCTTTAGGGAGGACACCTATGGTATGAGGTGATCCTTGATTGAATCAACAATGATCCTCTTTACCATAACCAACTTCTTCTTATGTAAGGCCTTAGCCTCATCTCCCTCTGGAACTAGAACCTCCTCACTGATATAGGAGTCCAACTCATTTTCTTCCAGGACCAAGGAGATCCTATACTTCCAGGCTAAGAAGTTATCAACTCCCTAAAGCTTTTCATCAAGCTTGGTATGATGAGACATCTTAACCGAGAACCTCAAATGGAAATACAAAATATTTAGATCTTACCAGGTCAAGATGTCGGATCTGGATTTGGAGCTGAAATTCTGCAATGTTGGTTCAGGGGCAGATTAGGGTTTTGCTTTTCTGGAGTTCTGTCCAACCAAATGCTTTGATCTTGATATCTAAATTTCTATTTTGAGGAGGAGATCAATCCAGGCCTGGGCTCATTGAAAAATTCCACTTATGTGGAAAGCCTTAATTTTCGGCAGCAGTGTCGGGTCCAAAACTGAAAAACCTTAGAATTGGATTATGCTTCGATAGAAAGATGCACCCTAGGGAGGAGAGTTATTCCAACCTTATTTTGCTGAAAATATCTGGAGAGAGATCCAGAAAGTAGGAATCCCTAGTTCCCGGAGCTGCACAGTGTCTTCTTCTCAGGTTAGCTTTGATACCATGTTAGATTTTTATCATTAAGCTAGCAATACATTAGGATCTTTAACTGAGAGAATAACAAGCACATCAATCAAACACAAGAGACAATGAACACAATGTTTATCCTCGGGGAAACCATAAATGGAGAAAACCCTGCAACTTCCTCAGAGATAGAATCAACACCAAAAGTAAAACCCCAAAATAGTAAGATGATCTCCCGACAGTAGTAACCTCTTTCTTCCTAGCCCCAGTGTCTTCTTCTTCCTCAGCTATGCGCTACAACTGAGTGTGAGTGGGTGTGTGATAAATAGAGAGGATAGCTCTCAATTTATACTAATTTCTGACTTGAAAAAACCCTACTAGGGCCGACTTCTCTAGGAGAGTCGAATAACCCTAGTGCCTCGGAACTGCGAGGACTTTAACCCTTGACCAATAGGAGGGTTACTCACAATGACTTGACATGACTTGTTTACATTATAGAAACTCCCGAGAGGAACATCGGGGCATAACATGACTCAAGTACATTACAGACACATCCCGAAATAAACATCAGGTTACAATACATAATAAATACAAGTGAATACATTCCGAAGTTACAATTACATCAACAAAATCAAGTATAGAGGCAGCTCTATGTGCCTTCCCAAATTCATTCATTTTCTCTAGATGCTTACCTACCAACCAACCAGGACATACTCCATTTGATGTTTGGATGAGAGGAAAGCCTTCAACCATTTTGTCATTATGGATTTGCTGGAGATATTTGAAATTGAGATAACCAAATATCTCATGTCATATCTTGTTGGTGTTGTTAACATGAGTCAATAGAGTTGTAGGAGGTAAAACAAGCAAAAAGTGAGAGAACTCATATGCCTTTGAGGCATGATTTGCAATCCATTTCACTATGATCTTTCTAGTATCCTTTTCTATGATTTCAACTGAGTTAGAGTCGAATGTAACTCTCTTGGGAGATACCGTATGGGTCATCTGATAAACATACACCAAATTAGTTGCAAGAGAGGAAACATAGAGAACATTTTTTAACTCACCATGTTGGATTTTAACTGAACCTCTTCCTTTTGCTGGAATTTGGGAGTCATATCCCATGTGAATTCTAGGTCATTCTGATATAGTGAGAGTGGAGAAGGATTCCTTGGAAGCAACCATGTGGTTGGATGCTCCAAAATCAATCAAGTAAGCTTTCGACTGAGTAAGGCCTTCCTTCAAGGCATGGAATCTCTCATGATCTTCTGTCTATGGTCCAACATCAAGCTTCTTTGCTTCTTATGGAAGGGAAATGTTGTTATGTTCAAGGAGGGCTGACAGTTGGTCGATCTTCTTCTTCATGCACTAGATTTTAGGATGAAAGCCTCTCATACAATAAGTACACTTAGTCTTTTCAAAAAAATTCTTCTGCTTGGAACTCGAGGATCCTTCAGAATAATTCTAACTCTCTTTTGGATTCGAATTAGAGGATTTAGGATCCTTCCCCTTATGCTTCCATTAAGCTTGTGCATTGGTTGAGTCCGACATCAGAAAATATTGGTTCTTGGAAGTTTGGAGGACTCCCATTTGGACCAACTTATCCTACTCTTGTATTAAAGACTCGACAAAGCCATCTAGTGAAGGAATATTCCAATTGGGGATGGAACCTATTTCAAAATGGAAGGTAGAGATGAAGACAAGTTACTCTAAGCCATTTTTGCTGAGCATAGAGAGCACAAGCTGCTCATCCTTCCTCTCTATTCTGCATTGCTTACAGTGTAGTGCCAAAGACTTGAATTTTGTGAAAACCCGTTGGATAGTTTCGAAACTGTTGGGATACAATGCTATTAGCTCGTTCTCCAAGATGTGCTCTCGGAGCTCATCTTTTTTTCCAAAAAATAATTCGAGCTTATCCCAATATTCTGTAGGAGTCTTCAATCCCTTCAGATGAAAGAGGATATCCCTAGAGATGTGAGTGCAAAGGAATCCAAATGCTTCATCCAACCGGTTCAAGAACTTACATTTCTTAGTAGGATGATGAGGTTATGTCTCTCTTCCCACATTCATCCTATACAGGACAAGCTTGTGTAATGAGGCCTGAATATATTCTGTCCAATCAACATAGTTGAAGGGTGTAAGGATATGGGGTAAGAGAGCTGAGGAATACATCAATTTTCCTTTCAAATAGTCAATTCTTCAATCAATCTACGTAGTACCTGTAAGAAACACTAACAAATAAATAAAAAAATCATAATAATGTCAGAATCAAGCCTTCCATATCTACATGTACACTTTCTCAGGGTTCGTCATGCATGCAGAGACTTCTCTGAATGAATCTAGAGTTAACAATGCACACTTTGCGGGACTTATGTGGAAACCCAGCTGCTTCTGGTGTATAATGGAGATTGGACTGACTTGATATATTCCTGAATAAGCTCTAATACCATGTTTAAATTATTGTTTCATTGATCTACATGCAATGAGTGTAATTGAATTGTATTATTATGCAGTGTAATGGAATGAAAAATACACACCGAACAATAAAATTTTCACAAAAAACTGATAAGTATTGCTCAGTAAAATTACAGTATTATCTTCATTAATCCCAACAGTATACAACAATGTTACATAATGGAGAATTCGAATCATGTGGATAAGATACGAATCTACCAAATCAATCCTGACTAACTTGATAACTAGAAGTGTCTAAATTACTATCGAAGCTTACTAGTTTAACTCAAGATGATTAATTCAGTCTCTCAATCACCTAAAATAGTTAAACTGATGAGGTAGGTGAGAATACATGCCTAAACCCATGCAACCGTGCAATATTGGCACTAACTGAACTGGAGGACATCTGAATGAATGTAATTGGAGCATAGCATAGCTTAACTAGTTACCAACTACCAAAAATTGAAGGAGGTTGGTGGTGGCACTCCCAATGGCTCCTAAATTGTAGGGATTGGTCTCAAAGGAACATAGACTAATGCATTAGCATGCATTCAGTTGCAGTTAACCTCTATATGTGTTCCCCACACTCTAGTGACTTGGTATTAGTGGCACCAATACCCCAAGTGGACCGAAAGGTACTAGTGGACCTAATATCACGTAATGAGTCTTAAGTTAGGAAAATATAATATAATAGACTAAGTATGGAAAAGGGAGGATTACCCCCCTACATAACATAATACTAAAATTAAGATTATAATTGCTTTGTTTCATGGATGTTATGTTACTTAGTATGACAACCACCTTTCCCAAGGTAAAATTCCTTTTTTTCTCCCATTTATACAATTCCAAAAAATACCTCTTCCTTGCCATTCAATTGTTTCCTCTTTGCATGCATTAATTATGACAATACGATTCCTAACCCAATTATTATTAGTTCCAAAAATGCGAGGACAAAATTTCTTGGAATGTAGGAGGTGGTTGCCTAGATTTAGGAGATGGTTGAGTCCACTTTATTTATATCAATTTAGATTATAGGTTAGGTTCAACATCATAAAAAATGAAGGGCATGGACAATGGTAATGTGGGTAAGAAATATTAGCATTCCCTTAAACCATTCATCTTTCCCCTCTTATGGTATCATAGCCCCTTTAGGTGCTTATGCTCAAAGATCGTTGGTTTTTCTTGTCAACTACAAACTATCCATGTTTACAAATAATCAAAATCACCATAGTAAATCTACTTAATAGTGTGTGTATATATATATATATATATATATAGAGAGAGAGAGAGAGAGAGAGAGAGAGAGAGAGAGAGAGAGAGTAAGAAATTATATTAATATAGAGCTGAGAATATACAGATATAAATAGAGTCTATGCAGGTCTAAACCTCAAAAATAGTGTGGCCTGAACCCAAATAACACGAATAAAGCATATCGTTCTTGATCAATCCGAACTTACACAAAATTAGAACCATCACAAAGAATACCAAAAATGTTTCCATGAAACTATAATCCTACAAACATTAACAAAAACTACCAGAAACAAAAAACTAGAAAACATCATAAATTTCTACTGGTTGGGCCATCCTTCTTCCAATTTTCTTGGAGGGTTCCTACCTAAGCCAGTTTCTAGGGTGTAATGATGGGACTTTTGGAATCACCTTCTCCCAAACCAAGGTATTATGTGAAGAACTCCATCATCATTTATTGCGTTCACACTATATTCTCCACATGGAAGTGCAAATCCACAATGTCTTGCCTTATTTCAAAGATCAACTAGATTTCCTCATCTCGAAACCGCTTGCATCTCATTCCCTCACACTGTTGGAAAATCCAGTTCTATTAGAAGCAGGGATCCTTTGGTGGGATCTTTGGTTTTTTCAGGATCCAAATAAATCAAATAGTTAAGCAGATATATTTCTTTCCAATTAGGACTGGTGACAGGCTTGACATGATTGAAATGAATGACCTCCACTATCTCGTCCCATACAATTCGATAGCTCCACGGGTTCGAAGTTTCTTCCCTTGATAGAATAATCTACATTGTCTACTACTCCAATTGTGGCTCTGGTTTCCTGGGGTTCCCTTCTTTCAGATGTTCTTGAAATGAAAATTATGATTCTATGGAGGCATGAAGCATGGATAATTTTAGGGGCTATATATATCCCATGGGCTATATTATGGGGGTTACAAAAATTTAGTGGGATATTTGCTTATATGGAAATGGTTTTTTCAACTAAAATATATTCACACAATATTTATTTGAAAAAAAAAATCCAAAATGAATAGCCTCCCATATATTAATGAAGAAAATGAAAAATATTATTTTCTCCCTAGCAAAATATCCCTCCAATCTATCTTTCGCCCCCAATTTCTAGAGAAATTCTAGTGAAATCATTCCTTCACCCCAATTTTCAGTAATGGATGTTCCCAAGGGTTATTTCACCCTCCATTTTCCTTGAAATTCAGGATTATGGTTGGATTTACCTATATTTTTAGTCAATTTCATGTGATACCTTCTTTTAGCCCTAGATATCCAGTATTGGATGAAAAATCAGGGCTATTTTGTTCTACATAATTGTTACAATGATTCATGGTTCACCCATATCACATTGCACCCACAGCGTGAACATTTTGGTTGATGCGATTCCACTTTTCATTCTTCATTTTATTGGCATTCTAATCTTCACATAACATCTCCATTACCAAAATCTTAGGTATTAAAGGGGCATGCCGCACATGCAATTTATTAAAGAATACAAACTTGCATCACGCTTTTTATCAAATAATTAACATGGTATGCTTTTTATCATGTTTTTTATGCTTTTTTATCCATTATTACAATAGATTGTTATATTGTAAATTTACCTTCTATCATGCTTTTTATCATGGATTCTTTTTAAGGCTTGTTGAATTCTAGGGAATTTTTGATTCTTAGGTCTCATTGAGTGTTATTAGGCTTTTATTCTATCCCATAAGGATTGGTTCCATGAAAGTGTTATATAGAGTTCAAAATATATGATTTATTTTATGCCTTCTCATATTTAAACAATTGACTGGAATTTATATGTTATTGGCAGATGCTACTCTTGATGGAGAGCCGCCACAAGGTTTTTATATATTCAAACTAAATTTGACCCAGTTGTTTAAAATGTGTTTTTATTAAGATCATGATATGCAATTATTATTGGATCTAAGGCATTAATGAGAGTGAATATATTCATATTTTATGTCTGTTATTGTTGATGTTTGGGATGTTTGTAATATAAATGAATGCACATTGATTATAGTGGAATGATCATTATTTTCGTTGTCTTCTTATAGAGTTGTCCAAAGTGTTTTGGAAAAGTATTTTATTTGTATTGAGAAGTTTGTGACTAGTATATTTTTTTATTCATATTGCCAAGTTCATCAATTCTATTTGTGACCTAAATTTCGGTACTTCTTTTACGATATTGTGTTTTTTGTAAGGGTCATTTAGAAGTAAAATGTTTTTTAGTGATTTGTTTTGATGTGTAATTGCTATCATCATCCAAAACTGGATCTAGTTATGTATGATAAATATATGACTTAGTTGGAGCATGAAACTTCATTTCCATCAAGATTGTATATAAAATGCATAAGGCTTGTTTGATCTGAAATGTAGACATTATGACATAAAGACATAAAATATTTTTCATTCGATGAGGGTGCTAAAACTTTTTTACCACAAGTTTGCATGCTTTCAAAAATTCCAAGGACATGGATACAAAAACATCCTTAGTTTATCTAAGAAAAAAGTATCATTTAACATAGTAGTTCTAATGACATGTGTGATGATGCATTAATGTGATTTCTATTGTTTTTAGTGTATGTTATTATTTCTAATAACAATTGCAAGTTTCTAACTAACTCTAAAATTTCTAAATCAAATGACATTATTCATATTTTGATTCTCAACAAAAGAAGGGAGAAAGTGGCATTTTTATCTATAAACAAATAAGTAGGTTACTTTGAGGTATCTTAAAAATGAGAGATTTGGAAATTAAGATAATTAGGAATTCAAAGCCTGGTGGCTTAGCTCAAGTGGTTGAGAGCTATTTATGCTAGCAGAAGGTCTTGGGGTCAAATCCCTGGGTGTCTATGCATGGGCCTCACTCGATGTCCCCACCGGGCTAGGCCCCGTAATCAAGGCCGACGATTTACCTCGGGTACCATCCTAAAAAAATGGGGGAGTACCTGATGGTTTTCTGAGCAATGTTCCATCATAAAAAAAAACTAATTAGGAATTCATACACTATATTAAGGTTATGCATCTTAATAGTACTCCACGTTGTAATAATAGTTGGTGGGTTCCATAATCACTCCACAGTGTAAAGTGTTCAATTCTATTAGTTTGTCAGTATGCCAAAATTTGGGTCCCCACAAGTCCATTGGACAATCAAGATACGAGATAAAAAGTGGAGTCCCCACTTGCCCTTAATCTAGTTACTGTAGTTGTGTTTCACCAACACCTCTAGTTGTGAGTGACACAATACTTCTTGTGAAATGTATAAATAAATCCCTCCTCTCCTCATTCATGCATTTTCTCATTTGAGCATATAGGAGTCAAGAGAGTTAGGCTCTAGTATATGCTCTTCTATTGCACTACCTTAGCAATCCGCATAATCAAAAGTTGAGTCTTCCTAGGAAAAAGATTCACCCAGACGTTACAAGGTTTTATAATTTGATGAAAGATTTGCCAAGTTTTTACAATATTTAATAATTAAGTGAAATATTAGCCAATATTTTACCATACCTTAGAATTTAGTGAAAGATTCGCCAAGATTTTACAAGATTCTATAATAAAATGAAAGATTAGCGAATAAATGGGTGAATCTCTCTAATATATAGGAAAATTTAAAAGTTATTTAATCAATAATATAAAACTTTTGAATTTTCCTATATATTAGAGAGATTCACCCATTTATTATAAATGGAAATTTTTTGGATGTTCTTAAAATTATCTCTGATATTAAGTCTCTCATCAGTCTCTCTACCTGAATCATCCCCTGGAGGATTCTCCTTGTTTCCAAGGATCACCCTTCCCTTGTTAAGATCCCAAGCCCCTGGTCGAGGCCTTCCTCTCTTCTTAAGAAACGACATTCCCTCTGTTATTTTGCACTCAAAAAAAAATGAGGCAAGACCAACCCACCGCTCTGCATGTAGAAGATAATGCTTCACTTACTATTCTCCGAGAAAACCATTAATAAACGCAAACATACTTAATAATGCCCCTTGACACATTAATTAAGCCTTGAACCATCATAACTCCAAACGTGACTGCCTAAGTTCTCATATCATCCCTAAGCTCTCCCACTCGGAGGGTGTAATGGATGCGACGAAGGGAGGAAATGCCATTACCTCATTTTATTAATTCTTCATTTTCCTTGTAATCTATGCCATACAATGTGGCTCCTACAGTGCATTGCCCATACTCCACTATCGACTTCATGACACATACACCCCACTTGAGGAGTACTTACTGATATATTAATGCATAGTAAAAATAAAATAAAATCTCTTTCAAAGTATCTCAACATATTTGAGATCAAGTTCATAACATAATCTCATTTATACCTTAGATGGATTTAACTATTAAAAATATATATTTCTTTAAATATGGAAAAACAACTTTGGTAAATAATAAATTCAAAATGAAATCAAATATGTACAATTCCATTTTTTAAGTAAGTAAATAATAAATTCAAGAAGAAATAAAGTATGTACATTTCATAAAATAAGCAATTAAATAAAATTTAATTTAATTCCTCAATTACATAAAAATAACCTTAAATCAAATTATTATTATTAAAAAAATTCCAACAATGGACTCTAAATCAAAGTCACCTCTGGGAAGTTCTGTACTCATCCCAAATGATGGGTATACCTTTGTCCCGCATATTTGGTGACTCTCAGGTCATTATTAACTGGGCAAATGGTATTTCTGCACTTTCCCCACCAGAGCTCTTTCACTGGTGTAGGGAAACACAAAAGCTTCTCAAAAGCTTCAATGATCTCTCCATCATTCACATTTATCGGGAATTCAATGGGATTGCAGACAGTCTTTCCAAACAAGCACTCATGCACTCCCCAGGTCTTGGGCTTTTTTCAGAATTCTTTGATGACCATTTGGTCCATAGCGACTCTTATCAGCTTTTTTGAGTGTATACTGGTATATCCTCCCAACTTTCCTGATATACACTGTATGATTATCTGAGTGCTTCTTGGCCTGCAGCACGGGTTTCATGACTCCTGATAGATGTGAATGATGATGGTTGATCATCATTATGATGAGGCAGATCGCTGATGGGTTCACATGTCATTGTACCCCTTCCCCCCGGCTACGATTCAACATGATTCTCATTATTTTGATATATATTTGCTGATATAATGTATTTTGGGTGGCTGTTATAGCCCATTGATCCTTATTATGATGATGTTTTGGCTGATGTAACCCTTTTGGGTGGCTGTTAAAAGGCCCTTTGATTCTTAATAAAGAATATCAAAGACTGATTTTTTCCTCCTGAAAAAAAGGTTTATTTGATTCGTTTATAAACATGACATGAATTAACAGTTAATTATTGGCAACCCGAAAATGGAAAGGAAGAACGTGAGAAAGAAAAATAACCGGTGGTGTGCCAGGCAAAGATTACAACTTCTTCTTCTAGGGTTTTGCATTGCAGCACTCGACTCTATGCATTAAGGCCTATTCTGGTTGCTTATCATTCTTATCATTAGTGTTGGGCAGGATCGTATGTTCAAAGCTTTGGGGAAGACTTAATAGAGTATGTATATGTATATTTACTTTTAAAATACTTTTATATAAAACAAATGATAAGTAGTGGGATGACATATGCACATGTCATTTTAAGAAAGTGGAATTTGAATTTTCATGTTGTGATATTAAAAAAAAAATCATGCAGGACTCGTTTATCTTATCTTAGAGAGTGACTGGATGTATGTTTTTGTTCTCAGGGAATTTAGCAAAATTTGAAGCATTTGGTTCTTGCTAGAGCTAAGGACTCTGAGGGCCTAGCTGCCTTCTTAAAGAGTCTGTCAGAAGTATACAGCAGGTTGATCCAACCGCTAAAATACTTAATCAATTGTATCTAGCCTGGGCATACCTGCTGCAAACTCTCTGACAGACTCATTAAGAGTCTGCAACTCTGTCCTTTGCTCTCACATTTTAAATGAAGATTTAAATGAACACCTGGCATCCACTCGAGCATCCACAACAAAAGTAGCAGCATAGCATCTGAGCATTATGGTTGCTTGCAGAACATCATCTCCTAGGCTTTCCTATTAGTAAGCTACGGTATAGAAAGACAACCAGCCAAGATTGTATAGAAAGGGTTTTATATTCTGTTATATTGAATTTTGTCAAGATTGTAAGAAAGGAGAAGAACGTTGCCAAGATCATAAGAATAGTAGCGATAGGTTATCAAGACAATATATCTCATTTCCAATTAGAAATCCCAAGAACTGAGTTTCATAGAATATAATTTCAATAAAGTTTTCAGACAGAATTATAATACAGAAATTATGCACGTTGGTTGGCGATCAATTAGTCGGGAACTCATATTTGCTGTAATGATGTGGAAATTGGATCGACAAGCAAATTAGACCGTGCTAACACATCGCTCATAGCACAACGTGAAGAAAAACAGTGCGGTGACCTCCCTCCCCTCGCGTTGGCTGGAAAGCCGGGATCTGGTGTGGTGTTATAAAGGTGAATATTTTTCAGCTATATTGGAACAACCGTAGAAGATTCAGAAAAGCTGCATATTCTTGTATTTGCATGAGATCATTCACAAGAGGATTACGCCCAGAATCAATGCCAATGCTTATAGATTTCAGAGATTTACATACACACCATCCAAAATTTTAAATTCAGCTTATGCATTTTGGACTTGTGCCTGTTTAGAATCAGCTTTATTGAAACCAGTTTGAGCAATTGCAGCCGTTGACATAGTGAAATTAAAACAATTTCTAGCATTCAGAATTTTTAAGAACAATTCGACACCTATTTTCTGAACTTGTGATTGTTCTTTTATCCTTGCATTCTGTGTTTTTGCAAGTTTTTTTTAATTGAGAACCAAATATTGTTGAATTGAAAAATAATTGTAATTGGATGCATTTTTTTGGTTGAACCCAACACCTATAAAGAATCAATTAATATTCTGAACTTGTTTATGTTCAGACTTAAGTTAAGGTAGATAATAAATTGTTACTGACAGGGGATGAAAGAGAGTTAGAAACAAGAAAATTTGAACAGAGAATTTGCATTTCCTCACCCTGTCTTTGACAGAGGAATAAATATCTACACTTTGATTAATTTGAACAGAGAATTTGTATTTCCTCACCCTGTCCTTGACAGGGGAATAAATATCTACACTTTCATGTCAGGTTCCAAGTTTTCAAGTGTTATTATGAACAAAACAAATGTGAAACAAGTATGCAACATTGTTCTTGAATTTTGAAGACAAGGTGAAATTTAAAGGTTTCCAGAATCATCAATTAACTAGAACACATGAGAGTCTACTTGTTTTATTGAAAGTTTTTGGTAATTTTTAAAACCATCTTTTCATGGTTCTTGGTACAATTTTGTGATCAGTAAAAGTCATTTGAGATTCTAGTTGATATGGTTAGTGGTCATCCTAAAACCACCTCTTGATATCTTTAATAGTTTTATGGTCAACTTAAAACCATTAGTTTTTGGTCAATTCAAAACCATGCAACTTAGTAGAAGTCTTATGACTTCTGCTGGATTTTGTGTGAGAAAGATTTTCAGCCTTCCTGAGTTCTACTCTCTGAAATTGCTGGACACATTGTTGATTGTCAAGTACTGGCCGTTTTTCAGGCAAGAACAAACTTAAGATTAAGGGGGATGTTGAAAGCTTTAATCTAAGTTAGTTATCTTACCCTAAGGGTCATGTACATAAGGTTAGAGGTCAGTTTTACATTATGTACTATATATGTACCATTGTGTACTATTAATTAAGGGAACAAAATTGTGATCCTTTGCTCCATATTTTCTTGATGATTTAGCACAAGGAGAGGGACCAGGAGAGGTATACACACCAAACTCATTGTATTATTGAAATGAAACTTACATATATAGGTAAACACAAAACAAACTAGTTCTTAGAAGAAAGGATCAGATCCTATCACTAAGGGATAAGGGACTGACAAACCAATTAACCTAAATTTAAAAAACAACATTAAATGCATTTCTGCATTATCTCTAACCAATGGAACTATGGTAGACTGCTTAATACTCTATCTATGAAACCTATGGAACCTAGGTAAGAGGCAACGAAAGGTAAAATACATAAATCGTTCAAATATGCTCTGAACGTCCTTTCTCGTGCTTCTAGCGGGGGGTTTATTAAAGAGAGAGGTCAATTAGTTCGTCTAGAGTTTGTACATGAACTGCATCATTAGAGTGAAAGATATTTCTCTGAGTTTGAATCTGAAATATTCCAGAGATTGCAATAATGAAGTAATACCTGGGAGGGTAAACTTAG
Source organism: Pseudotsuga menziesii (assembly GCA_001517045.1). NCBI lineage: Eukaryota > Viridiplantae > Streptophyta > Pinopsida > Pinales > Pinaceae > Pseudotsuga > Pseudotsuga menziesii. The sequence continues at coordinate 15,387 of LPNX010970540.1, forward strand.
AAAGAGAAAGGAAGGTTATACGAAAATTGTGCCATGAAGGGTTCAGTTCATCTTCAAGCAGGCTACAATGAGAATGGAAACATGGTAGACTAATAGTCTATCTTCTTCACTAGTGCCCCATTTGCTAATGATTAATTTGATTGATGCATGCACTCATGATTCTGAAAACTTCTATACATTAGATGAACAATTGCCTTTTAAGAAAACCTTCATCCTTCAAAGACATAGAAACCAGTTTTAATGTCATGCACTATGAGGCCACCTCTCAAAACTGCAAAGCAAAACACTTCTAATGGTGACAGAAGTAAAAAAAAATTATGTTTATTTCACACGTATAGGCTCAAGCCTCTTGGTAGGTGTGGGTAAAGTGAGCAACGTGTACCAATCATCTCTAGGAAGCAATTGAGATTGCCCGATAGGCCAGCCGAAGGTGATAAAAGATAGAGATTCTTATACCGTTAGGCTATTTTCAAGTGAACAGAGTTAATTTGGAGACAGTTTTATCACAGCCTGAGACTAGGGATCTATTTTTTTACTTTCCTTTTCTTTTCTCATTCCATTTCTTGTAAACATGATGCAAACAATGTATTGTGACTTTGGGAAGTGATAAGGCCCGGGACTGAGATTCTGTAGTTCCAAACTGGTGCCTCCCATTGTTAGAGTTTTGAAGGTTTATCTCAAAATTTATTTGTTTGTTTTGTTTTGTTGTGTTGTGTTGTGTTTATGAATGCCTCTAGTCCAAAACAATAAGCCTTAATTTGACCACCAAGCTAGGTGTTTTCTAGCCCAATATGGAGAGATCCTGTCACTTTAGTCACTTTAAGCTAGCTGATATAAATAAAAAAGATTAAATTGCACGAAGAAAAGCGAGGTGCTCTCCAGCCCAGTATGGGGGAGATCCTCTCACTTTAGTCACTTGATGCTAGCTGATATAAATAAAAAATATTAAAAAATAAAAAATGGAAAACTTAAATTATATATAGACTTAAATAAAATATAAAAAAAATTAAACTAGCATAGATCCATTTTAAACCCAGATCTATCAAGTACCCAGAGGGGTCCAAATAGTAAAAAAATGTATACCTCAATAATCTATCAAATACCCAGAGGGGTCCAAATGGTTAAAAAATGTATACCTCAATAAATTGGATCCCTCTCTGTGCTTGATAGACCCGGGTTTAAAATGGATCTATGCTAGTTACATCAAGTTATGTATACCCTAAGTTCTTCTTTGATTTAATTTCAAGTATACGGATGGATCAAAACAATATAAATATATTTTTATTTTTTCAAATAAAATTTATATATGTATAAATACATATGTATATATACATATATACATACATATAGTTTAAAATAAGTATTATATAATATTTATAAATAATAATTTAAATAAAAAATTGATAATATATATCATACTTTCACATTATATAATTCTAATTCTAGTGTTTTAGCACTTCATTTAAAAAATTACGTAGCCAAATAAACAATGAAGTTAAAGACATTAACTTTCACCACCTCCAAGTGGTGTGAACTTTTTAGTAGCATCTTGAATGTAATGGAATTGGCTACTCGTTGATTATGTTAGAAGATGTTGAAGCGGTGATATTTGTTAAATAGATTGCTTGAGTTCATGGTATAAGACAACGTCTAAGCCAAACACCCAACAAAAAGAGAATTTGATCAACAATGGGATGTGTGTATAGTCTTAGGAAAGGAAAAATGTCAAGCAAACAAGCTAAGTTTTCCAGCTACCAAATGAACTTGCTCAATAATGACAAAAACATCCCAACATTGATAAAAGTTCACTATGAAATGATGAAAATGATCAACAATAATAATAAAAAAATAGTACCAACTAGAAAAAACACCCAACAAGATTGTACGACCATGGGAATGGAGGATAGTGGTGTACAATCATCTATATTAATTAAGTATGACTTGTTAGATGCCCAATGAACTCAATTGCAATATCTTACTAAATTCTAGGGATAAGAATGGAAACTCGAGTGAGATAGTTCAATAAATCATTAATAATATCCATTGATCGTGTACCTCTTGCAAATCAAACAATGGACACAAAAAAAGCTATCAGTTTCTTAACTTTTAATGAAGAATGAAAATTTGAATGGCATCAATAGAGCTATAACATGTAATGGGTTCTATCATCAAGTTAATATATTCCCATGCAACATTTAAATACAGAGCATCTTCCATTAAAAACATGGGCTGCCATTAATATGAATATGAACAACATATCACACACTAGTAAGAGAGATACTATAACCAAAACCAATCACGTGATGAACCCAATGAATTTACTTTGGAAAACCAAATATGAAAACCAACTTTTAATGGTTTCTTAGCTCTTTAATTCACAAATATCTAGTTATAATGCAACTCTAAACTCTCTAACATTCTTCTCTCCTAGCCAACAAGAAGGCATAAATCCCCTTTTAGAATGAAAGTTACAATGAGAAATAGGAGAGACTTGGTTGTAGTGGGAAGGCCAAGAGACTGGCCTTTCAGTTCCCATTCCCCTCTCCATTTTTTCAATATTTAAGTAATTCATCCACAAATTTATTTGACTTTTCTACATTACAATTGTATTGTCTTTCCCTAGCTTCAAAACATCATGCATAGCCAAATTGCATTAGATTAGTTGAGTCTTTGTACCAATCTTTCGTTCAAATCCATTTTTGTATCGACTATGGATTAATCATAGGGATTGAAAACTACAATGATACAAAAAACATAAAATATGATACTTTAGTCATGTAACTTATTTTGTTAAATAACAATTTTCTGCACTTAAATTTAGCTCCATGTCAAAACCTAAAGATTTTCTGCGCTTAAATCCTTTCAAAACTTATTACAAAATCTTAATTTTATACCTACATAAACATTACCAATTTTAGTAGCATGTCTACTAAGACAAATCCTTTCAAAACTTATATATTAATTATAAAATCTGAAGTTATACCTACACAAACATTACCACCTTATAGCTCTTAACAAAACTTAATCAAAATATAGAACCAAAACTTTGCAATAAATTCTATCTAGAAATAATTCATTCCATTTAGCTAAGTTGTTATACCTCTTTACAAATCATTTAAGCTAAAAACTTGAACCAACGACCTATGGATAACCCAAATTGAGTGAACAACAACAACCATGCATTGACAACCAAATTCGAAACAATGACCTAAGGATGGCCCAAAGACAATAATTGTAAAATTTAAGTTCTTTCTAATGACCAACGCTTATTCCATAAGCAATAAATGCATGGAATTTAAGAGTTGTTGACCTGCCAGATTCGAACCAACAACCTAAGGATGACAACTAGGATTTGATGTCCCACTACAACCCTTTGTTCTACCAACTGAGCTAAGGTCATATTATGTAGTTCTTATAGATGTGTGATAGTGTTTCATTTTGTATAACTAAATATCCAACAACCTTAGATTTATTTTCATATATTTTAAAATAATAAATATGGTAGTTGGTATTAAGTTGAAACAATTTTTTAGTTATTTAGTTTTTGTGTATATAAATATAGTTTAATTGGGATATCGTACAGTTTAAGTGGGCCTAATAATTAAGAACATTTGTTTCATTCTAGGTCATATACAATTTCAAAGTTTATTTGTGTGTATTTCCAATTCAATGTATAGTGTTCATATTTGATTAACATGGATTGTCACTTTTGATTTTATCAACTTTTGTTTGGACAAATCACCAACAGTAAAATACATTTGTACATTCTTTATTTTTTCATATTAAGTTTTGAAGATGGCACATATGGCTTCACCAACATCTTGGATTTTATATTGCTTACATTCTAGTGGATAAAATGATTAGTGACATTGGCCAAGATTCTAATTCCAAGATCATAATTGTGGTTCTCGATATCTATGGTTTTGAAAGCTTTAACATCAATATAGACATTTCAATTATGAGCATCAAAGTTTTTTGGCCAAGGTTTAAAGAAAAAATTAATCTATTACCTTTATGGGGTTCCATATTAGAATTTTTAGTATTCTAATATGTCTGGTCGTTATAGTGAATTATTCGATGAGATTTAGCGATGTTGGTTTATTTTAAAATTATAAACATTTTATTTTAAATTATGATTTTTTTAATAAAACTTTATAAATATTTACATTTCAAGTGTGAATTTAGAATATACCGGTGTATTTATATAGTCTTTTTTTTTGGAAGTATCATACCAACAGAATTTTTGAACCGATGACCTTATGTACATAGTACCTTAATAGTATACCCAATCACCTTATATTCTACGCCTTGTGGGAACCAATGTGCCAAGTACTTTTGGCAACATTGCCTTTGGCTCGGTTTTTGGTGACAAAAGTCCTTTTAACTATCACCAATGAGGTTATGGTGACATTTTTTGCATGTCACCAAAGGCCTTGTTTTAGTAGTGCACACAATTAAATTGAATCAGTAAAAAAAATTGCAGGTGATTGATCTATTGACATACTTTGTTAAATCTATTAGAAGGGCACTCCATCCATGGGTCTTTAAATTATTTGTTTGGAAAATTGCAAAGTTTATGTTCTGGATAAAAATACACAAAATAAAAGTAATCAAACACTTTAATTAGTAATATTTAGCTACGAAAGTAGATGATACCTTTATTCCAACCATCCAAGTAGGGCACACCTTTGAGGATATCATGGAGTGACATGTGGCAAACTCCTCTACAAGGTAGGACACTTGATGAACTAGGGTGAACTCCACAACAGTTCAACATGGTCCAATTTTTTTGCAAGCACACATGGTCAAAATGTCGCAAAGAGCATAAACATTAAATACGACCTATTACGGAATTTTCAAGGTCCTCACAATAGTCACCTCCCATGTGTGAATCATCCTCTAATGAAGTGGACATGATGACCATAGGACAATATTCAACGTCCTTATCATCTTCAAAAGTTGTTTCCAACTACTAAAAAATGTAGCATTAATTTTTAGAGTGAGGGCCATGCATGCCTTGCAATTACATATGGGTTTTGACACAACAACACTTGAAATTTTTAAAGGGTACTATCTTAATGGAAGAGAGATTTCCTTACAAGAAGGAGGTTGGTGTTTTGATTCCATGTCTGAGCATAAATTAATAAATGATATTGCAGTGTACTTCTAAGAGGAAGGTTCATAACCAAGGGGTCTTCATAATGCCTCTATAGGTTTCTAAGAGGGGGATTCACAATTTACTCTATAATATTTTATGAGGGAGGTTCTAAAATGCCCCCATATATTCTTATGATGCGGGTTATCAACCATTCTCATAAGTTTCTATAAGTTTGGTTCCTAACCACCTTTGTAATTTTCTATGAGGGGGTTTCAAATCATCTTGGTAAGTTGATACAAGGGGATTTTATAATCATCTTTGTATGCTACCACGAGGGGGGTTCTAAACTACCCATGTCTGTTAATATGGGGCATGTTCTAAACCACCCCCATAAGTTTTTAATAGGGGGGTTTTAAACCATCCCCGTACATTTCTAAGAGGATGGTTTCAAAATCCCCCCCATAGGTATCTATGAGGGGGGTTATAAACCACCCATGTAGCTTGCTATGAGGGGGGGGTTCAAAACTACCCCTATAGGTATCTATGAGGGGGGGTTATAAACCACCCCTATAGAGGGTGGTTCTCAATCATCCTCATAGGTTTCTATGAGGGTGGTTTTAAACCACCACTGTAGATTGCTACAAAGGGGGTTCTAAACCTACCTTGTAAGTTTCTACAAGGGAGTTTCCTAACTACCACCAAATGATGCTACGAGGGGGGTCCCAAAGCACTCCTGTAGGTTTTTATGAGGGAGGTTTTCAACCACCACTAAATGTCACTTTTAAGGGCATTTCCTAGTATTAGAAGATTTTTTTAAGACCCCCCCAACACTGATGACTTTAAAATTCCATCCTTTTAGGGGTGGTTTTGAGCCGCCTCCAAAAGTCACTTTTCGGGGACGATTTGGAACCCCCATGAAAAGGGACTTTTGGAGGTGGTTCATATGTATTAAAAAATAACCTCTAGAAGGCTAGACTTTTAAAGTCATCGATGTTGGGGGGGGGGGGTTCTTACAAACCACCTCTAGTACTNGATAGGACCACTCCTAAAGGTATTTTTTGTAGCAGTGAGAGTTAGTTAATTTATGTTCATAGATATGTCAACGAGGACATAATTCACCCTAGTTAGTTCAAGGTTGATGGTGTTCAATTGAATTTGCATTCATTTAGGGTAGAGGAGGTTAGGTTCCTCTCACTTATGGTCTTGATAATGACACTTTACACCACTAACAAATGCATTAGTTTTCCTCTATTTTACTCTGAAAATTATTTAGTGCAGAGACCTAAATGTATTAGGTGGTTTAACATTTTTTTGCAATGGTTTCATTTAGATCTATATTGTTATCGTTCTTTGTTTGAGGGGAGGATGTGATTGCCTTTTAGTTTAGAGTTATTTTTATTATTATTATTGAGAGGCTTCTAGCCACTAGGCCATAATTTGACTCCTTTCCTAATAAGATGAGGAATGATGTGAATATGCACATGTTGGGGTAGATGTTTCCAAAGAGGGGTCAATATAATTTCCCATGTAGGAATCACTCCATAGGTATTGCAGATGCCAGTAAGGATGGTCATAGCTTATATCTTGTGTATTACCTATACACAAGGTTCATTTAGTGAGGATGTCACAACATCATATTTACCTCAAATAAGCCACTGTATTCCAAAGGTAATATTAGTTTTATGTTGTAATTAATCTAGTTGCAATTTTCATCTTATTTAACACATATGTAATTTAGTGTAACATTTTCTTTAAATTGTATAATTATTGTTGTCTATTATTTTGTAGATATTAACACATATGTTGGGTATGTGCTTCCCCACCAAAAAGAGGATATGTTTGATGTAGATGATATACCTTAGATATAGAGACCTGGGCTGTGGTGTAAGCCATATCATAGCTTTTGTTAAGATCTAGCGAATCAACTATGTGAAATGATGGCGTGACATAGAGTGTTCCCTATTGGAGTGGCCTAGATCATAAAGGACCTATATGGTGTTGTTATATATGACTATTTTGCATGATACAATGTCATTAATGTGTCATATTATTGACAATGAGGCTACTGGAGAGGAGGATGATATATCACCATCATCCCTTTTTCATCATATTCATATACTATTGATCATGCACCTAATTCAATCCCTTCTCCTCATCCACGAGATGATTGACCACCCTCTCCTCCTACATAGTCCAATAAACACCCTTTTCTCATCACTGATATAATTGACCACCATCTCTTTCTCCATTAGCTATTCGACCCCCATATCCTCCTCCATGAGTTGACTAACCACTCTCCCGTCCTCTACAACTCAATCAACCACCCTAGCCCCTCTCCTTCTCCATTTATTGATCAATCACTCTCTCCTCCTCCACATCCTTATAAATCACCCTTTACTCCTCCACATCCTAATCAATCAACCTCTCCTCCTGACCTATATTACCTTCCATAATCACCTCCTCCACTAGCCAAACAACCGCCATCTCCTCCTCCTCTAGTAACCAAATGACTAACCATTACATCCACTATATTGTTTGATATTATTAATGAGATGGCCACACTGGGTTATATAGATTATGGTGTATATATATACAAGATAATTCATTCCACATTTTAATATGGAGGAGGTAATGATGCCTTTAGATTTAGTAGCAGAGGTACTTATGCCTATGGATCAAGTGATGGACAAACTACCTCAAATAAATTATTGATCACATGTATATATTTGATTGTTGCAATGTATCTTTAACATATATATTTGACTTGAGATGTATGTTTGTCATATATATTGATTATGATACTATCATTCATATATATTATTCATTTTTATATCATGTCGATGTTGTTTTAAATATTAAATATATTGTTTATGTTAATGATTTCTTTGTTTTTAAATTAAATTTGAGATGACATATTTGACATATTTGAGATGTATATCTAACATATATATTGATATTGATATATATATATATATATATATACTCATCAATGGTCCACACTCAAACTTTTTCAGGGCATCAAGAGGTATTAGACAAGGGTGCCCTCTTTCCCCCTTTCTTTTCCTCCTAGTCCCTGATGCTTTGAGAAGAATTATTGAACAAGAAAAAGAGAAGGCTCCTTTAAAGGTGTAAAGGTAACTCACTCAGAAACATTATCTCATATCATGTTTGTGTATGATGTGGTCATAATGGGAGAAGGTTCATGGGAAACCATCAAGAAAACAGAGCAGATGCTAGATCTATACAAGAAAGCCACAGGAATGCACATCAACGTGGAAAAGTCAATTCTATCCAAAAATGGTCTGTAAGAGGAGGTAAGGAGCAGAATTAGAGATGAACTTCCTTACATTGTTAAGCCTATGGAAGAAGGGTTCAAATATCTAGGGTTTTTACTCAAACCTAATTCCCACTCCTTCAAATATTGGATGTGGTTGTATAAAAAAATTGAAGGAAGAATTGGATGCTAGACGTATAAATTCATGTCTAGGGGGGGTAGGATGGTTCTTTTGAAGGCAGTCCTCCAAAGCATCCCAGTCTACTGGGCCACAATTGCATATATCTTGAAAGGAATCCTACAGAAATTAAGGAAAAAATGCTTTCCCTTCCTATGGTCTGCTAATAGACAATCGAAAGGAGTCCCTCTTTTTATTTTGTCAATCCCTGGCAGCTAAAAATCTATGGCACCTTATCAAGAACCCAGAGAATCTATGGGGGAGAGTCCTAACCTCCAAATATTGCCTAAATGGGTCTATCATTGAATGGATAAGGAAACAGGACAAATCCTTCAAAAATGGTTCAATAGGATGGAAGGCACTGGTATTAGCCTTTCCACAGTTCGGGAATTGGTTGGCATGGATGGTAGGTAATGGGAGAGAATTAAGGATAGGAGAAGATCCATGGGCTGGAGTAGGGGAGAGATTCAAACTCTCAAATGGACTAATTCAAAAACTAAGAAGCTCAGGTATCTCCACTTTAAACCAGGCAAGCCTTATGTCTTCTCAAAGGGAAACTGTTTGGAAAAGCTCAAAGGCTTTAGGCTTAAAGGAATGACTTAAGGAGGAATGGGAGGAATATTTATCACTACTCAAGTTGATTTTTACTCATCTAGACAAGGAGAAAGAAGATAAATTGGTGTGGACCAAAAACCCGGCGAATAGGGACTTCTCGGCTAAACTAGGATACAAGACATGGGTTGGGAATCAACATCAAGGAGAGAAGATGGAATGGTGGAAAAACTTAGGGAAGGGTGAAGGACCCTTAAAGGCTAAACTAACTCTGTGGTTGACTCTTAACAACAAGCTCTTAACATGGGACAATTTGCAGAAAAGAGGCTGGAAGGGCCCAAATCGATGTGCTCTATGTTTTTTAGATGAAGAAAAAGTTACTCATTTGTTTCATTCTCGTTCTTATGTAGAAGCTTTGTAGAAAACAGCATGCTTGGAGCTGAAGTACCACGGGAACCCAGGTACCTCTCTTGAACACAAAGTAAATACATGGTGGGAAGATAGATCGTGGGCCAAAGAACATAGATCTCAAGAGAAGGAGCACAAAATTAGAGTATTGATCCCTCCATAAATAAACAAAGCAATACCCTAGGCATTTTTTGATGGTGCTAGTCAAGGGGATCCTCCTTTGGGAGGCTCGAGAGGAGTGCTCTACCTTTCAGACAACCAAAAGATCTAGGAAAAATATGCTCTTGGACACTGCTCAAACAATAAGGCTGAATTAGCAGCTCTGCATATGATCCTTAAGATAGCCATCATCAACAACATTTCTCATTTACAAGTCTTTGGGGACTCAAAGATGGTGCTTGACTGTGTGAACAGAAAAATTCAAATAAATGCTCCACATCTTCAACAATTATTGAATGCTACCAGAAGGATGCTAGATTTTTATACAGGATTCAGCATTTCTCACATTTACAGGGAGTTGAATATGGAAGAAGATGGTCTGTCCAAACAAGCTCTGTTACTAGATCTTGGAAATATGGAAACAGAGGTAATCACTGAAAATTAAAATAATGTACAGTAAATTTCAATTTTGTGTCTGTATCAAGGTACAAAACAGGCTCAAACCAAGAGCCTCTATTTTTTTGTAAAGAACTGAAGGCAAGGCCTGGATACTGAAATTGTAAAGAAGCTTTGGTGCCATGAGGATTTTTGGTCCTTATATAATGGAAAGTTCCTCTGGAACAGTTTAATGTCACTTTTTATTTAAAGTGACAGATATTTTCCAATTGGAACACACACACACACACACACACACACACACACACACACACACACACACACACACACACACACACACACCACGTTGATATTTTAGATCATGTTGTTTATAAAATGTGATTTGTATGTTAATGATTAACATCATTAATGATTTCCTTATTTCAAAATCAAATTTGAGATGTATTAGTGATATGAATTAGAGATGTGATATATGTTTAACTGTTGTGATCACTAAATTTTATATTCATACTCATTATTTATGTGATCGTTCAGTTTAGTTGATTATGAAATTAATGAATGGCAAGCTAATAAGATTACTAATATTTATATTCACACTCTTCAATGATGCTAACTGGGTACTCTTTAATTTCAATCTATTGCATAATTAATTTAGTAACAAATGTTAAATTTTAATTAAAATTCCGATTTCATCAAAATACATATGATATATAGTTTTTTCAAAATGTTTCACAATAATAGATTTAGACATACTAAGTTTATTGTAAATACTTCCAAATTGAATGACAAATTTTGTAGTAGATGGGAAGCACTTTGTTAAGATAATAAATTTTTCATTGCATACTATTTATATTTCAATCCTTGTGATAAAATAGAGTGGGTGTTCTTAGACTAAATTGATATTTTTTCCAATGAACCTTTCCATACAATCATAAAATAATAGATAGTAAACACATTATAAATGAAACTGAATTTTGACCAACTAAGCTGGTTTAATTAAAAATAATCAAAATTAAATATTCTTATCTATAACTTTATAACAAACAATTATTTGCAAAGATTTAGATGAAATGTAAAAAAGATCAATACTAATAATTTAATTTTTTAATGAAAAGTTATAAATTATATATAACTTGAAATGCAATTTTTTTGAATTGTCTCTTTAAAACCTCCCAAAACACCTAAACTTACATATAATTATGGTTAAATACTTTAACTTGATTATAATTTATATTATATTAAAACATATTTTTTTGGTGTCTAAATTAGCTAGAATTATAGTAAGTATAGATAATTAAAATGGAAGAAACAAATATTTCTTCCTAGTATGAGATTATCTTATTCAACTTACCCTTTTAAGGTTCTTCAACTTTAAAATTAACATACTATTTTGATTTTTATATGATTCCATTTTTTACTTTAATAATTTAATGTCATTTTATAAACTTTAAATTATTTTAAGTAAATTATTGGTTATATGCAATAACATAACATATACTATATAGATCACATATGTTTACAAACTTGATTAAATGAATTAAGCATGTTTATATATTTTTACATTTTTATATTTTTAAAAATTATTCTTAAATATTTTTACTAAAATTTTCATTCATTTTAATAAAAAATATTTTAGTTAAATTTAACAATTTTTTTTATTACTCTAACTTTGTATAAAGTGATAACTTTTTATTACTCTAAATTATCATGAAAACAATTTCAATTAAATAGATTTGATTAATTTCTTACATCAATTTGTTTGGATGAATGTTTTATTAAAAATCCTGAAAATAATTCTAAAGTTTTATAGTAAATATGCAAGGAGATAAAATACCTTCATATCTAAACCTCTTTAAGTACTTCATTTTTCTTTTTATTAATATGTATCATAAGGTTTTAATTGATGGTAGGATGAGGCATTACTTCTATAGAAGAGGTTATGATGCTTTCCTCTTTGAATCCAAAAAGGACTGAGGCCTTATCTTCTTTGGAGCCCCATATTTTTTTTAGCCTACCATAGCATGTATTTGAATCGTTGGACTCTGAACTTTAACCCGAAGCTTGATGTTCCCTTTACCGTTCTTGTTTGGGTTCGCCTCCCCCATCTACTGCTTCATTGTTGGGGTCCAAATATTCTTGTAAACATTGGGAACAAGATGGGGAAATACCTGGATATGGCAGAACCAAAATCAAAGTTACATGTTTTCCTATTCTAGAATTTGTGTGGAGGTGGATATGGATAAGGGACTCCTTGAATACATTCTCCTAAATTTAGATAAATGGTAGCATATTCAGAAACTGAATTATGAGTAACTCCCTTTTAAATTCAAATATTTCCATGAATATGGACACTTCGTCAAAGACAGAAAGAGAAACCCAAAACAACCAATAGTAACATAGAACAATGATGCAGTGTGGTAAATCGTTAAAGAAAAAAATGAACGAACAAACGACACAAACCTACAAGCAAGATGGAACATCTTTAGTAGTAGAAGAATCATTAGAAGTATCCCCTTCAAATCCTCCTTTAGTATCTTCAATGGTCTTCTATGATCAACCAAAAGATATGAATCCAACCTCAATTTAACCTCCAAATCCCCACCCACAAATATATTCAAAATTATTTCCCAAGACAAAACCCCATTTGAGGGAATTAAACTTTAGGAAAACCTTATGGACCTTTATTTTTCGTAGGTGAATCAAGTCCAATTGGCCTTTGTAGTTCAAGTCATAACCCATTTTTTACCCCCTCGGAGTTGGCCTTCCCTCCACGAGTCCCCTACTTTATCTCCCCCTAATAACCCAAGGAACTATGGTCCCCTCAAATCATGACCCTGTTCGTTCCCTACTGAATTTGTTAGGTTCACAAGCTACAACAACAAGGGTTCTAACAAGAAAATAGTATTAACAACTTTCAAATCATCAAGAAGAGGATGGCAAAGAAGAAATACAAACAAAAAAAATAGTGAAGAATATTAGGTAGGGAATTAAGAGAATAAGAAGCACAAAATGTCAAAATGATGGGGCAAAATTTAACTATAGAACAATCTATATCCTCCTTTGGAAAATTCCTTTAGAAAGCATTGGATGAAGCTAGTGAGGAGGAGGCTCAAAACTTAGCATAGGTAAATAATGAAAGTGAAATCCTGGAATTGTAGATAGATGGGAAACAAGTTTAAAATGAAATAAGTCAAGGATATCATCACATCTAAAAATCCTCAGGTTCCTCTCATTAACAAGACAAAACTATTGAACTAGATATGGTAAGAATAGGGAATTATATTTGAAATAAAAGAAAATTAGTAGCAATAATATCAATAGGAGCCTCTGGGGGTATTATTGTTTTTTGGTATGATTAGGATTTTGAAGAAAGGAGGATAAAAACAATGCATAATTGGACATACACAAAATTAATAAAAAAAACATAGGAAATATTTTCGAAAATTTTAATGTATATGTCTTGCTACATCATGTTGAAAAATAAGTATGCTGGAAGACTTTAGGATAAATGGAGATAGAACTAGAAACAAGAAATATCATAATATCCTGGGATCTAAATGTTACTCTCTCTCAGGAGGAGAAACGAGAGGAAGTACACCTGGTCCAAGAAAAGATAAGGAAAAGATCACATAGCAGATCACCTGGAGAAATTTATGGTTAACAATGACTTTTTTCATGAAAAAATTGATATTACATAAAGCAACATTTCCACAGCCTCATCAAATAAAAACCCATAATATTGGTCATGTAGAATTTAACAAATTATGGTCCACTTCCCTTCTGATTCAACCCTCTTTGAATGCATATTCTGGAAGTAGAAGACCTGGTTAAAAATTTCTTGTCTCAACACAAATCAAGATCCCTGGGATTGATTTTGGAAAGAAATATAAAAGAAGTCAACCATGAGTTAAAACAATGGGTTAAGAAGAGATACAAACACCTAAAAGAGGAAATAAAATCTATGTAATCTAGACTAGAAACTCTTCAACAAAAATTGGAAAAGGAAGAGGTAAGTAAACTAGATTTAATATAGGAAAAAGAAATCAATGAGAAAATCTGCAAAGCATACATAAATGAGGAATAAAGTTGGAGATTAAAATTGAGGAGCATATGGATGAAGGCAGGGGATAAAAACACGACCTTCTTTCATAAACAAGCTAAGGATAGAAGGAAACAAAATACTGTAAAATAAATAAATAATTCTAATGGGGAGGTGATAACATGATATGAGGAAACAAAAAAGGAGGCATTCTCTCACTTCCAATCTCTTCTCACATAGGAAGAACATGAATATCGTTCAACCATCCTTGATATGATTTAGAATATTCATTCTCTAATAAAGGAAGAAGACAATAATAGGCTGATGAAAAGAATCTAATGTAAAAGAGCTAGTATGGGGTTTAGAAACTGATAAATCTCTTGGGCCCAATGGTTTCTCAATTTGTTTTTAGACACTATTGGGAAACAATTAAAACTTACTTGTGCATAATGCTACAGTGGACATGGGAGAAATGTAAAGTGGGTGTTGGCCCTATGATATTTTGAATAAAGTTTTGGATAAATTTTTGGTGTGAACAAGGGAAGTGAAATGAAGTGGTCAAAGGAAGCGCTCCTAAAAAAGAAAGAAGGACCCCGATGTAGTGGCCAAAAATAAGGAAATATGAACGCTTGATCATGTCAATAGAGGAGGTTATTAGAGGTAGTTAGATTTGTGTGTCCACTTAGTGGTCCATGAAGGTTAGAGAATTGGGTATACATATGTAATGGGATGATTAGAATAGTGTTGATAATGATCTTTTTAGTAAGGAGCTATTTTGTAACTGAGATAAAGTTTGATTTGCATGTTGTGTGCAAGCATATGGAATGTACTAAGCAAACAAGAGAAATGGAGCTCAAGATTCAGTGCACAGATCCATACTGAAATTCTTTATCTAACATTATCTATAAATACTAAGCATTTCTTTAGTTTTCAGCCATTTTGGGTTTCCACGTAAAATATATGGTGTCTTGTGAATGTGTGTTGTGTCATTGTTATATTTATTTGCATAATGTTGATGAATGATAGTGATAATAATATGTGTGTGATCTAAGTTATATTATTGCACCACAGTTAATGTATGCATTATGTTATTCTTTGTAATTTAATTGATGCATGTTAAAGTCTAGTTAATTTGTCATTTGGTAGAACAAATTTCCATCCCCTTCGTTATTGTAGAAACATGGTTCCTGTAGTACCCATATGTGCTTTGGGTGAGACTTCACCTATTTGGAGGTGATGCCAAAAGGGCCAATATCTTGGGATTTATTGGTCAGTTGTTAATGAACCTGGGCCTACTCATATATGATCCAACAAAAAGTTTCGTTGTTGGGATTGGGGTTTGCGATTGGAGGGGTTGTGGATGTGGAATCCAACTAAACAAGATATTATGGAATGGGTAGAGAAGGAGCGAGAGTTTGCTGAAGAATAGAATAGGAATATGTGGATCATCTCTAAAGAATGGTTAGAAATGTATTTTTTTACAGATATGCATGAAACTTTCTTTTGCGAGTTTCCTATTATATTAGTAGAATGGTTGTCAAGGCTGGATGAACAAAAGAGAGACTTTTGGGGTGGTGTTCCAATGATTTGGACTCTTGAGTTTATTTGAATCCTTAAAGGTATCAATAATAATATTTAACGTGTTTTTGATTACTGTATTTATAGTATATTTGCGGGTTATATTATTGAGTTTGTTGTAGAAACCTTAAAATATTATAGCATGACTGAAAGAGAATTTTTTAAAGGCCCACATCGCAAATATTGAAATCTATGTACATGTGGTTAGCAGGTTACTATGTGAAAATGGTATTATGAGAATGGAATATGAAGAGTAAGCAACTTTTCACATCGAGAACTGGGTGTTGACCAGGAGAAGGTCTAAGAGTATGTCAGAGAAGAGTGAGTTGAAATGCTAAGAAGAGGAGAAAGTGAGATAGATGAGGAGTGTGGATTACTACAAGGTGGAAGGAGATTTTGACTTTGTAAGAGGAGAAAGACTACAACCGGGAAAAATAAGGTTTGCAATGTGACTGAAGGACGTGAATAAAATATTTTACCACAATGAAGGGAATAATTGTACAATATAGAAGAAGAATAGAAATATTATCATCTTGGATCAGAGGCAGATCTAGTTGATTCATCTCAAGCTAGACATTGCAACATACCCACATACCCATGTGCATCTCCTAAAACTAGAGTAAGAACTAGTATCCCATCACAATTAGTGCAAGCTAATAATAGTAAATAGAAATAGTCATAATACTGGTCCAATTAGTCATGATAGGGAAAGTGTTGATAGTATAGTTTAAAATCGACTGACACATATAAGAAAGAAAATGGCAGGAAATGATATTAAATTGCCATTTTTTCATGGGAATGGGTTAGAAAACCTAGAGAAACACTTGTTTCTTTAAAAATATTTATGGAATTTAAAAAAAAAATTAGGATGATGATGTAAAAAGAGTGCAGTTGATCACAACCTTCTAGGATCGTGAATTGAACTAGTTCATGAAATTTTCTATGTTACCATCAAGAGGGTGACATAAAATATTGGCATAGATTAGAAATGTGGTGATATATGAGTTCAAAACTCCTAATTATTTATCGCAATTTATCATTGAGCTGAAAGAGATTAAGCAATCAACAACTAAGTTAGTGTGGGACTTCAACCAATAGTTCAAAAATTTGATGGATCAAGTAAGTTTCAGTTCCTTATGCACAACATAAATAATGGTTTATAGCTGCATTAGTACCACATATAAGGTTTCCATTGATGTAACGAAAGGTTGTGTCGTATTATGAGGCTCTTGAAATTTCCATGAAGCTATATTCATCCCTAGTAGGAGATACTGGTATATGTATTGGTCAGATCCAAATCTTGTTAGCAAATTTGTCACTTTATATACAAACTATTGAGAAAGGAAAATAGAAAAGAGAGAAAGTTTGGTGTATCAAGTGCAAGGAAGAAGGTCATCACAAGGACCAATGTCCATCATTTCAAGAGTATATATCTACATGGTATCCTAATCACTATAATCATGAAGTTGGAACCTAGTGTGAGATATGCAAGACTAAAGGACATCGACCATAAGAATGTTACTTGTTGAAAAAGTATATAAATACTCGTAGAAACTTATTTTAAAACTTTTGTAATTTTACAGGCCATGATGAATCAAATTATGGAGCATATGAACCATTATCAGAATGTACAACTAATGTCTAAATAATGAATGGAGAGGATCAAGTTGGGGGGAGCAATGCACATTTCAATTCATAGAGGGGTATATAATAAAGGAAGGGGTGAATTCAGAGGATGAAGAAGAGATGGATTTGGTAGAGGAAGAGGAAAAATCATTTGTTATAATTGTGGATAAATGATGCACTTGGTAAGATATTGTCAGAACACTTGTTTGACATGCACATTTTGTAGAGCGTTGGATTATGCTATTGAAGACTTCTCACACTTGATAGAAAAATGGTAGGAAAAGGGGAATAAAAATCAGAATTAGAACGAGAGTGTTCAAAATATATATGTGGATCATTGATAATATCAACCTACTATCATAGTGGTTATACTTGGGGGAGCTATGAGAAGGTGTGATATGAAAACAAAAGGAAAAAAACCTGAACTATGGGTTAGGAAAGAAACATGACTCCCACCAATGTTCAATCCTCAGAAGGAAAAGGATATTTATGTCATATATAGAAGAGAGTTTACTACAACAAATCAAGTAGGATCAACATTTTCTACTCACCTAGTGTATAATATACCACCTGTATATGATATGCGTCCAATTTGTGATCATTTAGTTCCAAAGAGACCATAGGGAAATGTAAGTGCTTTGAAGAATTTCTTGCAAAGTTGTTTCGATATTTTAAAAGATGAAAATTAATTAAAAGAACTTTGTAGTTTTATTGATCAATGTGACCTAGGAAAAATTTTAGGAACCCCCTAAATTTTTATGTATAATAAATGGGTGAATTCCCATGATATATAGGAAAATATGAACACTATTTTAATGTTGGTTGTGGAGCCTGATCTTCCTGATTCAGAGATGTTATTTCAGTCGTGTTTGGATCCCAGCACCTGACGGGTGGAGGGGATTCCCCCCCCACTATAGTCATAAGGGGGGTTAAGGTGGGGAGGAAACTATTTTTGGAGCCCCCCCGTCCCCCCTCCCCCCTCCCCCCTGGCATGCATTCGAGGGAAGCTCCCCCGTAGAGAAAAGTTAGGAAACGTTACCTTGTAAAATGTTGTGATTTCAGAGTCATGACTTGGTCAATAATGGGTGATTTACGGGCCCATGGTTTTGTGCAAACCATGGTATTTTCCCATGGTATTCCCTTTTTAAAAGGAATACATTGTAATACAATTATGTGTTGTATTTTAGCATTGTAAAAAAAATCTTTGTGATTGTGTGAGAGAGACTGTGAGAGAGTGAAGAGGAAGTGCAGTGGGGTTTCTGCAGGTTGTATCCCTTCATTTTGTTGGATGGTATATTAATAGAGGACTGGAAATTTCTATGTGGATGTAGCCCATGTTGGGTGAGCCACATTATACTTGTGCCTCCCTTGTAATGTGGTTAAAATATTTGCATCGTGTTTATTGTTTATTTTTATTTCTCTGTGATCCTGTTTTTCTAACAACTGCTATCAGATCCAAAATGTTTATTTCGCTAATAAAATCATAGGAAAGAATGGTTCATGGTTCAAGTAGGAGCAACAGAAGAAGAAGGAAATTTTAGGGTCAATAAATTTAGTGGCCAAAACTACCAGTTATGGAAGATGCAAATGGAGGACTAAATGTACCAAAAGGATCTATACCTACCATTGGGTGGAAAAAAATCGTCCGATGACTAGGAAGGACGAACAATGGGAGGTTCTTGACATAAAGGAACTAGGAGCAATATGGCTATGCCTGGATTCGTTGATGGCTTTCAATATCTCAAAATAAAAGATAATAGAGGGTGTAATGAGTGCATTGTCTAACGTCTATGAAAAAAACTTGGCCTCCAACAAGGTATTTTTAATGAAGCCTTTATTTAATATGAATATGTCAGAAGGTGGATATGTTGCTAATAATTTAAATGAATTTAATACCATTACTAGTCATCTAAGTTTTGTAAAAGTCAACTTTGATGATGAGGTTAGGGCTCTTCTAATCATGTGCTCATTGCTAGAAAGATGGAATGGAATGGTTACGGATGTAAGAAACTTTGTCCCTAGTTCAAACACTCTTAAATTTCATGACGTTTTTGGTGTTATTCTTAGTGAGTAAATGCGAAGAAAAATCACCGGTGAGACATCAGGTAATGCGTTGACCATGCAGTGCAGGAGAAGACAAAGAGAGAGAGGAAGTAGCCTAAGTAATCACAAGAAGTATCTAAAGGGTAGATCCAAGTCTATACTGGGAAAGATAGAGTGTTGGAACTGTGGAAATATATTGCTGGTAACAAACCATGAGGTTGGAAACATGGTATTTTTTAAGGATTCTAATATTATACTTAAGTATAGTATTCTAGGCGATTGTTTTGGACTAAAAAAAACATGGTTATAGATTGGTAGGAGAATATTAAATATGAAACATATAATTAACACTAAAATGTGTAAATTTTGGTGAATATTATGATAAAAACATATTTTTATGTAAATATAGGTGATATTAGAGACTAAAAATGACCAAATAGTGAATTTATTTTTTGAAAAAAACCCCAAAAATATCCAATTGGCAAAATTTCGCCCCTAAAACTTAACCTGGTTGGAAACCTTTCCCGTCGAAAGCTTTCGAAGTTGTAGGTGACTTAGTAAGTTTGGGAGAACATATGGCTCTCCAGCAAGACAAAGACAAAACTGAAGTGGAGGCTGCTTTGTCCAATACAGTATGATGAGCCTTCCTCCCAAATATCTTGGTCGCGATTTGAAAAGCGAGTTGGTGGGATAACCTTGACTTATAATTTTCCACATTAAAATGAATAGTAGTAGTATTATATGGATCTAGACCCCCTAAATCTGTCAACATATTTTTATGCTGTGTAGGGAAACTTTGGAGTAGCTCCAGTGTAGACATAGCACAAAGTGCTTGAACCAATTCTTCAACAACGTTGTAAAATTGAGTGGCTCGAGCATTTGAATTAAATACATATTTCTGGATAGTACTCTTAGGTGGGCACAAAATCAAGTCAAGGTTAGGTTTCTCAATCGTAAGAGGGCCATTGGACAGAGGTGGAGGAGAAGAATTTGTAGAAGGAACTTTCTCGAAAGAAGTAACTTTGTCTTACTTCTCTACTGGTTTGTCATATTTCTAACTATGTGTAGTTAATTTAACAGTTTCATCGAACATCACTCATATCTCTTCAATAGAGTTAGAGGTTCCTTGTGAAGACATGTGGTTAAGTAACTACTGTTGAGATGAAAAAGGATCGGTAAGTACCACATGTGTAGTGTTATTTTTCAAAAAATTATTAATTTATTCACGATGAGGGCACTCTTTTGTGAAGTGGTCTCCTCCACATAGTACAAAAGGATACTTAGCCTTCCTCTTACCTTTGTTTTCATTCTTTGAGGTCGTGGCATTGGGGTTATCCTATTGGTTTCCTGACTTTTTAACTCTTCCTTTTCCTTTCTTTTTATTACTGGGTGTTTGTGCAGTTTGAATAGCATTCACCTCAACAAAAACCGTAGGAGTAGAAGGAGAAGTGGTAGAAGTACTTTGTTGCTTACAAAGTTTCACTGCAGATGAGGGCTAGATTGAACCTACAACACCATCAGCAGGAGTCTTTGAAAGTGGATTTGAAGGGTCTGTGCTTAGACGAGGAGCCTGAGGGATCAAATCATACAAAGTTTTGGATTGAGAATGTACCAACTCTAGATACTGATCCCGACTGATAGCCTACTCCTTAATGACAGCACCAACCATGGCCAAATCACAGGAAATGGGAGGAAACACATATTTCGTAAACTAGTCAACCAACAATTTGTATGGTATAGGACCTGTTATCAACCTAAACAACACTTCTTCGTCCGAGTGCCGACACTTCATATGTTGGCACACAAAAGGACACTTATGGATTGAAGGTTTCCTAAACACTATAGATGGGCATGACATGAGATGCATTCACTATCCAACCAGCTTGCCATTTTACCTTTCTATATGTTGATTGTCGTATGCGACTATCTCCACAGCAACTCGCATACATACGCGACTATCTCCACAACATCCCACGTACTATATGTGAGTATCTTTGTTGCAACTCGTGTACAGATCTATACATAGGTTTCCCTTATAGCAACTCGCGTGTCATACACGGGTTGCCAGTATCAATACTCACATACTGTACACGGGTTGCCCTTATAGCAACTCGCGTGTCATATGCGGGTTGCTAGTATCAATAATCACGTACACATCCATTCGACATTAAAAATAATAAAACACAATTAATGGAGATTTGTTGAGCCTTAATCATTAACCAACTCAACTATCTCAACCTCCTCAACCTTCAAAACTGCTCTATTTCCCAAAGTATAAATAGAGGCCTTGGGGAAGGCATTAATCAATGAATCTGGGAGAGCAAAGTTATGCTGGTGGTATATCTTCAGAAGCCTTTGGAGCAGAAAAACTCAGAATCCTTTGGTTCCATAGGAGTCCTTGTTGCGGGCGTTGGGTTGTACACTTATCTCATTCACTATTGTTAATAAAGAGAATTCTTCTTCCAACTTTGTGTTGAGTCTCTTTCATGTATCATGGTTTGATGACTATTTTTGATTAAGTACTTTATATATTGTTTATCTAACATGTTATATATCCATGTATAAGATTTTACTTGGATAATTTACTCTTTGCAGGTGAAGGAGGTGCATCCCTGAAAGCTTTGGAGAGGAACAGAGTGGGAGAAGACAAAGCTTGGATCAACTGTCGTTAATCGAGTGAGTTCAACATTTCTTCATATTCCTTTTATGTACTTTAAAGCTGATTGTCTGCAAGTTTTAGAAGTAATTTGGTAACCCCAGACCCTAGGTTACAAGGGCGTTTATTCCTATACAACAGAACTGGCGACTCCACTGGGGAGCCCAGACTGATGTGGGTTATTTCTGTTGATCGTTGCCCAGTATTTTCCTTGATTCTGTGTGTGGTGTCTTGTCTTGGTTCATGCTTATATTGGTGTTTGAATACCTTGAAAATTTTTCCTTTATTAGAAAATTTTATACCTGTACGCGGGTTTCTCTTGCATACAGTTGCGTACAGAGGCCTGCATACGCAGGTTGCTCTATAGGACAATCGCATACAGTACACAGGTTGCCTTGTACACAATCGCATACAAGCCTGAGAATTAAATTGTTGGGCTAGGGTTTGCTTGTCCCTGTCCCTCTATAAAGTTTGTTTGCTGGTTGGTATTCCTTATAAGCATTGCACTATGAGTTTGATGACCTTGTTACCCACACCTTGTGCTTTCTTGTAAAGCCCTTGAGTTCTTATTGTTTGGATTGTCTTTTTGTTAGCAGCTTGAAGTGGATTTTCCTGTTTGGGTTATAGGTTCAAGTGATTGGTTGTCTGAATCAGTGATTAGGGTTCTAGGCACTGTATATCCCATTCTATTTTCGGATAGTGATTGGTTTGCCACTTGCCTTTGTTTGATCTCAGTGATTTTCTTTCATTGTGTCCACCCAAGATAGGGTTCCAAGCATTCCTTAGGTAGTTAATATTTGGTCTTATTAATCTATTTACTTCACTTTTCTTACTTTATACAGTTAGTTTAATTCAAGCATACTCAAGTTTTTTGTGCATTTAGGTGCATGGTAGTCTTTGAGCATCTTAAAAAGTGAAAAGAAAACATTTAGAATCTTTTACGTTTGATTTTGCATAGAATAGTTTTATTTTCATTTTTTAAAATATAATCTCAAAAAACTACAAAAAATATAGTCTTAGTGTTCTCTTTATCGTTGCATTTTTCATCAATTTATATTTACAAAAAGAAGAAAAAGAATCTTGTTTTTTTAGTGGTGATAATTTGCTTTGGAAGTATACACCATTGTTTTTACATTTCTTATTGAGTCAAAAAACATCATAGTCTTTCACTCCACTTGCCTTCTGAGTAAAAAATAGTCCTTAAAATGAACACAATAATTAAAATCTATTAGTAATTTTTATTCTTTAGGGCCATACACCTACTAGCTTAGGCTAGATTTGTGGGATAGGAAGTGTAAACTTCCCATAAGTTTTAAAATTCAGACATAGTGGGCCAATCGATAGGTAAATCCTTATCTTTATCAATAGTATCTGGGAATCTTCTCTCAAATGGGAGTCAAGCACGAGGCCGCGTGGAGGCATTGAAATGAGGAGATAACCCTCTGATTCCTTGTCTAAACGTAAATCAGGACTTTTACGCATCTGGAGATTCTGTCCTAGATAGAGTTTCGGGCTTAGCTAACCTACCCATGCGTATGAGTTAGGCTTGCGACTGTCCCCCCAGACTTTTGGTATAGTTAAGGTAGCCTCTAGTCTCTTAACATCTAGGGCTCATACCTAGGTAAACCGAAAGGCTATTTCTGGTTCACCTTGGACAGGCTTGGAAGGTAACCCTTGTTGAAAGTGTAGGAGGGTGGTGGGTGATTCCTTCGCTTGTGCCTAATAACCTCTTCAAGGAAGCCAAGTAACTATTCTTCAGCTTTCTTCAGGAAAGCATATCTTTTACCCTTGCTAACTGTTGAGACTTTAGGAATTTTTGTAGTGATTGCTCTGTGGTTTGTTTGTGTTTAGCTGACCTTAGGGTTTCAATTGTCAAATTTACAATTGTGGAGGACCAACCTTTAGAAGGTCATGAAGGTTGCAAAACCTTCCTCCTTTCATCACATTGGAACCTCCACCTCCACCTCAAAGGTGGAGATTGGACACAGATGGTTCATTTGAACCGATAGGAGTAAGTGAAGTTCTGGGTGAACCAGAACTTAGGGCTAACCATTTTGATTTTAATACAGTTGAGATAGAAGACTTGCAGGCTGATGAGTTTGCAAGGAATTTTAATACACCCTTGACTAACTTAAAGAATCCTGTGATCGTCTAGGTTCGTCCTTTTGATCCAACCATTTTTGGTGTCCCTGTGGGAAGGATAATTTCTACTGCGAGAGAAAGTTCTTTTGTTTTCACCTCGGCCATTCTAGCTGAAGGGGTACCACCTCCCCCGGTAAGTGCCCCTATATCTAGCATACCTACTACGCCCTTAACTCTAGTGAGCCAAGTGGTTCAACTGCCGGTTCCCATAAGCCTAGTAGGTGCTTCTGGTGGCATGGTTACTGGGATTCCTAGTATACCTACTGTTCCTTCCTCCTTGACACACACTACCCAGAGTGGTCTGGTAGGATCCTTGACTTTCGTCCAAGGATTTCCTTAGAATGGGGGGCATATTCCCCATCCACTCCATACATTGGCCCATCTCCTTCTTATGTAGGAGTGTAGTTTGGAAACACTAACCCTTATGGGAAAGGTTTTCAAACTCCAGTATCAGCCCCGTTCACGAGCTCTCCCTTTTCGTTGTTTAGTGGAGGGATACCTACTCCTATTTTTCAAACCCTAATTTCTACTAGGAAAGCTAGAACCTCTTATACTGCACCTCCCACCCATAATCATGTGTCTTACGGATGGAATCCATTTCAAATTAATCCATCCACTTTGCAACCGGCGACAGGGGGCAACCCCACCTTTACATATGGGAATTTGGGGGCAAGTCCCTCTAATACCTAAATTGGCACTTTTAATGCTATGGTTTGACCTAAGATTCCTTTCCTAGAAACATTAAACTTGCTAGATTTGTCTAAATTGATGAACGAACCGGTGAGGCATGACCCCTCATGGCCACCTGTCCCCACCAAATTGCCATTGGACATCCCAAAAATTGAGGGCAAAGTTGGCAAAGATCCTGGGGCTCATGCCACCACTTTTCATTTATGGTGTTCTTCTAATTTGCTGAATGAATATTCAATTAGGTTGAGTCTGTTCCAAAGAAACTTAACGAGTACTGCAGAAAAATGGTACATTGAGTTTCCTTTTGCTGCGTTCAGTAGTTTTTGGGACTTGGCTAATGCATTCCTTAGCCACTTTCAGCTTCCGGTCCGATATGATTTTGGAACAGACTTGTTATCTACCTTCAGGCAGAACAAGGCCACCCACATCTCGGATCACATCCAAGAGTGGAGGAGGTGAAAGAGCCTTATTAAAGCCACTATTCCTCCTGATTTTTTACTAGAGTGGTTCCTTAAATCCCTATTGCCTTACATATCTAAGGACGTATCCACTTCAGGAGTGACGAATGAGGAAGAAGCTATTGTCAGGGCCCAACAATTGGATTTGATTTATTCGCAATCTGGGATCTTGTATGAGATTATCCCTGAGGCACTGAGGCCTACCCATGATGAAAAGAAACCTAAGCCTAGACCCCATGACGACGGTTTGGTTGGGTCCGTAAACTCTCCCACTATAGAATCTTTGGCCAAATAGCTCCATCAGTTGTCCGTCAAACATTCTATGGAAGAGGCAGCAAAGGCTTCCCCCTCACCCCAAAATGCGAATGGTTTTTCATAGACCTCTCAGAAAGGAAATCAGTAGCCCAGTGGGAAAAAGAAGAGAGGAAAGAAAGGGGAGGGAAATCAAAACAAGCATAAACCTACAAATAGTGCTGATGGGGGAAAGAAATAAAAGAAAAAAGTGAAATTACTGTGTAAGTTGTGCCATGAGGATCACCTCACCCATCTTTGTCCCCTTATAGAACAAGCCTAGAAGTTGCTAAAAGCTCAACAATCGACTGTCCTGAAGGATCCTTTTCCCCAAGGGCGGAATTCTACTTCAGCTTCTAATGTAGCAGGGGGCACTCCAAATGCCCGTGACCCCAATTATATCAACATGGTTTGATCTTTGACTTTGCTACAGACCAGGAACAAAAACTATGAAAAAGAGACTTTTGAGAAGGGTAAGTCTATAGGTGAAACTTCTAACCCTCTCACGATTGAGAAGCCTGCTGAAACTATGCCTAAGATACTAGAAGGTGTCTTTAAGAAGACCTTGCATAACCCTAATGCTAGAGCTGCTTCAAACTACTCTGTGGTTGAAGACTTGGCCCAAACCCCTTGTGCAATGTCATCTTTAGAGGTGTTACAGAGTTGTCCTACCCAGCGGGATGCACTCTTAGCAGCCTTGGGCAGCATGGACTCATCGAGTCTCATGGCAAAATTTCACTTGTCTGATGTTAAAATTCACCTACCTTACCATGTATCCTTATCAATAGATGTCATCCATGGTGGAAAGACCATTGGAAGGGTAGTTGTTGACGAAGGTGCTTCTACATGTGTTATGTCCTTGTCATGTTGGAAAGCTCTTGGATCCCCAAAGCTGGTTCCATCAAACACCCTGCTTACTACGTTCGACAGAAGGTCATTCTGTCCACATGGTATCCTACCGGTTTTTGAAATTAATCTAGGAGAGAAAGCAGTGTCTATTGAGGTAGAGGTGATTGATGCACCCTTAGATTATAACCTGCTTTTGGGAAGAAGTTGGACTTATGCCATGTTTGCTATTGCATCAGTCGTCTTTCAGGTGGTAGTATTTCCACATGAAGGGAAGTTGCTTACTGTTGACCAACTCGATTTTACTTGAAAGGCTGCATGGATTCTAATGAGTCTGCTGTTCCATTGGTTGATTAGGTCAAACCTGCTGCATAGAGCTTGGGGGCCAGAATGTACGCATCACTGATGGGCACATTTGATCTTCCAGCCCTGATTACCTATATAGGTTCTACTAGTGTGGGGAATTCCATAGCCATGGTTGTTGATAGGACTGATCCTTGGGTTCTCCCTTCCCCCCATGAACTAGAAGTGCCCTTATTGGTAGTGGAAGTGGCTTACCAAGATATCACTCAAACCAATGGTGATCCCATTCCAGACCCTCTCACAGTCTCAGAGGACCTGGAAGAAGTTTATTTTCCTGCTTGGTTAGAAAACTCTTCACATTCTACGGATTGTTTAGATATGGTTTTACCCTATGATGAAGCCATGTGCAGACATGATAAGATCTGTGAAGATCTTCATCATCAATCCTATTTTCTTCCAGAGCTAAGCAGGATAGAGAATCAAGAGTTTCATATGAGACTGGCAGACGATGTTGATATACCCATTAATCCCTTACCAAGGGAAGAAATGTTTGCTGAGGGGAATATGGAAAATATTTCTGCTACTATCCCTACCATCATCTCTGTAAATCCTGACGTTGTGGAAAATATTCATATCGGTGCAAACTGCTCTCCTAAGGAGATTGCAATCTATACGTCCTTTTTCAAGGAATTCTGTGACGTTTTTTCCTGGTCATATGAGGAGATGCCAGGAATTGATCCATCGATAGTTGAGCATGAGATTTGAACATACCCTAACGCTAAACCTGTTCGGAAAAATTTAAGACCTGTTAATTCGTGTAAAGCGGCGGTTGTGAAGGCTGAAGTTGAAAAAATGTTGAAAGCTGGTTTTATTTATCCCATAGCTCTAATAGAATGGGTATCTAACCCAGTTCCTATTGATAAGAAGCAAGGGACCATACGCATATGTACTGACTTTCAAGATTTGAATAAAGCCTATCCTAAGGACAACTATCCCATGCCATTTATAGATCAAATTATAGATGCTTGTGCGGGAAGTGAAGTTTTTTTGTTTATGGATGGTTTCTCTGGATACAATCAAATTCAAATAAAACCAGAAGGCCAACATAAAACTGCTTTCATTAGTCCATGGGGTACCTTCGTGTACAAAAAAATTCCCTTTGGATTGAAAAATGTTGGGGCAACCTTTCAACGGGCAATGAACTTTTCCTTCCATGATATCAAAGCCATTGTCAAACCTAACCTTGATGATCTGCCTACGCATTCTCGTAAAAGAATCGATCATCCAGATCACTTACGTCTAATATTTGAATGATGCAGATACTATAAGATCCACTTGAATCCCCACAAGTGTGTGTTCTATGTCGAGTCAGGGAGATTGCTCGGATTCATTGTCTATAATAAAGGCATTCAAGTGGATCCATTAAAAGTAGAGGCCATTGTAAATCTGCCTCCTCCTCGTTCTATCAGGCAACTTTATAGCCTACAGGGAAATTCCAATTTTCTTCAATGTTTGATCGTAAACTATGCCAAGATTACCAAGGGTTTCATGCACCTACTAAAACATGACACCACATTTGTATGGGATGAAACTGCACAACTCGCTTTCGAGGCATTGAAAAAAGCTTTGTTGTCGGCACCTTTACTACGTCCGCCAGATTACTCTAAGGATTTTATATTGTATCTGGCCACATCTGAGTCGACCATTGGGGTAGTCTTGGTCCAGGAGGATGATAAGCTCCAAGAGCATGTCATTTACTATCTTATTCGTGCTTTAGCTGGACCTAAACTTAGGTACTCCCACGTTGAGAAATTGGCCTTAGCAATTGTCTATGTTGTTCAAAGGTTATGTCACTACATTTTACTGAGGACTACAGCAGTAGTGGCGGATGTTAATCCTTTTCAATATGCTTTGTCCCAACAGTTTGTTGGAGGAAAATTCAACAAATGGATAGTCATTCTCGAAGAGTTTGACTTGGATTTCCAGTCCGCTAAGTCTAAAAAATCCTTAGTCTTTGTTGAGCTTATAGCAGAGTTTCCAATAGGAGAAGATGTAGTCATGGAAGAAGACTCATTCCCTGATGAGCATATCTTCTTGATATCCACCTCTAACCCTTGGTATGGAGATATACTTATCTATCTCTAGACTTTGAAGTATCCTGTAGCTTCCTCGTGGGAGGAACGATGCAAATTGGGCCTTAATGCCAAGAACTACCTCATCATAGGAGATACTTTATATCATAGAAGGGTAGATTCCGTTTTGCATCGATGTCTTACCCATGAGGAAGCAGATATTGTCTTGAATGATTCCCATAGTGGAGCGTGTGGGGGTCATTTATCTGGGTTAGAAATGACCTAGAAGATACTATGTGCCGGTTATTTCTGGCCCATGATCTATAAGGATTGTGTGGAAGTCGTAAAGCGCTGTCATCCTTGTTAGCTTTACACCGGAAAAACGCGGTCACATCCTGCTCCATTATTTCCCGTTGTCTTGGTGGGCCCCTTCATGAAGTGGGGGATTGATTACGTGACGTGTAACCCAGCCTCAACTGGGGGGCACAAATATATCATTGTCGCTATGGACTATTTTTCGAAATGGGCAGAGGCAATTCCCACCTTTAAAGCCGACGAGGAAACCACAACTTTTTTCATGTTCAATCAAATTATAGCACGGTTTGGTATACCCAAGGTGATTGTCACTGACCATGGCTTTCATTTTCAAAATATCATGATGACGAAACTCACCACTATGCTGGGATTCAGACAAGAACTTTCATCTTCGTACTATCCTCAAGCAAATGGTCAGGTTGAGGCTATTAATAAAACTTTGAAGACTATCCTCAAACATACTATTGATGCAGCCCATTCTAATTGGCATATCATGCTGTACCCCGCACTTTGGGCATATTGAACTAATTTAAAAACTACTACGGGTTTCTCCCCCTTCCAACTCGTTCATGGAGTGGAAGCCGTTACCCCGGTTGAATGTGAAATCCTGTCTTTGAAAATAGCTATTCATGTGTTACCCGATACGATAGAGCTTGAAGAACATCTAATACACTTAGAACATCTTGATGAGTAGCGTAGAGATGCGTTGACAACAAATCAAGCTCACAAAAATAGGGTCAAAAGCCAATATGATAAGTCAGTCAAACCTTGGATTTTCTCTGAGGGGGAACTTGTTTTGCTCTGGGACCAAGACAAAGAACCCCTGGGGGCAGGAGAATTCAAGTCCATGTGGTTGGGGCCTTATGTTGTGTCGAAGGTCTTAAAGAAGGGTGCATATGAGTTAATTGATTTTGATGGGAATAAGTTGCCTGAGCCTAGAAATGGGCTCTACCTGAAAAAGTACTATGCTTAGGATTAGCACTTTTTCTTGTATTTTATTGTATATATTTTTATGTACACTAATTCATTGGTTTATGTTTTTTATACCATCTACTGGTTGTTTCAAATTTCTTTCGAGAAGTTCATAGGTTTCGCTGATGGTGCCAGTCGCCACACTTGTAATCTAGCTTCAGTGACATGGGTCATTTATTCTCCCTCGGGATAGTTAGTTGCCTCAGGAGGCGCTTACGTAGGTCCTATTCTAATGATGTCGCTGAGTATAGGGCTGTAATTGAGCTTCTATGGGATGCTTTGTCACATGGTAACACTCAGTTGGAAGTCCAACTGGACTCTCAATTGGTGGTTTCCCAGCTCAATCGAGCTTATCAGGTGCGGAACCCTATTCTATTGCGTCAGTTTATGCAAGTTAGGTTATTGGAAAGAAATTTTGAGTTCATTACATTCAATCATATTCCAAGAAATCAGAATTCATTAACTGATGCATATGCTAATTACATCTTGGATTGGCATTTAACACATTTTTTATAAAAATATACAACATATACATAAAAAACATCTGTAAATAAATTGACAATATATATATATATGTGTGTGTGTGTGTGTGTGTGTGTGAATATCTGTCTATAGATAGGTCGAGTCTCTGATCCTCAGATCTAGTCATAACTATATAATATACAAAAATATACAAAATATGGATCATAGTCCATCAAATGCCCTAGATCTAAGCTGAACCACCCTGGTCCCCCTGGTCTTTCTGTACTCTGGCTTCTTCAGCCTCCTCGGCTTCAACAGCCTCAATAGTATCTATGTATACTAAAACTGCTTTGGCTACCCGCCTCAAAAGGCGTATCCAAATAGGTGGTATGCCAACCACAAACTCCTACATGATGGCTAGGATGTACTCAATCCGTAAGGTGGGTACTCTCTAGGTAAGCCTAGCCAGCTTCCCCTCAAGAACCCTAATCAGCCCCTGGTCTTCACCTAAGACAGGACGCACATACATGCATGGATGCCCTTTAGGGCGAACTGATCCAATATATGCATTTTGACATGTTTATAGGATTAGAATTCTTATACATATGTATATATCTCTATATTTAAAATTCATTAAAATTTTTAAACTTGAAAATAAAAAATTACCTAACTCTCCCCATGCTCCTTTTGGAGGGAGAACGAGGTCTGGATCACCATGGAAATCCATCCTAGCATATGGAAACTGCTCCAGTGCTGGAAACTACCGCTCCCACCAAAAGTTGAAGTCATCATCATATACACTCTGCATTGAGCCACCTCCTCCCTGGCAGAGGAAGATATCTCCCCATCTACTCAACCTAGGCTGACGAGAAGAACGAACCGGTAGGGGTACTACAGGGCTCAATCCCGACACTCTCTCAAAGAAGAAGGCTACTAGTATGCTAGAATATCCAAAGTTCTTCCTCCTTCCTCTCTTGCAGTCAGAAAGCTGTTTTCTCAAAATCGGGATAACTCCTGAGCACCAATCATATAAGGCCCCTTACATGCAATCCACTGCTAACCTCATCTAGTTCCGTGTAGCAAGATGAAGAGAAGATGATCTCACAACCCTCACTATGGTACTTGTAAATACCTATAGAGGAATATCATGTATGTGTACAATAGGGATGCAACTCCCTCTCTTTTGGGTACCTGGTGCGCAGTATATGTCAATGTAGTTTTGGACACTCAGAAGGTCACCGCCTCTGCTGGTGCCCTCCAAGTTAACTGGAGCTCCTCGTCGTGACAGACCGACAATGAAATAGATATCCTCTGAAGTAATCTCCAAGGATTCACCTTGAAGGTCAAACATGCCCAAATCATGATCCCAGTAATTTATCATGAACTCTAGCAGGCGGACATTGGCCTGCATAGGTGATGTACAAAAAAACTTTAACAATCCACTTGAATGTAAAACATTCACAATGGGGGCATCCTGGAGTGCTTCTTGATCCATATCTTCATGGTCACGCTCCCTCCACTCAAGCACCATCTTCAACCCTAGTAAAACAAGCATTACAAACCTTTAGTTTCATGCAAAAATTCCAAATTTTGACCCTACATACTTATTTTCCCCTTCACGCAGCGTACACGACTGTCTACTTAGGCATGTCGTGTACTGTACACGACTGTCCTTTGAACAACCCGCGTACAAAATGAGTGTACGCGATTTTCATTATAGCGAACCCATGTACACATTGTTCCTTGCTTAAGGGCGCTCAAAAATATAAAATTTGGACTCAATTTTGAAATTTGCCAGGATCAAATTGAAGAGCTTGGGTGTAGTCTTACCTAACACTTGCGGAATTAGATTTGGTCCACCAGATTGTCCACACCGATCAACTGAAGGTAGAGGTGAAAACTTGTCTTTTATGGATAAAATTCAAAATGGTGAGTTTTATTTATGTTTTTGAAATATTTATAGAAATTATATTTCTCAAGTGGGTTTTTTCCTATAGTTCATAATTCACTAAACTAATACCATATCTCGTTTTGCCTTATAACAGGATTATCATCGTTTTAAGGTGTTTTTTACTCATATAGGATGGTTTTTCATCGTTTCACATGCATTTTGCATCTATACCTACTCCAACTTATACTTAGTAATAAACATTTTAACCACGGACTATGGTATTTTGAACCATTAGCTCCTTGTCTTTACCATTGCTCTTTTGTGGATAGGGACTTCCTCTCATGAGTATCCTCATTTAGAACCTATGTTGTCTTTCGATAATCATGTTGCAGTTGTCTTAGGTACATGGGACTCTCTTAGCTAATTTTCATGCCAAATGGAGCCTCATTTTGGTCTCTTTTTACAAGCTATCCTTTATAGGACTCCCCACCCTTATGGAGTTTCTTTAGGCCCATGTATGACTCCTTAAAACAGACTTAACTACTGAGTTAACTTGTCCATTCAAGCTCGTTAAGAATATGTGAATGGGCAACCGCATTGGTGGTAGGTTATTTCTTTCTCGGACCATGCGGAATAGCATGAGAAAGGATCACTCTCTTTTCTACAGAATTGAGAAGAGTATTCTCAGGCATAGGTTTATCACTTTTTTGGACCTGAGGGATTAAATTTACAGAAAAGGAACACCTGGTATGAGCTTATTTTTCTCTTTTTCATGCTCTGGACCTAAACATGAAAAATATTATGAGTGTACCTTATGCCTTTGTCATGCTTGTTAAACACTAAAGAAAAAAGCATCGAGTTTATTGTTGTAAGCCCCATTTCTCGTATTCAAATGGATCTTTCCGAGTGATCTTGCTTTCCTTCACACTCGTAAAACTCAAGCTATATGCTGCTCTTGAAGGAGCATTGGGTACGTGGTAATTTAACCTTTTTCGGACCTCCCTGACTAAGTATGAAAAAGGTTCACCTTTTCTTCTACGAAAGTTAAGAGAGTTATTCTATGGTATGTTTTATACTTTTCTGGCCTTAGGAGACCAAATTGGATGAAAAAGGACCCCCCTAGAGTCTTCTTTGGAGTTTTCAGACTCTCTAAATGTGAAAACACCAACTGAGCATGTACTAGTTCGGGCTCATTAAATCCACGAATTAGTGACACTATCAAGCAATATTCCCTCTTCTCTTCAAGCTTGTTAAAAAATGAAGAGAGACTGGAGTTGACTTTCCTGGACTAGTTAAAATTTAACAGGGAAGGTAAGGAAGAATTTGTCTCTTGGTTTTCAGTTAGTGGCAGCATGTTATCCTTGAACATAGCACTCTCTGTCTTTTTCAATACCCATGTTTTAGTGTTCACTTTCATTTCAGATATTACTTCAAGTTTATTACTCCTCCTCTTGTCAGTTCTACCTAGGGAATCTGATCATGTCTCCTACATGATAGATAAGTCTAGTTGTTCTATCTATAAAGTTAAAATATGCCTTGGGTCATCTCTGTGTCGTGCTCACTGTTCAAGGATTGAACTCAATGTCTGATCTATATCCCGATCCCATCATTGTCGTATCTGTTATTACTTGTGTCTCCCTTCCTTTACCCAGTTCCTAGTCACTAGTGATCCATTGGAGGATCTATTTTCCTTCCTTATCACAGTATGTTTTTGCATCAGCACTTCCTGACCACAAAGACCTAGAGTTTTGACGATCGCACCTTAGGATTCACTTTCATTATTGGTGAATTCCTTTGCTTCAGTTGTCGATTATCACCTATTGATTGACAATCTGTTGAATGCACTCCATGTTCGACTTCAACCTACATCTATTCACATGGCTTGGATTGTACTGGTTCTTTGGGATTGTTTATGAAGACCTTAGTTCCCTATCTCTGGATTAAGTTGTGCAAGATTATTTTCTACCTATTTACACAGCTTCCATATTTTTGAAGATTCATCATTATTGTATATTGTGGCTTCGATCCACCTTTGTAATATACGTGTTCTTGTACCCATACTATATGATTTACTCAAACATTGTAAAGGCGCTAGTGTTCCAGTATATTGAACATAGCATCCTCAGATATGAATTTGTATATGACATTATTAAGTAGTTGTTTCAGGTACTACCTCTACTCCATTGGATTTCTAAGTTCTCCAAAGATAATGATTATAATGTATTTTGGCCATCGCTTCCCTCTGACCTCACACATTAGGGGGCATCTGTTATCAACCCAAACGAAACTTCTCCATCCGAGTGTCGACACTTCATATGTTGGTACACAAAAGGACACTTATGGATTGAAGGTTGCCTAAACACTATAGATGGGCATGACATGAGATGCATTCACTATCCAACCAGCTTGCCATTTTACCTTTCTATATGTTGATTGTCGTATGCGACTATCTCCACAGCAACTCACATACATACGCGACTATATCCATAGTATCCCGCGTACTGTACGCGAGTATTTTCATTGCAAATCGCGTACAGATCTATATGCAGGTTGCCCTTATAGAGTCAAGTGTCATACACGAGTTGCCAGTATCAATACTCACCTACACATCCATTCAACATTAAAAATAATAAAACACGATTAATGGAGATTTGTTGATCCTTAATCATTAACCAAGTCAACTATCTCAACCTCCTCAACCTTCAAAACTGCTCTATTTCCCAAAGTATATATAGAGGCCTTGGGGAGGGCATTAATCAATGAATTTGGAAGAGCAAAGTTATGCTGGTGGTATATCTTCAGAAGCCTTTAGAGCAGCAAAACTTAGAATCCTTTGGTTGCAGAGGAGTCCTTGTTTCAGGCGTTCGGTTGTACACTTATCTCATTCACTATTGTTAATAAAGAGAATTCTTCTTCCAACTTTGTGTTGAGTCTCTTTCATGTATCATGGTTTGATGACTATTTTTGATTAAGTACTTTATATATTGTTTATCTAACTTGTTATATATACATGTATAAGATTGTACTTGGTGAATTTATTCTTTGTAGGTGAAGAAGGTGCATCCCTGAAAGCTTTGGAGAGGAACAGAGCGGGATAAGACAAAGCTTGGATCAACCGTCATTAATCGTGTGAGTTCAACATTTCTTCCTATTCCTTTTCTGTACTTTAAAGCTAATTGACTGCAAGTTTTAGAAGTAAGTTGGTAACCCTAGACCCTAGGTTACAAGGATGTTTATTCCTATACAACGGGACCTTTAATGAGTCTTCGTCGCCTCCTCCAATCATGAATATGATCTTATATATGGGTGGAAGTACTCTGACGAAGGGATGTTAAAAGATCCATACCAATTTCATAATGGATAAGTAGCTAGAAATGGGTAAGAAAATATGTTTCCAACAAGTTGAAATACACAAACGTTTGTTGTGGAAGCTCAATGTACCACTTGGTAGTTGTGCTAGTTAAAGTTCATTGGAAGAGCCTCAAACGAATAGAATCGTCCATCATGGAGTTAGAGGAACACCATAGATGGAATGTCATAAAGTGATTTTTTGGATCCTCTCCCTCTTTCCCATAAAACTTAGGGATGTCTGATGGTAACTTGATCGAAATTGCAGGCCACAAAGGGTTATGTTGGATGGGATTGTTGACCAGCTTGGAAAATTTAGTAAATTCCAAATTTGCCAAAAACAGAAGTTGTCAATTAGGTTGTACATAATGGTAGTATTGATATGGCATCTGTATACCAGTAGGACCATAAGTTGATTAATATACCGACTGTTCAGGTGGTGGATTTACAGATGATCCTCCTAAGGATCCTCCTGATGGTAGTGGGCCTCTAGGAGGAGGACCTCCAAAATTTGGGCCTCCAAGTGGAGGGGGTCCTCTAGGTGGTGGGCCTCCATATGGTGGTCCTCCAGGTGGTGGTCCTCCTGAAGGTGGACCTCTAGGAAGTGGTCCTCTAGAAGGTGGTCCTCTAGGTGGTAGTCCTCTAGAATTTATACCTCCACCGGGTGTCCCTCCAAAATGTGGACCACCAAAAGGTTCCCCCCCATAACCTCCAACAATATTCATAGGTGTTCCTCAAGGCATAGGCTTATATGACCAATTAGGTTTTCCCCATGGTGTAAACATATTTCCAGGGTAAGGCATCCTGGGATAAGGAATCCATGAATATGTAGATTGGTAATTCACATTTCTTGCAGGTGGTTTATTTCCTGGGTAAGTATAACTCCAAGGAGGTTTATTAAATACAGGTTGTGCCCCTAAGGGTTTCCCTATACTAGAAAGAGGAATAATCACATTGGTGTTTGTGTATGGAACGATAGTTGCTAGTTGTCATATAGCATGAATCTGCCTCATACTAGAAGTAAATCCACTAAATAATGACACAACTTGGTTTGGGGGTTTCCTCCTAGTGGTAGAATATATGGGATAACTAGAGGCAGACCTAGGATTTGGAACTGAAGGAGTAGGAATGGAGGGTTGACCTGGATCATAAGCTACCAAAACTGGAGCTTGTGATCCTAAACTAGGAGCTACTTGAGATGATGAAAGTGCATGGTATCCTTGGGGGGTCGTTTTTGAATGATGGGGAAGAGGAGAAATACTTCTGAATTTTATATTCTCTCCTAGGTTATGCAAATGTTTAATAAATTTATGGAATAATTTTGCATTCGTCGGATCCTCTCTAAGGGAATTACTTAGAGGAATAACAAAGGAGGGCTCAATAGTTCCATATTCATAAATGGCTTTCCCTAGGGAAGTTATCCAGAAAGGAGCATTTGGACCAAAATCTAATCCTATGGTATCATCTGATGGGTGATTGAATACCCAATTTGATGAACCAGCTTGACCTTCCATTGGTAAATCAAAGGTAGTATCAACCGCAGGAGGATGTTCGACCAAGGGATTATCATAAGAAGTAAATTCTTCCCTATATTACACCGTTGGATTCCCTTCCATAGGGGAATCAACTGTGACATCTTGGTTTGTGGATTTCATTGTGCTCTCTCCCACAATAGGAGGATAGTTAGGTGGTAAGACTTGGAATCTTCGAGATCGTCTAAAGGTAACTCAGCCAAAATGTTGGTTACAAACATCCTAGCCTAGGGTTTTAAACTAGAATCACACACAAAATCACTCCTATGCAAGATAAAGGTCACAAGCAAACTTAGGTGATAAGAGGGGCTCATAAAATTCGGTTCCTCACTAGCATTTTCAACTCTTTGCAACTCGCGATATACCGCAGGGTCCAACAGTAAAACATGACAAGGAGGATTGGTATCGTACCCTTACCTGAATACCCAACTACCTACATGACACATCTGTAGTAGCTCCTTGAGTGTTGTTCTTGATGTATTTCTCCAACAAGATGTCCAAAAGGATTTTCTCACTTGGTTTAAGGTGTCGTAGAAGGGTCTCCCAATATAGTACCCAGTACATGAAGTACCTGTCTATATACCTCAAGGGTACGTGAAAGGTTGTTTGATATACCGGTTGCTACGTGGAAGAACTACAAGCCCCTGAGATGCAATGCCGACAATATAACAATAGCTCCTATGTTTATAGACTCCAGAACATGTCTTCTAACTTATTACTCAAGTTACTAAAAATTTTAACCTAGAAATAGCGTTGATTTTCTCTTATACGATTAAGTGAATGCATGAAGCATGGATAGAAAAAGTAAAACCATGCAGCATGATCATGCAAATTTTCACTTTATCTTTTAGGGTATGCCCTACTTATAGGAGAGATAGTGATTCAATTTATGTTTCCAAATAAGAAATCCTAGACAATCACACTGAACTATTTTCCAAATTGCAAGCAAGCAAAAGAATTATAATGAACAACCTTGAAACTAAATGGAATAAGATCTCTTTTCCAAAAGGAAATATGTTACAACTACTTGGCACACTAAACTCTTTCTAATTCTTCAAATCTAAAAAGACCTAACTCAAACTATGATGTTTTTGTTGATAAAAGAGCATGTAAAGAAAAGAAAAAACATGAATTCCTGAAATTTTATGCAACTAATCAAGTATCCAATGGTTCATCCTCAAGCACACATATATGATCAATCTCATTTTTTTCTTTTTAATAAAAACCAAAAGTAATCTTCTATTAACCTAAGAAGAATAAAAATAAAGAAACCAAAAGAAAGATACTTTCTTTTTAGTTGATTTAACAGTAATCAGAGATCTAACTATATAACTTCCAAACACTCTTTCAAAGAGAAAACCCAAGCATAACAAGAAAATGATCAAACCAAAACAAACTAGCTCTTTTAAACAAAATGAAACAATCCTTTAACACTTTCCATATTTCGAATTAACAGTAAAATATCAATCATGAAGCCATAATAAAACTCATAAAAGGAAAAAATCATTTTAAGTTTTGAAAGTATAGATGTATAAAACCCTACCTGGCACCACTGCTAAGAGGTTATGAACAAAGCATTACCATTTGGACACCGCCTCTTGCTCACTGAAATAGAGCGGTGGCACCACTTATTGTCCCTAGTGAAAGCACGGTGTTTCTTTTAGGTTTAAAAACAAAAATCAAGCGAAAAAGAGAAAGTTAAATGTTAGACTACTTCCATTAAATCACAAAAATTACATGAAAATGAAGCATATGAAGCAGATATGTTCAGATCTAAGCAGATCTGGTTAAAATGAAACCAATTCTCACTACAAAACTAGTAGATCCGATCATTGTAAAAGTTGAAGTTTGGAATAAAGGAAAGAACTGAAAACCAAGAAATATCAAAAGTTTTGAATGTCTTCACCAATGGAGTCGCCAAATTTGTTGCTGAAAATACTCACCTCTTGTAGACAAGATTTGTTTCCCTAGCTTGAATCCTTCACAACTAGAACAAATGAGTAACAACAACAAACAATACTTTACATAAGATAAGTAGATATTTGGAATGAAACTTTCACCTGCAATACAGTGTAATGCTCCAACCTTCGAGAGTACTAGATCTCCACATTTTACCTACAAAAACACATCACAAAGAACACAAGATCAAAAGTACCAAATACAATTTATTATCTTACATCAAAGACTAACGAGTTTGATAATAAAACCAATGATTGAAACACAATAAGAATGATGGATAATGAACTTTTTATTGCATAGTCAAATAAAGAGATAGATTACAACCAATATGCCTTAGTTTTGAGATGTATCCTTTCATGCAAAGTATTGTCCTCAAAGCTTCAACTTGTCTTCCTTATGATCACCGTAGATTTGGCCAGAACTTTGGTCCTATAGCATAACTTTCCTACCTTTCCCATCGGGGGTGAGCCAGTACCTATAGCTCTTGGGAGGATAAGAATGGTTGAGAAAATGGTGGATGAGGTGGAAGGGATATGCTACTAAGGGGGATATTGAGTCCAGATGGTCCAAAAGAGTAGGTATGAGAGTGCCACAAATATGATCTTTGAGAAGCTTCGTGAATCTTCTCTTTTTCCTTTTGAGACTTGAGCACCACTCTTTTACAATGGAGACAAAGAATTACCAAGGTTGCACCACTCATTGCTCAAAGATATTAGCTGGTGTCACCGCTCATTCTCAACTAATAGGTGGAGTTACTGAAAGGGGTGACGCACATTGCATAAAGGGAAAAAGCAGTGGTGGACACAAGTATGAAAATATGAGTCCTGGCCAGGGTCTAACTTCACATTTTGAGAATTCTAAGAAATTTATGATGTTTTGGTTCTCATTACATGGTAATGATGAGAATGGTGTGTAAGGGAATCCCCCCCAAAGAATGAGACTGGAGGAATAGGATAGGAGAAATCTTTGTAAGAACGATTTATTGCTTCGAGGCAAGAAATCACTTGATCAGAGATCTTCATCAACCTGGCTTTTCTACAATACATCAATACTTTGAATCATATCCTAATGACTCCTCATCATTGATGCAAACCAATACAAGGAAGATCCATATGAGGGATGAATAATCATGGATACTAGAATACAACGTAGATCCATGTGAAGAAGACTCAAACTTGGACATTAATACCAGACATACAATGTATATTTATGTCATGTGGATGCAAATTTGAGCACAACCACGACCATACAAATGTGGATCCATGCTTGGACTCATACAAATACTCCATCACGACCTAGGGAAAGCAATGAATGCTTAATAGATACCTAGGGTATTCATCTCATATTCGACAAAGTATGATTATATCCATGTGATTACAATGTCTTGATGTCGAACATGGTAGAAACCACTTGATTACTAGTCAATGATGAGAACCGTTAACAAGTGTGAGGATATAACCATTGATGTCAATAATTCCAAGGTACCCTAGTACAATCTCTCGAGTGTTAATAGATGATTTGATGTTGAACACTCAGTTGAATATTTCGATCAATGGTCAATGATGTGAACCTATGTCAAAAGCGAGATGGTCTATCATTGATGCATACAAATCCCAAGGTACTCATTTTTGTTTCTAAGGCTAATTCCTGGATGATGAGTTGAAGTCAACAGGAATAATCTCATCGAAGCAGAGCCATGATAAATCCCACATAGATGACACGAAACTCAGAACAAAGTTCTAGAATTTTGAGTATGACATAACCATAGGAATAACTCAAAGATAACTGACACAAAAATTTGACTACATATGCAAAATCTCAACATGACTTCCCTTTGAGCATCAGGAAAAATGACCAAAGAATTGGCAGCATTGACTTAGCCAAGTGGATACCTAGACATAATGCGATGGTGGATGATGCATTCTTTGAAAGAATCAAAGGAGTTATATGACTCATAAAAGTGGATCGACTTGGAAGAAATACGAATACCAAATTGATTGAATGAAATTCAGACAAGTGCCATGTTCAAAGGTGACTAACAACTTCCATTATTGCAAATGAAATATAGTCCCATTCCCTTAATTTCCCCATCATGATTGTTATAGCGGATTTCACCACACTAGGTGAACCACACATTGTATGGCCTTCCCCTATCCCGCTGCAGACTCATTATTCCCTATGGACCATTTATTGTCTTTGGATGTATCATTGACCATCCCTAAAAACATTAGAAAAATGATATACGCGGCATTTTCCCCGATAACCACGTACATACACAGATATTCCCTCTATAGTCGCGTACATCGGGATGTGTACATAATCCAAAACTGTTGGACCGTTCCTTGCCTTGAA
>LPNX010970540.1:67640-86007 GCA_001517045.1 Pseudotsuga menziesii
GATTGATGAGTGTTTCTTTTAGTTTTTATGAGTTCAAATAGGGTAACATGAACTCGTTGCAACTTATCATGATATAAGTCAATTCTCATATGTTTCACGAACCTGAGAAAGAAGGGGTTCATTCCCAAAAAAGGGTCTCTCAATGTTTAATTTAACGATTCCATTGAAATTTAACTTGGTATCATTCATGTTTAGAGAGTCTGAATGAAAATGGAAGAAGACTCCAAAAGGTCCTTTTTTTGTATGATTTAGTCCCTAGGGCCTAAAAAAGTATAAAATAATGCCTAAGAGAACTCTTCTAGCTGAGATCAACTAGAGTATTCCTTTTTCATAATTAGTCAATCTGAACTGAAAAAGGGGTAAACTATCGTCGAAAAGACGGATATTCAAGTACTTTTACAAATGTGAAGAAGACAAGTTCACTCGATGATCTTTTCACATTTAAGGAGTCTGAAAAGAGCTTAAAAAAGACTCCATTAGAGTTTCTTTTTGCAATGAAAGGATTTTAATGAGTTTGAAAAGAAGCAAAAGTTGACCCGTAACTTTGGTACTAGGTTTAAGGAGTACGACCAAGGTTTCGAAATTAGCTCTCAAGGAATATTTTCATTTTATGAAAGTACGAAAAATTCAAAAACAAACTCTAACATAACCATTTTTTTTTTAATTGGCATCCCTGCAAAACCTTTGAAAATATTATTAGACTTCCTAAATATTTAAAAAACAAGTTTTTAATGACTATTTAAAAGGGTATTTATTAATAAAATAATTAAAATAATATAATAAAACCCAAAATATTTCATATAAAAACCAAAGAATAGTAAAAAAAACTTACCATTTCACTATTTACCAATTTAGAGAGCTATTTGGATCCATTTTGCGCAATGTTCAGGAAAGGATTCCGGAGTCATCAGCCAGCTATTTTTCGATCTGTCAGCTCCAGCTAAGAGCCAAACTCAAACCTAACATTTCTATGGTTGCATTTTTTTAATTCGATTCAAATTTTTTAGGGTTTTGGTATTTTTACCCAAGGGTTAAAAATGCCCGCAGGGTAACATTCTTTCTCCTTTCAGGAAAGGAAGTGCCCTACTAACACCATTGTTTTCACACCAAAATCAGTTGTGCCATCGCTTTGTCTCAAAGGGATGAGAGTGATGTTGCAGGCTTCCCTGAAATGCACAATACCCACACCAAACTAATTACTTTCAAGCATTTTTAATGGATGGAATGATGTTCTAATGCTTCAAATTGGATTTTTGGTAGGCTATTTTGGTGAAAATGGTTGTCTGGAAGGAGAGGCAACATGAACTTGATGATTCCAAGGTTGGAGAAGATGCTGGATCTGTGGCCTCCTGAAGTTTTTCAATGTTCGAAGCATGAAATCTCATGTGAGATTACTAGAGCATATACTGAGAATGTGGAACCCGAAGCAACAATATTTCAAAGTGGGGGCTCACATTATTACAATGTAAGTAGAAGAAATCTACTTCCTTACAGGTTTATCCAAGTGTGGGGTATGTATCTCACTGATAGGTCCTAGGAAAGGATATATCACCACATAGGAGCTCATAGACCGTCATTGCTTTCCAGGTACTCAAATGTCTCGA
The DNA here is from genome assembly GCA_001517045.1 of Pseudotsuga menziesii. Lineage (NCBI taxonomy): Eukaryota > Viridiplantae > Streptophyta > Pinopsida > Pinales > Pinaceae > Pseudotsuga > Pseudotsuga menziesii. Next base: position 69,245 of record LPNX010970540.1, read on the forward strand.
AAGAAAATACCAATAAAAGAGGTAATGGATTTGCCTTTTCACACAATGATTTTTACCATGCAGTGAGTTTCAAGGAGTTAAGTCCCTCATTAGCCATCTCTGTACATATTCTCTATGCTTTGGAGGCTATGGCGCCTACCGTCTTTAACTGGGATGAGGATTTACCGACCACTTTCAAGGAGCAGCTGACCAAGTGTCTATAGGGAGAGATGAAGCAATTCGGCTATGGTACCATATTGACATCCTTCTTCTTTGAGTGAGTACCTCATCTGAGGCCGCAGGTGGATTTCACTAATCTAAGAGCACAAGACCCTCACATGCTACGTTGGGTAGAGGTGATGGCTCGCGTTGGTGGCAGTGGGTCCAAATTCAACTATGGGACTGTCTTTTTTCATTGGTTGGATGACCAACTACTTATGATAGAGGACTACACATATGTTGGGACTGAATTCTGAGGGGATTCAGACCTATCCCAGCCAGCAGGTTCCCAATGGGGTGACATTGGTAAGAAGAATACTCAAGACATTGATTATTTTTGTATTTTATGTTTTATAATTTTTATCGATGTTAGCGAGACCTAAATTTCATGTAGATGTGGGATATGCACTACCTAGGGGTTCCTCCCCAATTGACATGTAGGCGGGGTCCCACTTTGTCCACATAGGAGATGACGAGTTAACTGAGTTGGAGGAGAACCTCAACATGTTAACTCTAGATATTCCAGAAATTTTTGTAGATGACCTCCCTAGGAGGTACCAGAGGCATACTATTGGAGTATCGGGTCGCTTTGGACGCCTGCTATAGAGGGTAGCAAGAGCTATTATGTGTTACCATGAGCATCATTAGTCATCCTACATGCTGCATACACTGAAATCTATCTAGCTTCAGTATTTTTGTCATTTTGTATATCTAAAAGCCAATGTGCTTCATTCGGGGTCTCGAGAACATATTTTTATAAAACACTCTTTATATATATATATATATGTATACAGGATTATCTATGGTGGGTTATCTATGTTCAAATGTGGAATGATATTTATATGAGTTTCTATGTCTTTTTACTATTTATGTTTAATTACAAAGAACCATGTTTCATTTATCAAATGTTGTGTGTGAGCAATATACCAGTCCAATATATAATTGGATAATGAGTCTGCAACTGTGTTACAAGACCTAGGAATATGTCGATAAGTAATAGTTTCAAATGATCTTTCCAACAAACACATTCTTCGAAAAAACAAAGAAGTGTAGGGTTTCAGATGGCATACACATGATTTAAGTGAAAAACCACTAGCTGTGAGTCCATGAAGACTACCAAGTGATCAATGTCCCGAGATGCATTTTCGGTTAGCAAACCTATTACCGCATGATACTTGGAGATATTATTGGTGTTTGGACCTACACAAACCTCTCCTGAACTGACTAAGTCATGGGTTGGGGAATATAATACCCAAGAAGTTGAAGCAAGGTTCAGGGTATGACGACAAGCACCATCAGCAAAACCATAAAAATCAATTTGATCTGCATAACCAAAACATGGCATAAACAATACTGAAAAAATCAAAACCATATTGAAATACTAAAACCACACCAAAAATTTAATCAATGTACATATATACAAGGTACTATAACATATATGTCTTCAATCATAGTACCTTTTCAGGTACAACCTATTACGAGGTTTCCTGAAAGGTATCCCATCATAATATACAAGCTCATAGGCCCCTTTCTCTAAGACTTTATTCATGATGTAGGGACCATACCATATGGATTCCAAATTCCCTTTTCCAAGTTTGTCGTGCTTCTGATCATAGGTCAGAACCATGCCTCCTTCATTAAATGCACGAGGTTGAATGTATTTATCGTATTTATCCTTAATGTTTTTTTCATGTGCCACATTAGCCAAGGAAGAATCTTTTTTATTCTCATCTAGTTTTTTCAAATACAGAAAATGTTATTTTTTTATAGAAGTGTTTGGGAGAATCTCAACTACAAGCTTGAGTGACGGGGTCACGCATTCAATAGGTAGGAAATATTCCAATCCATAGACCAACTAAAACAACATAAAACCAGTTGTTGTTTTAACCGAAGTTCTATAAGCCCACATTGCAGGAAATAGAGTTAAGTTCTAGTTGGATTTATGATCTCGAACCATTCTACGCAACATAGTCTTCAATACTTTGTTAATGGCTTCAACTTGACCATTAGCCTGTGGATAATAAGGAGTTTAGTTCTCATGACAAAAGCTCAGCTTAGTACTCAAATTAGCCATCATCTGTTTACGAAAATGGGATCCATGATCAGTGACTATGGCTTGTGGAACTCCAAACCTAGCTATTACATGATTGAAAAGGAAGAGAGTGATAGTCCTACCATCCTCTGCATATGTAGTCATTTCCTCAGCCCATTTTTTGAAATAATATACATCTATGATGATGAAACCATGCCCCCTGGTTGAGGTAGGATTACAATGCACAAAATCTATCCCCCATTTTGTGAAAGGGCCAACGACAATGATGGGGTGTAACAGAGTAGGGTGGGTGATATTTTTTGGATAAAAAAGTTGACAGGGTAGGAACTTTTAAACTGCCTCATGACAATATTTGAAGATTGAGGGAAAAAAATACCCAGCACGAAGGATTTCCGCCACATGCTCTAGAGTGGTAGTCATTCATGACTTGTTCAACCTCGTCATGAGAAAGACATTGTCGGAGCATAGAGTCTATAACATGTCGTTATAACATTTCATTTAGAATGAGGTAATATTTTGTGTGGTGATGGATGTGTCAGTGATCATCACGGGACATATCAGGCTCAAATATTTGGGTTTGGAGATAGATAATCAAATATCCATACCACGAGTCGGTTGTGATGATCAGGAACAAAAATTCATTTGGAAATGAATCATTGGGATTAGATTCCATGAGAGCATAGGGAAGGTCACAAATTAACTCAGTAAATACTAAGGACTTCTTATAAGTAGCCATAGAAAACTCGAGGTCGATTTCCTGCAATATAACTATCCAATGAGAATACTTTCCCCCTAGCACTTGACGAGTCAAAATGTAATACATAGGGTTTTGATCAACAAGGACAATTGTAGTGCGTAGTAAAATGTAATGATGAAATCGTTGCACAACGATGACCGTAGCCAAAGATAGCTTCTCCACATGTGAATAGCAAGTTTCAAATTCAAGAAGACTCTTACTTAAATATTAAATCACATGTTCTTGGCCGTTGAGATATTCCTACACCAGAAACATACCGATGGTAGTAGTGGAGGCAAAAACATAAATCATAAAGTATTTTGAATAATTTGGGGGGTGTAACACTGGTGAATGTGTCATAGCAGGTTTCAAATTATCAAAATCTCTTTGGTCCTGGTCATCCCAAAGAAACAGAGTGTTCATTTTCAGGAGACACATATAGCCATGTGTTTTTTCCGTAAAGTTACACACAAAACGACCAAGAAATTTTTCCTTCCCTTGCAAACTTTGGAGTTCAGTAATGTTGGTTTGGGAGGGCAAGGCCAATATAGCAACTATCTTCAAAGGATCTATCCAAATAATGTCATTGGAAACCACGAAGCCAAGAAGACATCCAGTCTCAACACCAAAAACAAACTTATGTGGATTCAGTCAAATGTGATAATGACGACATCGAAGGAAAATGTACCTAAGATTCCTTAGATGATCCTCTCGCTCTTGTGAATGAGCAGGGAGGTCATCCAAATACGGTTCCACAATTTTTTTAATATTGTGAAAATCATAGGACATGGCACGCTAGAATGTAGCTCTAGTGTTTTTCAAACCAAAGGGTAACTTCTAATAGGAAAAGGTTCCCCACAAACAAATGAATGTCATTTTATGCTGGTCGACGGGTAAAATTTCTATCTAACTATAGCCAAAAAATCCATCCATAAATGAGAAGATGATGCTCCCAGCACAGTTATCAATGGTTTGATCGATATACGAAGTAGGAAAGTTGTCCTTAGGAAAAGCCTTATTCAAATTTTGAAGATCGATGCAAACCCAAATAGTTCCCTGTTTCTTGGAGAGAGGAACAATATTAGACCCACTCAATTACCAATACAGGGTAAATAAAACTAGCTTTCAGAAGTTTTTCAACCTCAGATTTTATTTCCGCATCTTTCCTTGGATGGAATTGATGAAGTTTTTGTTGGACTGGTCCCTCCCTAGGGTGAGTCTTGATCTCATGTACAACGATGTATGGATCAATTCCAAGAATTTCTTCATATGTTCAAGAAAAAACTTCTCAAAATTCTTTGAACAAAGATCTATACTTTTGAGTTTCTTTAGTTGAACAGTTCTGGCCTACATGAACATGTTCAATAGTTCTAGGATTCACTAATATTTGGATGGGAGTCGTCTGAGTGATGTTCCACAAGTTTCCATTGAAATTAGTGTTTTGTAACAACACATTCATTTGAGTATTTTCAACAATATCAGAACTAATGAGAGAGACAAAATCAAAGTCTAGTGAATTAGCATTGGGAAGGAAAGAGGATCTATGATTATGATCTTTCCATACAAGTTCATCCACACTCATGATATTCATAATAGACTCATTTGATGGGAAAGTCTGTGAGAGATAATCTAGAGTGGGGAGAGGGGAATCTATCCAATAGGGTAGGTGGTAAGGATCCAATGCCACTAGATGATCATCATCATAGTATACATCGGAAACAGATTGTATGGCATCGTAGAGTTCTTCATGAGGACCTAGAGAAAATTTCTCGACAACTTCTTTACCTTTAGGAATGTGCTCGGTCGTGGATATCATATTCACAGTTGCTACTTCCATACTAAAAGGAGTCAAGGGAAACAAACCAGTAAGAGATGAATCCTTCAACACATGGACCTTGACTAATTGATAAGGCAAAGGGGATTTCCCTAGCATAGTAATATTTTTTGCAGTAGCGACAGTAACATCAGGTGAACAATAATCAAGCTGATATATGGTCACAATATTCCCTAAGTGAGGGAATTGGAGAGTATGCAAAACCGTCGAAGCGACAACCATCATAGTGTAAAAGAATTTTCTCCCCAATAGAATATTGTAATATAATGGGGGATCAACCAATTCTACTTAAATGGAAACAATATTTCCCCCAAGATCTGATGATAGTGCCGGTAATGGACCATGAGGTTGGAAACAGGGTATTTTTTAAGGATTCTAATATTATATTGAAGTATAGTATTCTAGGCGATTGTTTTGGATTGAAAAAAACATGTTTATAGATAGGTAGGCAAATATTAAATATGAAACATACAATTAACACTGAAATGTGTACATTTTGGTGAATATTATAATAAAAAAACAAATTGATGTAAATATAGGTAATATTAGAGACTAAAAATGACCAACTAGCGAATTTTTTTTTTGAAAAAAAACCCAAAAATAGCCAATTGGTGAAATTTCACCCCTAAAATTACCTTGGTTGGAAACCTCGCCCATCGAAAGATTTCAAAGATGTAGGTGACTTAGTAAGTTCGGGAGAACCAACTATGGCTCTCCACCAAGACAAAGAAAAAACTTAAGTGGAGGCTCCTTCATCCAATATAGTACAATGGACCTTCCTACCAACTACCTTGATCGGATTTGAAACGCAAGTTGGTGGGATAACCTTGACTTATAATTCTCCACTTCAAAATGAATAGTAGTAGTATTATCCGGATCTCATCCCCTAAATCCATCAACATATTTTTACGCTGCATAGGGAAACTTTGGAGTACCTCCAGTGTAGACATAGCACAAGGTGCTTGAGTCAAATTTTCAACAACGTTATAGAATTGTGCGACTCGAGCATTTGGATTAAATACAGATTTCTGGATAGTACTCTTAGGTGGGTGTAAAATCAAGTTGATGTTAGGTTTCTCAATCGTAAGAGGGCCATTGGATAGAGGTGGAGGAGAAGAATTCATAGAAGGAACTTTCTTAGAAGAAATACCTTTGTCTTTCTTCTCTACTGGTTTGTCATATGTCTGACTACGTGTAGTCAATTTAATAGTTTCAACGGACATCTTTTGTATCTCTTCAGTAGATTTAGAGGTTCCTTGTGAATAGATGTTGTCAATTAACTATTGTTGAGATGGAAAAGGATTGGTAAGTACCACCGGTGTAGGGTTATGTTTCAAAAATTTATAAATTTCTTCATGACAAGGGCACTATTTCATGAAGTGGTCACCTCAACATAGTAGGAAAGGATACTTAGCCTTCCTCTTGCCTTTGTTTTCATCCTCTGAGGTCGTGGTATCAAGGTTCTCCTATTGTTTTCCTGTATTTTTACCTTTTCCTTTTCCTTTATTTTTATTATCGGGCGTGTGTGTAGTTTGAATAACATTAACCTTGGCAGAAACCATAGGAGTAGAAGGAGCAGTGGTAGAAGTACTTTGTTGCTTAGTAGGTTTCGTTGTGGATGAGGGATAGATTGAACCTACAAAACCATCGACAAGAGTCTCTGCAAGTGACTTTCAAGGTTCTGCGCTGGGATGAGGATCCTGAAGGATCAAATCATACAAATTTTTGGACTGAGAATAAACCAAGTCTAGATACTGACCCCGACTGATATCCTTCTCCTTAGTGACAACACCTCCCATAGCCACATCATGGTAAATGCGATGCAACATGGATTTCGTAAACCAATCATCCAATAATTGGTCTGGGATAGGAGCTTTAATGAGTATCTCTCGCCTCCTCCACTCATGAATATGATCTAATATATGGCTGGAAGTATTTTGACGAAGGGATGTTAAAATATTTGTACCAGTTTCGTAATGGATAGGCAGCTCAAAATGGGTAAGAAAAATTATTTCCAATGAGTTGAAATCCACAAATGAATGTTGTGCCAGCGCAATGTACCACTTGGTGGCCGCACTAGTTAAATCTCGCTAGAAGGGCCTCAAATGGATTGAATCATCCATCAAGGAGTTAGAAGAACACCATAGATGGAATGCCATAACGTGTTTTTTTTAATCCTCTCCCTGCTTCCCATCAAACTTAGGGATGTCTGATGGTAATTTGACTGGAATTGCAAGCCACAAAGGGTTATGTTGGATTGGATCGTTGATCAACTTGGACAAGTCAGGAAAGTCCAAAGTTTCCAATTAGGTTGTGCATACTGGTAGTATTGATATGGCATATGTATACCATTAGTACACTAAGTCGACTAATATATTAGCTATTTAGGTAGTGGATTTGCAGTTGATCCTCCTAATGGCGATGGGCCTCTAGGATGAGGTCCTCCAAGAGGTGGGACCCTAGGTGTAGGGGTTCCTCCAGGTGGTGGTCCTCCAGGTGGTGGGCCTCCAGGTGGTGGTCCTCCAGAAGGTAGAACTTGAGGTGGTGGTCCTCTAGAAGGTGGTCCTATGGGTGGTGGTCCTTAAGAAGGTGGATCTCTACCAGGTAAGCCTCCAAAAGGTGGGCCTCCATGGGGTGTCCCTCCAAAAGGTTCCCCCTCGTAACCTCGAACAATATTCATAGATGTTCCTCTAGGCATAGGAATATATGACCAATTAGGTTTCCCCCATGGTGTAAACATATTTATAGGATAAGGCATCCTAGGATAAAAAAAATTCCTGAAGATGTAGGTTGATAATTCACATTTACAGATGGTTGGTTTCTTGGGTAAGTATAACCCCAAGAAGGTTGATTAACTGGAGTTTGTACCTTGAGGGTTTACCTACATTGGAAATAGGAATAACCACATTGGTGTTTGTGGATGGAACAATAATTGTTGGTTTTCCTACAACATGGATCTGCCTTGTACTAAAAGTAACTCCACTAACTAATGACACAACTTGGGTGAATGGTTTCCCCCTAGTGGTACAAGATATGGGAGAAATAGAGGCACAACCAAGATTTTGAACTGAAGGAGTAGGAATGGAGGGTTGACCTAGATCATAAGCTACCAAAACTCAAGCCGGTGATCCTAAACTAGGAGATACTTGAGAAGATGAAAGTACACGGTATCCTTGGGGGTCATTTCTCAACGATGGGGAAGAGGAGAAATAATTCTCCATTTTATATTCTCTCCTAGGTTACGCAAACATTCAATAGATTTATGGAATAATTCTACATTCGCCAGATCCTCTCTAAGGGATTTCCTTAGAGTAGCAATGAAGGAGGGCTCAGTAGTTCCATATTCAGAAATGGCTTGTCCTAGGGAAGTTCTCCAGAAAGGAGCATTTGGACCAACTCCACTCCTATGGTATCATCATATGGGTGATTGAATACCCAATTTTATGAGCTAGCTTGACCTTCCATTGAAAAATGAAAGATAGTATCAGCTGCATGAGGATGTTCGACCAAGGTATTATCATAAGAAGTAAATTCTTCCCCAACTTCCATAACTGAATTCCCTTCCACATGGGAATCATCTGTGACATATTGGTCCATGGATTCCATTTCACTCTCTCCCACAACAGGAGGAAAGTAAAGTGGTAAGCATTGGACTCTTCAAGATCATCTCAAAGGTAACTCAGCTAGAATGCTCATTACAAAGATCCTAACCTAGGGTTTTAAACTAGAATCACACACAAAATCACTCCTACACAAGCTAAAGGTCACAAGAAAACTTAGGTGATAAGAGGGGCTGATAAAATCCTTTTCCTCACAAGGATTGTCAAGTCTTCACAACTTGCGATATACTGCAGGGTCCAACAGTAAAACACAACAAGGAGGATTGGGACCATACCCTTTCCTGAATACCCAACTACTTGGACGACACATCTGTAGTAGCTCCCCGAGTGTTGTTCTTGGTGTATTTCTCCAACAAGATGGCCAAAAGGATTTTCTCATCTTATTTAAGGTGTCCTATAAGGATCTACCGATATACTCAAGGTACATGGGAGCTCAAATCTATGTTAGTGTTGTCTAATGCACAATTGTTTGATAGAATCCTTCTGATATACCACCGAGTATGTGAAGTACCTTTCTATATACCTCAAGGGTAAGTGAAAGTTCGTTCGATGTATTAATTAGCACACAGAAGAACTACAAGCCCCCGGGATGCAGTTCATGCAATAGAATGACAAATCCTATGTTCATAGACACCGAGACACGTCTTCTAACTTATCACTGAAGTTACTAAAAATTTTAACCTAGAACTAGCGTTGATTTTATCTTATATGATTAAGTGAATGCATGAGGTGTGGACAGAAAAAGTAAAACCATGCAGCATGATCATGCAAATTTTCACTTTATCTTTTAGGGTATTCCCTACTTATAGGAGAGATAGTGATTCAATTTCCATTTCCAAACAAGAAATCCTAGAAAAAGACTTATAATGACCAATCCTGAAATTAAATGGAATAAGATCTCTTTTCCAAAAAGAAAGACCTTGCAACTTCTTGGCACACTAAACTCTTTTTAATTCTTCAAATTTAAAAAGACTTAACTCAAACTGTGATATTTTGTTGAGAAAGAGCATGTAAAGAAAAGAAAAAAACATGAATTCCTGAAAGTTTATGCAATTAATCAAGTATCCAATGGTTCATCCTCAAACACACATATATCATCAGTCTCAAATTTTTCTTTTTAATCATAAGAAAAAGAAATATTCTATTAACTTATGAAGAACAAAAATAAAGAAACCAAAAGAAAAATACTTTATTTTCAGCCGATCTAATAGTAATCAAAGATCTGAATATATAACTTCCAAGCACTCTTTCAAAGAGAAAACCCAATCATAGAAATCAAATGATCAAACCAAAACAACCTATCTCTTTTAAACAAAATGAAACAATGTTTTAACACTTTCCATATTTTGAATTAAGAGTCAAATATCAATCATGATGCTAGAAACAAACTCGGAAAAAATAAAAACTCATTTTAATTTTTGAAATTACATAATTATAAAACCCTACCTGGCACCGCTTCTCAGAGGTTACAAACTGAGCGTTACTGCCTTGGCACCGCCTCTTGCTCGTTGAAATAGAGCGGTGGCACCGCTTCTTGTCCCTACTAAAAGCACAATGTTTCTTGTAGATTTCAAAACAAAAATCAAGTGAAAAAGAGAAATTTAAATGTCATACTAATAACATCAAATCACAAAAATTAAATGGAAATGAAGCATATCAAGCATATATGTTCATATCTAAGGAGATATAGTTAAAATGAAACCAAATCTCACTACAAAACTAGTAGATCTGATTACTGAAAAAGTGGAAGTTTGGAATAAAGGAAAGAACTAAAAACCAAGAAAGATCAAAAGTTATGAATGTATTCCCCAGTGGAGTCACCAAATTTGTTGCTGGAAATACTCAACTCCTTCGGACAGGAGTTGCTTCCCTAGCTTGAATCCTTCACAACTAGAACAAATGAGTGACACCAATAAACAATACTTTCCCTAAGATAAGTAGATGTTTGGAATGAAACTTTCACTTGCAATACAGTCTAATGCTCCAGTCTTCAAGAGTACTAGATACCCATAATTTACCTATAAAATCACATCACAAAGCACACAAGATAAAAAATACCAAATACAATCTAATATCTTATATCAAAGACTAAGGAGTTTGATAATAAAACTAGTGATTGAAACACCATTAAGAATTATGGGAAAGGAACTTTTTATTGCGTAGTCAAATAAAGAGAGAGATTACAACCAATATTCCTTAGTGTTGAGATGTCTCCTCTCATGCAAAGTCTTGTCCTCAAAGCTTCAAATTGTCTTCCTTATGCTCACCCTAGATTTGGCCAGAAATTTGGTGTTGTAGCATAACTTTCCTCCCTTACCCATGGTGGGTGAGGCGATACTTATAGCTCTTGGGAGGATATGAATGGTTTAGAAAATGGTGGATGAGGTGGAAGGGAGATCCTACTAAGGGGGATCTCAAGTCTAGATGGTCCAAAAGAGTAGGGATGAGGGTGCCACGAAATTGATCTTCGAGAAGCTTCATGAATATTCTATTTTTCCTTTTGAAACTCGAGCACCTCTCTTTTACTATGGAGACAAAGCCTTACCAGGGCTGCACCTCTCATTTCTCAAAGAGATTAGGCTATGGTGCCACTCACTGTCAACTAACAAGTGGAGTTATTGAAATGAGTAATGCACATTGCATAAAGGGAAAAAGTAGTGGTGGACACAAGCATGAAAATATGAGTCCTTGCCAAGGTCTAACTTCACATTTTGAGGATTTGAGGCAATTTGTGATGTTTTGGATCTCATTACATGGTCATGATGAGAATTTTGTGTAACAACTATTCTAACCATTATGTTTATTTCAAGAGGCTATATAATGGAAGACATATTATATTTTTATTGTAATTGGAAGGCATGCGTGTTGCAAGGATATAAATGTGCTCCAAAGGAAACTAGCTAAATCATTTGCGATGAAGAATTTGGGTGTTGAAAAGAAAATCCTTTGTACAAGAATAACAAGAGATAGAAAAAATCGCAAATTGACATTGTCTCAAGGTGAGTAGAAAAGGTGTTGGAGAGGTTTAGAACGAAGAATGAAAAATTAGTTAGTACACCTTTGGCCAATCATTTCAAACTAAGGATATGTTTCTCACGACACAAGAAGAGATAAAATACATGTCCAAGGTTCCCTATTCATCAATAGTTGGTAGTTTGATGTATGTCATGGTGTGCACAAGACTAGATAATGCACATGAAGTGGGAGTTGCGTGTAGCTATATGTACAGTCTAGGTAAAGAGGATTGGAAGGAAGTACAGTGGATTCTCAGGTATTTGAGAGGTACCACTTCTCATGCATTATGTTTTGTAGGTTCGGACATTCTTCTATAGGGATATGTTGATGTAGATATGGAAGGTGATAAAGACGCATTAGAGGAAATTTGGGGTCTAAAATGGGCCTTATAACAAAATGTGCCAACAATAAATTTTGTGAGTTGGAATTCAAGAACCAATAGAAATTCAATAAAATGAGTCAACCATAAAGGTTGAATTGACATATTTGTCATAAAAGAAAACTACTTTTTTTGTTCGTATTTTCGACATATCTCCCTGTGTTTTTACTCAAATTTCAAGCGGGAGAGCTCATTGGACGTGGAATTTAATTCCACATCCAACGAGTACCCACACTCCATACTTTTGATGGACCCCTCTACCCCAAAAATAATAAATACTTCAAAAAACGTGATGATGATGTCATCATCATTTTTTTTAGGTATTTCTTGTTTTTTGGGTAGCTGGGTCAGTCAAAAGTATGAAGTGTGGGTACTCGTTGGATGCAAATGAAATTCTGCATCTAATGAGCTCTCCCGGTTAGAATTTGAGTAAAAAAACAGGGAGATATGTCAAAACTTTGAACAAAAAAAGTAGTTTTTTTCATTCTTTCTCCAAAATTAATAACTATTATTTTATTATTTTCCTTAGGAGGCCCATTTTAGACCTCAAATTTCCTCTAATGACACGAGGAATACCATAGGGTATGTTTTTACTATAGATGGAACATCATCAAGTTGTATGTCAAAACTGCAGAAGGTTGGTGCACTTTCAACAACAGAGATAGAGTGTGTTGCTACTACAAAGGATAGTAAAAACATGATTTGGTTGCATAGGTTCATCGAGGAATTGAGTAAAAAGAAGGAGAATAGTAAGTTGTATTGTCAGAACCCCAAAAATTCTGAAAATTTTAAAATTTTTAAAATAGCATATAACTTCATTAAATGCAGTCAGTAACTGTTTGATTAGTTTTATGTTACTAGAATTGTAACTGAATGATCCTTTAATTATACTTAACTTAAAGAGTAATTATTTTCAGTTACTGATTGTTTTTCTGCTTGCGACATAAGGTGGGTTTTGTCATGAAGGACTGGGCTTACTTAGCTTTCGATCTAACGCAGCGGTTTTCTTCTATTACAGGTAAACAAGTAAGATGTACGGGTTGCAGTTAACAAGTCTCGAAAGTTTACAATACGATTTGCTGTATATAATTTATTTAGTGAAAGTACATACATGCTAGACAGATTTACCATGCTTCTAAAGGTAAAACTTTTACTAAGTTTCCTTTTAGACCCATTGCTAGAGAATGGAGTTCTACACATAGAAAATGGCAGTTAACTTTTCTATACAAAAATATAGGGTTTAACAAGTCTACAGAGTATGAAACTAGTAAATGTTCATACTGAAGGTAAAAAAAATAAGAATGTAATAATTATTTCTTTATTAACAGCTAGCATAGTAGAAAATCACAACATCAAAGTTTACTTCTATTATTCATCGTTATTGTAACATGCCATGTTTAGTTTGCATCACATTCAGATTTGCAACTGTAGTTGTAAATGATAAGATATTACAAGTATCGATCTATACTTTTCTTACTTCAAGCATGTACAAGTTTATTGTTTGATACAAGTCTTTCTTTAATAATTTAAGGGTTTTACACTGCCTTGGAATGCTACTCTATTTCCAAGATCAACATTTGGATAGAAACCAAAACACCTTTTGAATCAATCCTAGACTTATCATGTTTAACCCCTTATGAGTTTTTAAGATTATACTATCAAACAAGAAGGTTAATATATCTGAGTTGCCTATCACATAATAACTTATAAAATCTTTGATAAACTTTTGAGCTTAGGAAGTGACAAAAGTCTAATTGTCACCACAAGGATTCTAAGACTATCAAAAAGGTTGCTAATCTATTAACAAGTAGCAATGATAAGGACTAGAGTAAACCAAAAATCAAATTGATGGGTAACATAATTTAATTACCACTAATTATAGACTTTAAAGAAATATTATGTCTCTTACTTTCACTTGAGACTAAGGCAATTGGCAATATAGTTGTGGGTTTAAAAACAACTACACCATAACCATAATCCAATGCTTTATAACTCCTTGCAACTCAAACAAATCTCCATACCTATGTATATGAGACTATATAACAAGCAATATCTATAGTGCAAGGTTTAATAAACATAAATCTAATGTTATGTGGTTGAAATCATATCGCAGGTGATACTATGGTGTAATGAACCTTACGGGATCTCCACGCGATGGTTTGGTTTATAGATCAGTCAAAGGAGACATGGTCATGGAACTTTAGAATTTTACCCACTGCATGTAAAGTATTAAAGTACTACGTGGTCTCGTTTCAGCCATGCATTGGCATTATAAAACTGTTGAATCAACCCTAATTCGTCATTTCGCCTTTGCCTTCGAGCCTTTGGCCGCTCTGCAAACCCTCCTGGTCCGTTTTGTTGTTGCGCTGTCTGCTATCGGTCCTCCTGCTGCTCCAGCTCTTCGTGAGCTCGGCTGCTGCTTTGTGTGGGGAGATTAGGGTGTTGAAAGACTCACTACTTGTCTCTGTGATACCTTCGTTGTGTAACTTAGGCTCTGGTCTATGATAGTCCTTACCCTTCTCCGTTCCCATGAGAGTGATTCCTCCTTCACTGTAACGTGGCTTATGCTGTCTGCAGATGGTGTGTTATTTGCAAGGAAAGAAGATTGCAGTAGTAGGGTTTTACCTTGTCCATTGATTTGCTGGGGTTTCTTTTGCTGTCAGTGGTTGAGAGTTTTATCAACATCGCTCCTCTGTCATCGTTTGGCAAGTTCCTTGCTCAAGCTGGTCACGGCATCACTGTGTGGGATTATCCACTGCTAAGGTAACCAATATACTCGTTTTCTTAAATGCCAAAGCTAACATTAATGTTATTACATTTCTTTTGCATTATTAAAGTAACTAACAATCGGCTTTAAAAAATTTTTGCAGATATACCTGCTACCTTTCTCTGCAAACAAAAGGAATGAGGGTTACGGCATTACGGGCCACGGTAAGCCCTAGTCTCTCCACGGCTTGTCCACTTTGTGTGAATCCTTAAGGGATTGCGATGGGTTGGTCGTTGCAGCCCTTTTTGACCCTCATGGCTTTTGGTTGTTTATTTTGATGTTAAGTAACGTGGGTTAATACCCTAGCTCTCATACAGAGCTCTCCGGCTTTGACCGTGAGTGTAAAATCTTGTTTATAATTATTACTATGTTTATAATAACTGAACAGGCTGTAAGGCTTCCTGCGTAATTTTCTTTATACTGCTGTGGGTAATACTACTGCACTGGCTTTTATTTGCAGTCAATACATTTGTGTATTTTGTAAAGATTAGGGTGTTTACCCTAGGTTATTATACACGTAAATAGTTACTGAAATCTTTTCCTGCATTCCTTACTTGCTTACGCTATAGAAGTTTCGAATGCTTATTATGTTTAATTCTTATTCTTATAAACATAACTGCAAGTAAAATACTGTTAGTTTTACCATTAGTTGATTTACTTGTAAATAAATTGGATTTTATAGAGTTTAACCCTAAATGGCAGTGAAGGATAATAATACTGTTCTTATTTATTTTAATGTTAAATAAAATTTAAGTGAAGAAGGCATCTGTAACATTAGGGTTACTGATTAAATTTATAGCAATTAAGCTCAACTGCAGATCATCCTGTACTTCTGTCTTTTCTTCCTGCATAGATAAACATTTGATTTGTATACTGAAAATAAGTGTTATTATCTAGTTTATAATTTAACCTTCTTATTAATAAGAAAATTGTAAATGATATATTGTTTATACCCTGATAATAGTATAGGGTTTTAAATTCTTCTTTTTGCAATTAAACTGAGTACTATCAGTATACTTTACTATTATAATAACTATTTAACTCTCTGTGAATACTATAGATTCTAGATTAATATCCTTAGTTTGTTTTCGTAAGTTTATTGAACATAGTACTTATTAATTAACTCTATTTTCTTTTGTAATTAAATTGTTTTTCTTAGTTATGATATCTATTTATATACATATACAGACTTTAAATTAACTCTATCTAGGGTTTACTTTGTAAGTACAAATATTATCATTTGTCCATATTCTGAATAAAAGAATAATAGCTCTGTATCTTATTCAAACTCAGTCTTAATAAAAGAAAGAAAATAATAAAATGAAAAACATTTCAAACATTCATAGCCTCCAGTCCAGAATAGTTGACAGTAGTATCTAAATATTATATAACTAGTTCCTACTTTGCGTTTATTCTTAAAAATGAAGTTATTCAAATACGAGGAAAGGAACTATATAGTAAACAGTATAAATTCTAGTCTAACCTCTACTATCTATTCTTTACAGTAGAATTTACTGGAAACAAAATACAGTACCAGGAAATAGTTGGTAACTAAAAAAAAACTCATACAATACTCATTAACATATATTTTCTGGTAATAGTTAAAGAAAACAAACTACTACACTGAAATCTCATCATGTTATCCTTATTTAAATTTAACCCCTGCGCTGGAGTACTATCTGGTAAAACCCAAATGTGAAAAACACAGAGGGTATTTATCATTCATCAACAGTTTCTAATATTTCCATTTACGAACATTTACATTACTAACCAATAAATCATTTTTATCATAACTATAAGGTAAACATTCAAGCATTCACAGTTACTAAAAAAATATAAACAGTCAAGTGTCAGAACCTGTTTAAGCTGTGGACAACAACAGCAATGGGAGGTCGTTCCTCCCTACCAACTCCTGGAGAGCGCTCAGACAGCGACTCCTCAGGACCCCCGAGCTTGCTTTGGTCTCCCTGGCTGGAACTAGGTGCAGTAAAGTCAGATACCAGTATTCAAACTCAGTATTAACCCAGAACTTTTCAGTAAGCTCTCCCAGCTAACCAACTTTAATAAAACAAGTTACTGCAGCAATCCTCTCAGACAACTTCCTTACTGTTTTTCCCTCTTTCCTCAATGAATTTCCTGAATAACATTCACCTGAATGAAT
>LPNX010970540.1:86437-227128 GCA_001517045.1 Pseudotsuga menziesii
TCTGGAATAGATTCGGGTATGTTTCCCGCATCTTACTTTCCAGTTCCCAGGTAGCTTCTTCAGGACTAAGGTGCTTCCATTGCACCTTTAGCTGTCCAATTGTACGGTTCCGCAGAGTAATTTCCCTCCTCCCGAGAATACAGTCGGTATCCACTAGAACTTCCCCTTCTGGTTCCACCTGTACAACATTCCAATCAATTACATGAGTAGCATCATGAACATACTTTTTCAGAACATAAATATGGAAAACATTATGCACTTTCAAATTAGGTGGTAACGCTAACTGATATGCAACTTTACCAATTCTGGATAGAATTTCAAACGGACCACAGTAACGTGGTGCTAGTTTTGCACAACTCCCCAGTCTTAGGGAACTTTTCTTTGGTCTTACCTTTATGAACACGTGTTCACCCACCTGGAACTCTTTAGTAGTTCTTTTCAAATCTGCTGGGCTCTTTTGTTGATCCTGTGCCACCTTTAAGTTTTCCTACACTTGTTTCACAATCTGTTCCATTTCCTTCAATAATTCAGGTCCTAACACCAATCTATCTACTGGATTATTCCAGGAGATAGGAGTGTTACATTTACGCCCATACAGAATTTCAAATGGGCTGAACTTAGCTGAGGATTGATAGTTATTATTGTAAGCAAATTCTACTAAATGCAAGTAATCCTCCCACTTACCTAGCTGATCCTTAACATACATTCTTAACAGATCTTCCAACACCTGATTCACTCTTTCTGTCTATCCGTCTGTCTGAGGATGGAAAGAGGTGCTAAAATTCAGTGTTGTGTTTAAGCCTTTAAACAAGGATTTCCAGAAATTCCCTGTGAATTTAGGATCCCTGTCTGAAATAATAACCTTAGGTACTCCATGTAACCTAAAAATATGCTTTAGAAATATATCTGTTATATTGGTAGCCTTGTAGGTAGTCTTGACAAGAATGAAGTGTGTTGCTTTACTTAACTTGTCCACCACCACCATAATGGAATATTTCTGATTCTAATTTCTGGGTAATCCAGTAATGAAATCTAAGCTGATTATCTCCCACTTCCAACTAAGAATAGGCAAGGGTTGCAATAAACCAACTGGATGTTGGTGTTCTGTTTTCACTTGTTGACAATCCAAACATCTAGCTATATACTCAGCTACTTCGGATTTCATATTAGGCCAGAAATATTCATTTCTTAACATGGTGATAGTCTTCTGGTAGCCTGGATGCCCTGAGGAAGGGGTTTTATGAACTTCATCCAGAATCAGCAATTTAACCTTAGGCACATTAGGCACATACAGTCTGTCCTTAAAAAATAAAAATCCATCTTTATTTAGACTATAACCTTTTATTAAACTTTCTGTAGGTTCTTCTTTAGCTGTAACCTATAATTTTTTATAAATTTCATCCAATTTTATCCCTTCAGTCAGCTGTTTATTTAAATCAGAAGCATAAGTACTGATTGCTGCTGTAAAATTCAGCTTTGCATTTCTACTCAAAGCATCGGCCACCTTATTTTCTTTTCCTTTTATGTGCTGATTTTGAAATCATATTCACTTAAGAAGGCTAACCATCTTGCTTGCCTTGCATTTAAGTTGGGCTGATCTAAAAGGTATTTCAGACCCTTATTATCAGTCATTAAAGTAAACTTTATGTCTATTAAGTGGTGTCGCCACATTTTTAAGGCATGAATAAACGCAGCAAGTTCCAAATCATAAGTGGCATAATTCTTTTCATGGATCTTTAACTTCCTGGATTCATAGGCAATGACATGCCCATCCTGAGTCAGCACTCTGCATAAACCATCATTACAAGCATCGGTGCATACCACAAAATCCTTATTAGGATCTACTATTCTTAGAATAGGCGCAGTTGTTAATAGGGTTTTTAATTTCTTAAAACTTTCTTCACATTTTAAGTTCCAATCAAATTTCTTGCCTTTCTTTTGCAAGGAAGTGATTGGATTGGATATTTTTGAAAAACCTTCAATGAATCTCCGATAGTAACCGGTAATTCCCATGAAGGACCTAACATCTGTTACGTCTTTTGGAACTGGCCAATCTTCGATTTCCCAGATCTTTTCAGGATCAACTGAAATCCCTTCCTTATTCACCACGTGACCTAAGTACTGGATTTCATCCCTGAAGAAATCACACTTGCTGAACTTTGCAAAGAGCTGTTGCTCTCGCAACTCTTGTAAAACTATCCGTAAGTGTTCCTTATGTTCCGCTTCATTTTTAGAATAAATAAAGATGTCATCGATAAATACGACAACAAATTTATCTAAATATTTATGCATTATATTATTCATCAGACACATAAAGACAGCTGGGGCATTAGTAATCCCAAATGGCATTACGACATATTCGTAATGTCCATACCTTGTTCTAAAGGCTGTCTTGAAAATGTCCTCATCTTTAATTCTCACCTGGTGATATCCTGATCTTAGGTCTATTTTTGAGAACACCGTAGCTCCACGTAGCTGATCGAACAGATCATCTATGCAGGGCAACGGATATCTATTTTTAATAATCATTTTATTTAGTTGACGGTAATCTATGCAAAGTCGCGTAGTTCCGTCTTTCTTTTTAACAAATATTACTGGTGCTCCCCAAGGGGACACACTGGGTCGAATATACTTCTTATCTATTAACTCCTTTAACTGTGATTTTAGTTCATTAAGTTCTAAAATGTTCATACAATACGGAGCTTTCAAGCTAGGTACAGCACCTGGTACCAGCTCAATAGTGAAATCCAGTTCCCTCCTAGGAGGTAATCCTGGAATTTCCTCCGGAAAAACATCAGTAAATTCATTTAACACAGGAATATCCTCTATTTTTATTTTATCTTTTTCAGATTTATTTGCCTCATCTGTAATAGTTACAGCATAGGATTTGCACCCTTTCCTAACTGCTCTTTTGAGTTGTAAGGCAGAAAACTTCCTAATTACAGTTTTCCTAGGAACACCCTTAACTGTTACTGGTGGTTCATTATTATTTACACACATAAATGTTTTATCAAAAAAGTTTAAAACTACCCTGTGCTGTTCTAACCAATCCATACCAATCAATAAGTCATACGAGCCAAGTGGCAGAACATTTAACTTAACTATAGTTTTAAAATCATTCATAACTAAAGCACATTCCTTAACATAACAGGTTACCTTCCTTTTTGCCCCTGTGGCTAATTGAACTAACCAGGAGTTATCAAAATTTTCAACAGTCAAATTACACTTTTCTACTATCTGAGGTGAAATGTAACTAAGACTAGCACCTAGATCTATTAAAATAGTTACAGGGGTTTGGTTAACCATACCTTCTACTTCCACCATGGAAGTTTAATAATCAGCTTGGCGGTTCTCCAACGCTGCATTGATTCGAGGCATAGTACTTGCAAAATCTCCAACAGTCATTTCATCTTGTATAGTATGAATATTGTTGTTTGGCTTCTTCCAATTTGGGCAGACTGAAGCATAGTGCGGGCCATTGCACTCCCAGCACTTAATAGGCTCCTTCCATTCGAAATTATTAGTGAAATTTCCATGATTGTTTGAAGCTTCCTTGCCCTTGATGTTATTGGAATTATTAGAATTATTAGGAGCACCATTTCTGTTTCCCTGGGAGTTCTTACCATTAGAATGATTTCTGTTCTTATTATTCCTGAAATTTTTCTGAGGTACAAACTCTTTTTTCTTGAACTCAGACTGATTACTGTTCTTTTTAGCCTTCCAGTTGGCTATTCCTTCTTTCTTTTTGTTCTATTCAAAACAAAAATTATCCTTCCGCATGGCTTCTTCCATAGTTTTGGGGTTATCATATTCAATTCTGTCCTTTATATGATAGGGCAGGCAGCTGAGAAACCGCTGTACTTTAGGTTTCTCGTCAACTAAATACGGCACATACCTTAACTAACTTAAGAATTTACTGTTTAAGTCCTTCATAGTCATGGATCCTAACTTTAACTCATAAAATTCTTTCGCCCTTTCTTCATAGTATTGTTCGGACAGAAATTTATTCTTGAACTACCTTTTAAAAGTACTCCAACTGGCTTCTTTTTCTTTGATTCCCTTGACTCTTTTCAGATCTTGCCACCATATATCTTCCTTTCCAGAAAGATTATAGATGGCCATTCTCGCCTTTAGTTGATTTGAATAGTTCTATATCTAAAAATATTTCCTCATCCCGAATAACCAGGACTCTGCTTCTTCCCCTTTTTCAGTCTCTCCGTTGAAAGTTGGGGGCTTTATTTTTTTGAACTCCCCAGAAATCTCTTCGTATGGCCTGTACATTTTCTTTCGATTATACAACTCAGCCTCACTACTATCACTAGCAGTGTAGTAGCTTTGTTGTTCCCTAAGCCCTTCAGATGATGAGCTGCCTTCAGCCTTAACTAATTTCATCTTTTTAGATCCTTTCTGATGACTAGCTTCCTCAGATTCGGATCTTTTACTCCTCCCTTCTGTCTGGAATTTTTCTATCAAGATTTGGTTTAACTCCTCCTGAGTCTTTAATATCCTTTTGTTATCCTTCTTGACTGATTCCATTTCAGTCTTCAAATCCTTGATAGTCTGTATCAGTTCTGAAGAGTGAGCAGTTACCTCTTCTAACACAAGCTCTCTAGACATCTGTCTTGTCTCAGTGTTTGGAGACTCCTTTTCAGCATATTCTCCCAACTTCTCCATACCTTCCTATTAGATTTAGAAAAGAAATTTTCTGCCTTTACATAAAACAAACATATAGGTTAGTACATGATTTTTACTGTTCTGTGGAAACTAATTGGGCCACATCATGGCCTAGTGTTTGAACCATGCTCTGATACCACATGTCAGAACCCCAAAAATTCTGAAAATTTTAAAATTTTTAAAATAGCATATAACTTCATTAAATGCAGTCAGTAACTATCTGATTAGTTTTATGTTACTAGAATTGTAACTGAATGGTCCTTTAATTATACTTAACTTAAAGAGTAATTCTTTTCAGTTACTGGTTGTTTTTTTGCTTACGACACAAGGTGGGTTTTGTCATGAAGGACTGGGCTTACTTAGCTTTTGAGCTAACGTAGCGGTTTTCTTCTATTACAGGTAAATAGGTAAGATGTACGGATCGCAATTAACAAGTCTTGGAAGTTTACAATACGATTTGCTGTATATAATTTATTTAGTGAAAGTACATACATGCTAGACAGATTTACCATGCTTCTAAAGGTAAAACTTTTACTAAGTTTCCTTTGAGACCCATTGCTAGAGAATGGAGCTCTACACATAGAAAATGGCAATTAACTTTTCTATACAGAAATATAGGGTTTAACAAGTATATAGAGTATGAAACTAGTAAATGTTCATACTAAAGGTAAAAAAAAAAGAATGTAATAATTATTTCTTTATTAACAGCTAGCATAGTAGAAAATCACAACATCAAAGTTTACTTCTATTATTCATCGTTATTGTAACATGCCATGTTTAGTTTGCATCACATTCAGATTTGCAACTATAGTTGTAAATGATAAGATATTACAAGTATCGATCTATACTTTTCTTACTTCAAGCACGTACAAGTTTATTGTTTGATACAAGTCTTTCTTTAATAATTTAAGGGTTTTACACTGCCTTGGAATGCTACTCTATTTCCAAGATCGAAATTTGGATAGAAACCAAAACACCTTTTGAATCAGTCCTAGACTTATCATGTTTATCCCCTTATGAGTTTTTAAGATTATACTATCAAACAAGAAGGTTAATATATCCGAGTTTCCTATCACATAATAACTTATAAAATCTTTGATAAACTTTTGAGCTTAGAAAGTGACAAAAGTCTAATTGTCACCACAAGGATTCTAAGACTATCAAAAAGGTTGTTAATCTATTAACAAGTAGCAATGATAAGGACTAGAGTAAACCAAAAATCAAATTGATGGGTAACATAATTTAATTACCACTAATTATAGACTTTAAAGAAATATTATGTCTCTTACTTTCACTTGAGACTAAGGCAAATGGAAATATAGTTGTGGGTTTAAAAACAACTATGCCATAACCATAATCCAATGCTTTATAACTCCTTGCAACTCAAACAAATCTCCATACCTATGTATACGAGACTATATAACAAGCAATATCTATAGTGCAAGGTTTAATAAACATAAATCTAATGTTACGTGGTTGAAATCATATCGCAGGTGATACTATGGTGTAATGAACCTTACGAGATCTCCACGCGATGGTTTGGTTTATAGATCAGTCAAAGGAGACATGGTCATGGAACTTTAGAATTTTACCCACTGCATGTAAAGTATTAAAGTACTACGTGGTCTCGTTTCAGCCATGCATTGGCATTATAAAACTGTTGACTCAACCCTAATTCGTCATTTCTCCTTTTCCTTTGGGCCTTTGGCCACTCTGCAAACCCTCCTGGTCCGTTTTGCTGTTGCGCTATCTGCTATCGGTCCTCCTGCTGCTCCAGCTCTTCGTGAGATCGGCTGCTGCTTTGTGTGGGGCGATTAGGGTGTTGAAAGACTCGTTGCTTGTCTCTGCGATACCTCCACTGTGTAACTTAGGCTCTGATCTATGACAGTACTTACCCTTCTCCGTTCCCATGAGAGTGATTCCTCCTTCATTGTAATGTGGCTTATACTATCTGCAAACTGTGTGTTATTTGCAAGGAATGAAGATTGCAGCAGTAGGGTTTTACCTTGTCCATCGATTTGCTGGGGTTTCTTTTGCTGTCAGTGGTTGAGAGTTTTATCAACATCACTCCTCTGTCATCGTTTGGCAGGTTCCTTGCTCAAGCTGGTCGCGACATCACTGTGTGGGATTATCCACTGCTAAGGTAACCAATATACTCGTTTTCTTAAATGCCAAAGGTAACATTAATGTTATTACATTTCTTTTGCATTATTAAAGTAACTAACAGTCGGCTGTAAAACTGTTTTGCAGATATACCTGCTACCTTTCTCTGCAAACAAAAGGAATGAGGGTTACGGCATTACGGGCCACGATAAACCCTGTTCTCTCCACGGCTTGTCCACTTTGTGTGAATCCTTAAGGGATTGCGATGGGTTGGTCGTTGCGGCCCTTTTTGACCCTCATGGCTTTTTGGTTGTTTATTTTGATGATAAGTAACGTGGGTTAATACTCTAGCTCTCATACAGAGATCTCCGGCTTCGACCGTGAGTGTAAAATCTTGTTTATAATTATTACTGTGTTTATAATAACTGAACAGGTTGTAAGCCTTCCTACGTAATTTTCTTTATACTGCTGTGGGTAATACTACTGCACTGGCTTTTATTTGCAGTCAATACATTTGTGTATTTTGTAAAGATTAGGGTGTTTACCCTAGGTTATTATACACGTAAATAGTTACTGAAATATTTTCCTACATTCCTTACTTGCTTACGCTATAGAAGTTTCGAATGCTTATTATGTTTAATTCTTATTCTTATAAACATAACTGCAAGTAAAAAACTGTTAGTTTTACCATTATTGATTTACTTGTAAATAAATAGGATTTTATAGAGTTTAACCCTAAATGACAGTGAAGGATAATAATACTGTTCTTATTTCTTTTAATGTTAAATAAAATTTAAGTTAAGAAGGCATCTGTAACATTAGGGTTACTGATTAAATTTATAGCAATTAAGCTTGACTGCAGAGCATCCTGTACTTCTGTCTTTTCTTCTTGCACAGATAAACATTTGATTTGTATACTGAAAATAAGTGTTATTATCTAGTTTATAATTTAACCTTCTTATTAATAAGAAAATTGTAAATGATATATTGTTTATACCCTGATAATAGTATAGGGTTTTAAATTCTTCTTTTTGCAATTAAACTGAGTACTGTCAGTATACTTTACTGTTATAATAACTATTTAACTCTCTGTGAATACTATAGATTCTAGATTAATATCCTTAGTTTGTTTTCGTAAGTTTATTGAACATAGTACTTATTAATTAACTCTATTTTCTTTTGTAATTAAATTGTTTTTCTTAGTTATGATATCTATTTATATACATATACAGACTTTAAATTAACTCTATCTAGGGTTTACTTTGTAAGTACAAATATTATCATTTGTCCATATTCTGAATAAAAGAATAATAGCTCTGTATATTATTCGAACTCAGTCTTAATAAAAGAAAGAAAATAATAAAATGAAAAACATTTCAAACATTCATAGCCTCCAGTCCAGAATAGTTGACAGTAGTATCTAAATATTATATAACTAGTTCCTACTTTGCGTTTATTCTTAAAAATGAAGTTATTCAAATACGAGGAAAGGAACTATATAGTAAACAGTATAAATTCTAGTCTAATCTCTACTATCTATTCTTTACAGTAGAATTTACTGGAAACAAAATACAGTACCAGGAAATAGTTGGTAACTAAAAAAAACTCATACAATACTCATTAACATATCTTTTCTGGTAATAGTTAAAGAAAACAAACTACTACACTGAAATCTCATCATGTTATCCTTATTTAAATTTAACCCCTGCGCTGGAGTACTATCTGGTAAAACCCAGATGTGGAAAAACACAAAGGGTATTTATCATTCATCAACAGTTTCTAATATTTCCATCTAAGAACATTTACATTACTAACCAATAAAGCCTTTTTATCGTAACTATAAGGTAAACATTCAAGCATTCACAGTTACTAAAAAAATATAAACAGTCAAGTGTCAGAACCTGTTTAAGCTATGGACAACAATAACAGTGGGAGGCCGTTCCTCCCTACCAACTCCTGGAGAGCGCTCAGACAGTGACTCCTCAGGACCCCCGAGCTTGCTCTGGTCTCCCTGGCTAGAACTAGGTGCAGCAAAGTTAGATACCAGTCTTCAAACTTAGTATTAACCCAGAAATTTTCAGTAAGCTCTCCCAACTAACCAACTTTAATAAAACAAGTTACT
Source organism: Pseudotsuga menziesii (assembly GCA_001517045.1). Lineage (NCBI taxonomy): Eukaryota > Viridiplantae > Streptophyta > Pinopsida > Pinales > Pinaceae > Pseudotsuga > Pseudotsuga menziesii. The sequence continues at coordinate 95,337 of LPNX010970540.1, forward strand.
GCAGCAATCCTCTCAGACAACTTCCTTACTGTTTTTCTCTCTTTCCTCAATGAATTTCCTGAATAACATTCACCTGAATGAATTCTCTCTGGAAAATATTTGAGCAGCCTCAGCTCTCTTCATTGAGTACTTTTAAAAGATTGCCTAGGTCTTTTTTGGGTTAACTGTCATTTAATGAGCCACCTGCTCTGATCCCACTTTCTTGGGGGATCATGACCCCAAATGTAGGGAAGTTGCCACCTGCAACTTAGGAAGTGTTTGAGGATGCTGCCACTTGTCTTTTTCCTTCCACCTAGTTCCATCCACCAGTTTGACCAGTAACCTCTTATTAACAGCTCTCCCATGCTGTTGTCTCCACAATTTATTTATTAATAATAAGAATATTCTAAATTACATTCCAATTCTGTTGACTCTGCTGAGTCATCAATTTCCTACTTAGCATTAAATTTAATATAATGTCTCAGGAATATAATTAAAACAATTTACATAATTTTACAAAATTGGGGTATGTGACATGTATACCGATAGACAGAGTTCCATTCATCTTATAAATAACTCATCCTTCCATTCGAATACTAAACATATATAGCTCAAGAACCATTTCATAAGATGTGTTATGGAAGCTGAACTGTTAAAGTTGGAAAGGATAGATACTAGCCAGAATCCCATAGACATGTTGAAAAGGGTAGTAACTAGAGAGAAAGTGAGTTCTTTCTTGGTTTCTATTGGCCTTCAAGCATGAAGGTGAATATGTGAAATTTTCCAAGTTCAAGGTTCACATCATAGTCCATCAAGTGCAACAATGGTGGACTTGTTGTGATAAGTCTCCAAGTGGTAGATTAAGATGCTTGTGGAGCCTGATCTTCCTGATTTAGAGATGTTATTTCAGCCATGATTAGATCCCAAAACTTGACAGGGGGGTGTGGGGGGATTCCCCCCCGTAGCGAAAATGTAGGAAAAATGCCTTGTAAAATGTTGTAATTTCAGGGTCATGACTTGGTCAATAATGGTGATTTACGTGCCCCTAGTTTTGGGAAAATCATGGTACTTTTCCACGATATTCCATTTTTAAAAGGAAGGCATTGTAATATGGTTGTTTATTGTATTGTAGCATTGTAAAACAATCTCTGTGATTTTTTGAGAGAGTGAAGAGGAAGTGCAACAAGTTTGTTGCAGGTTGTATCCATTGATTTTGTTGGATGGTATAATAATAAATGACTAACAATTTACGTGTGACGTAGCCCATCTTGGATGAAGCACACTATATATGTGTCACTCTTGTAATGTGATTATTAAATATTTGCATCTTGTTTATTGTTTATTGTTATTTCTCTGCTATCCCATTTTTCTAACATTTTATCACTTGTATATTAGATATATATTAGTTTTGGAGAATATCTCATTGAATCATATAATCATGTCAAATGTTAGGAAATATTTCACTAAATTATAAACCCTTGTAAAATTTTGGTGAATCTTTCAATGAATTATAAAACCTTGTAAATACTTGGAGAATATTTTACTAAATTATAAAATATTGTAAAGTCTTAGAGGATTTTTTGATAATGTATAAAAAAATATATAGGAATAGGAAAACATATACATAAAATACTAAATAGGATATAAATACTAATAAATCATCACATAACAAACCCTCTTATGGTGGTATTTTGGTACCTCACTTTAACTATCACAATACATATAAATTCACCAGACTCTAGGATCATTCTTGGAAAACAACAATGAAATTTTCCATCACCACGGAAAATCAAATCAATATTAATATGAGGGCCTACCAGCACCTTGATCCTAATTTAGCATTGTTGATCGTGTGCTTATCTATTCCCATGTTTCTTAGTTAAACGTTGGATCTAAGGCAATGGGATTCTGAACTTTTCTAGATGCAAATGGGTTGCTATAAGGCCTGATAGTAAATATCAACTTCCCTTGTAATGTGTACATTAACTAACATGCAAAATAAGATTAAACACATAAAATATAGACAAATGTAAATCCAACTTTGGTTTCCATGATCGACAGAGGGCGATAGAGCCCCAACCAACTGCCATTTCTAGAAATCAGGGTGAATGGGATCCACCTAGAAATTTTGTTTGGAAAACAAAGGGTTAAATTGATTTTTAGACGGGAAAAGTTGTTTGTTATTGGATCCCCTTTATAAATTTGATGGGGATAACCTCCATTCATTAAAAATAAATAAATAAAATGTGGGCTAATCATACATAATGAGCATTTAATAAAAAATTAGTCCATTAAAAATTTAAAACCCCTAAATTTACCCCATGGGATAAGATTAGCCCCTAAAATTTTCCATGATGTGACCAATAAATGGTAGAGCCAATCAAAGAAAGTACTATAAACCATTTGCAAAAAAAGAAGAGAACAACTAAAGAGTTGCGACTTAATGCTCAAATTAGGGATTACAACATGGAATTTATTATTTTATATTTGGGTTCATATGTAAATGTACTTAGAAAGAAAACATGGGAAAATGTGGGTACACCTAAACTTGTATGGTCACAAGTGCATTTAAGTTTGGAAAATCAACAGAAAGTGGTCCTCTTTGGTAGCTTAGTAGGGGTACTTGTCGAAGTGGAAGGATTGCAAAGTTATGTAAATTTTTAAATTATTGAAATGGTAGATGACACTAACCCTTATATATAATTACTTGGGATAGATTGGGAAATGTATTATCAGGCTACCATTAACTTGAAAAGGAGACTAATGACATTTGAAGAAGAAAAAATGAGGGTTATTGCACACCTAGATCCTCTAGAAACTCAGAGATATGGTGAACCTGTTAAAGAAGAAAATGATGCTCATGAGATGGAAAATATTTATAAAATGACTTCAAGAATGGATGACTATATCAACCCTACAAAAAATGGTAATATTAGTTGGCGTAGTATTAGCTCGTCTGCATAAGATTTAGATGAAGGATTGGAGAATTGAAAAAATAGGCTTCATGAATTATCTATGAGAATGTGTTCTCACATCACTAAATCACTGCACTGGATCGAGACAAAGGTATGTAACCCACTTGTGTACAATGGCTTAACGAATTTATATTATTTTATTTTTGAGTTTGAATTGCAATTTCTAGAGAAACAATGTGTATTATATTTAGATGTAGCCTTGAACCCTAAATGGATGGTATATTTCTCATAAAAATAATATTGAAGGTTGGTAGTAGTGTAAAAGGTTGTTGGAAATCAAATTTGGTGAAGGAAATAAGTATGTTAAGGTGAAGTATAATGGTTTTTCTACTCCTATAAAACATTTAGTGAATGTGTTACAATATAGAGGACTATACCTAAGAAGTAGTGGGAACACATGTTGTTAGTATTAATTAATCCTCCTTTATCCAACATAGTCTATACAGTCATTTTTACTAACTTATGAGGTTATTATCACTGTACTAGAATATGGGGGACACACCTAGGGGTTATCTTCCACTTACTGAATCTGCATGCATGAGATTATCTGCCCTAGGGACCAATCTCTACATTTTAGGATCCCACTCTGAATGCCACCAACAATCTCCTTCAGTAGACCTTAGTAGGTAAGCAGTTATAATGAGTTATGCTCTAGTTACTATCACTTAGATCTCAAACAGTTATTCTAGTGCCAGTTTTGCATGATTCAAGGGAATGTGGTGGATTTTGTCCACCTACCTCATCATTTAACTAACTATAGACTGATTTAGTCATCCAGAGTTAGACTAGTGAGCTCAAGCTGTGATTATTTCCACTATGAGTTAGATAACCAGTCGGTTTGAGTTGGTGAATTCGAATCTTATCCACATTATTCTAATAATAATTATTGTACTACAATTTTATTACTGAATAATGAATGAATATTTTGATAATCTGGGCAATTCTTATCCGATTAATCTCAATTTTTTTCATGAATTATTTTCCTAGTGTACATTGATCTTGATAAATCCACTGCATATTTCCTTTCCGATATCTCTCATTTAGGCCTGTAGATGTATGGTTCATGAAATTTAACACGGTATCAGATCCTATGTTTAGACCAACAACAAACCTCTAAAACCTTCATGCTTTCACCAGAAGTATCTTAGTTTCCACATAATTCCTGGAATCATTGCATTGCTCCCTCTTGATTGTATCCAGAGAAGTCTATCCAAGTGTGACAGACTCTGAAAAAGTGCACATGTCGAGGTGGAAAAGTTTGAACTGAAAAATGTTTGTGGATTACTTTTTTTTCAGTGTTTTTGTAGGTACAACTTCAAAATGGATTTAAGATAAATTTCTCCTCTATCACCATTTAATTATGTTGAGTGGAAATTGAAGATGGTTGCATGTCTTGAGAGCCATGATCTCCTTGGAGTGTCCTTTGGAGCTAGTAAATAATCTTATGAAGATGAAATTATGGGATAGATGATGATGAAAGAGCATATGTAAGAATGCGTATGGTAATAACTCCTAATATGTGTTATCTCATAGAATGTCTTGAGTATTCACCGATATCTGGAGAAATTTAGATAGATCCTTTGGTGTGAAAAAAGAATAATATGATAGTTGGAGTGAATCAACACCTCCTCATGTGTGCGTGCTTTAAAATTCTCAGCCTTTATTCTATCCTATGAATTTGTTTAACATTAAGAAGAAGCATAATCTTCAACTCAATTAATTTGAATTATTGAAAGTCTCCTTCTGGTGACTCCTTCTCCTGTTGCTCTAGAAGTTTATGAGATCTATGATATCTCATATTCTGATATAGCTGATACAAAAGAAGACGTTCAAATATATGTTATTGAATAAAAACTCTCCTTCCATTATACTCAGTCATTTTCCAGTGATTCTTCTATTCTAAATTATGTGCAAAGTTTTCTAGTGAAATCTTAAAGAGATGAAGAGAGATTCAATTCCTCTCTCTCCAATCATGCCGCTTGTGAACATAAAAGTGATAATTTGTATGTTTTGGATGAAATGTCATATTTTAGGAGTGATCCATTCACCCTTATTGATCTATATTTTCCATCAAATTCCTACATGATTACTTGCACCAATACTCAGATTTTTGTTGAAGAAGGAGAAAATTGTGCATCTACCATCTTAGTGGAGCACTTGGAACCTTTGTTCCACACTCTTGTATCTGATATGACCTTATTTGGTTCAAATTTTAAGTTTCAAGAACCTCCAACCATGCTTGTATATGTTCTCATCAATTTTGGTGTGAAAAAACAAGCACCTTAAGTCTCTTTTTCAAGTTTGTTGTTGGGGATTCGATGTCATTTTTCTTTCATGAGTTTGCTGATATTAAATTTTGTGAATCATTGGATATTTTAGAAGCTATATAATATTATGGATATTAATAATTCTCTCTCCATGGTCCCAATACTTCTCTACCTTCCTAATTGATCACATGCTCATCTCCTCACAGTACTAGTAAATATGGAGAGATTATGCATTCGCCTGGACACTTGCTCCTAACACCTGGAGCTGATCTTAGCTCACATGGTTCGATGTTCAAGGATGCAACATATAAGTTTCTTGGGTTTACCTCACATGGTTTGAATTCTCAAGAAATTTTTCTCTCTCATTATTTGATCTTAGTTGCTCTACATGGGTACAACTTTCATCTTGGAGTTGTCTATGTTCTTGATTCAGTTGAGCATATTCCTCTTCTTCCAAAGAGGAAAATTCCTCCAAACATAATCATTTATTTTGGATAGGTTCACATGCATAGTCCCAAGATGTTGATGCACAAAAGAACCAAGATTTTGCATTACTGCTCCACAGAGTTGCAGATTGTGGCATTTTTTTCACATGTTTTTGCGCAAAGAGAAAAGGTTTATCTTAACTATGAAAGCTTGTTTCCTGATTACCTAATTTTTTTTGTTTGTGGGGGGGGGGGGGAAGGTTGCCATGAGGTTTTCCCCATTTTCCTGGTTTATTAAGTAGTATTTTATTTCATTTATATTGTATGGGTGACTTTTGGCCTAGTTTCCAGGGCCCAAGTAGTCCAAAGTAAGGATTAAAGGGGGACGGGGGTGGTGTTAGGATTAATTAATCCTCCTTTATCCAACATAGTCTATTTGGTCATTTTGACTAACTTAGGATGCTATTATCACTGTACTATAGTATGGTGGACACACCTAGGGGTTATCTTCCACTTACTACATCTTCATGCATGCGTTTATGTTGATGTATTTGTAACTTCGGAATGTATTCACTTGTATATCTTATGTATTGTACCCCGATGTTTATTTCAAGAAGTATCTATAATGTAATTGAGTCATGTCATGCCCCGATGTTCTGATCGGAAGATTCAATAATGTAAAAAAGTCATGTAAAGTCATTGAGGTTAACCCTCCTTGTTGATCGAAGGGCAAAGTCCCCATAGTTGTGGGGCACTAGGGTTATTAAAATCTCCTAGAGATGTCGGCCCTAGTAAGTAACTGTTAAGTGGGGCTGACATGTTGAAGTGGACATTAAGTGAATGAAAGAATATAAGTAGAGAGTGAGCCTCTCTATTTATCACACACACACTCATTCACTGGGGCACATGAGTGAGAGAGGAGAAGCTCTCTCAAGTGAGAGAGAGAGAACAAGCTGTTGGAGATCATCTTTATGTTTTTGTATTTTACTACTACCATTGGTGCTCATTCTATATTTGAGGAAGTTGCGGGGTTTTCTCCTTTATGGTTTCCTTGAGGAAAATTCTTTGTGTCTCTTGTCTCTTGTGTCTATTGTTGTGCATGTTATTCTCTTAGATAAAATCCTAAGATCATATTGCTTAAATGATAAAAATCTAACATGGTATCAAAGCTAACCTGAGAACAAGACATTCTGCAGCTGTAGAAGTGAGGGATTCTTACTTTTTGGGTCTCTCTCCACAATCCATCAGGAAAAGTATGCTAGGTTGAATCTCCATTGAAGGGCGCATCTTTTTGTCGAAGCGGAATTCGATTCCGAGCATTTTCAGTTTTTGATGCGGGAAATTAGGGATTTTTTCAGAAGAGGAATTTTTGAGTGATCCCGCCATAGGATTTATCTTCTCATCAAAATCTAATTTTAGAGACTTGGGTCGATATTTTTGGTTGGGTGAAACTCTAGGAAAGTCAAACCCTAGTTTGACCCTGGGTCGAAAAAACCCTAAATACTAAAACTGATAAGTTTTGGTACATTCGCTATATCTTGGGATTGCAAAAGTCTGCCAAAACTTTCACAGGTCGAAGATACATTCCCAATGTACACTGTGTCCAAGTTTCAGCCTCATATTCGCTATATTCTAGGATATATGATTCCTCAAAGTTAGGGTTCCAACCTCTTCCAAGATTCATCCCTAAATAGGACAGCTGGGGAGAATTGCTATATCGTGGGATACCAAGGTCCAAATGAAATTTATCAAGATGTTACAGAAATGGAATAGACTGTACTTTTTATGGTATAATTTTCAGACCCCGAAGATGAAACAGTGACATGTGTCAGTAAGTACAACTTTGCTATGCTAAATAGTCCTGAAACAGGTCACCTTGGGAAAATGATCATAATTCCCAATTGGTGAACCCAATTCTAATGAAACCTATGTTGTTGGAACAAGGACAGACAATGATACCTCAGTACAAAATTTTAGACACAAAGGAATTACAATTTCGTAGATACCACAGAAACAGTATCAGGAATTTCTGCAGAAGAAATTGGTAAACTAGGGCTTCCTGGACCGGGAGCTTCCCTCCACTGTTTTCAGAAAATGAGTACATTGGACAGCTCATCTTGAAGAGGTCTATCATTCTATCCAATCAGATCTGAAAGATTCCAAGTTTTGAAATTTAGGGTTTCTCTGACAAACCCTAGATCAGCCAGCTCTAGAACCAGGATGGACACCTCAAATTGGTAAGATCTAATCTTTTGCTATTTACATTTGAGGTTCTTATTTCAAAATGTCTAATCACACCAACTTGATGACAATCTTGGTGAAACTGACAACCTCTAAACATGGAGGTATTGGATCCCACTCGTTCTTGAAGAAAATGAATTGGACACCTACATAAGTGGAGAGGTTGCAGTTCCAGAGGCAGATGAGGCTAAAAGCCTTACACAAGAAGAACTTGGTCAAGGCCAAGAAGATCATTGTTGATTAATCAAGAATCACCTTATACCCCAAGTGTCTTCCCTAAAGACACCGAAAGAGATGTTTGAGTCCTTAACCAATCTATTTGAAGGGAAGAACATAAAATATTAGTAGTAGAGGATCTTGGCATCCAGTGACCCTAGATGGATACATAGAATATTAGTAGTAGAGGAAGCTAAGTTTCACTCTGGTACAGAATGTTTCAATGCATAGAGTACGAAAGATAAAGGGAGAATGATGCTTCACTTCAAAGGGAGTGACTACAGAATATCCTATGGTTCAACATGGTACGACAGGATGGAAATATTACTAATGAATCTAGGCTTTACTGAGAGTAAAGTGGATTCCAACCTTTGCTTCAAGGTTGAAGGCGGAAGACCAGTGATGCTCAAGTTATATGTCAATGACTTGTTCCTAACAGAAAAGAGGAACTCATTAAAGTTGCAAGAAGGAGACTTGCTACCGAGTTCAACATGAAGGAATTGGATATGATGCACTACTTTCCAGGCATGGAGGTGTGGCAGAATGCGGATGGAATATCCCTGGGACAAGGGATGATGGATCGCAAGGCCATGACCACAACTATGGCATCAAACCTGAAGCTATTGAGTGATGCTTCATCAGATTTGCTTGATTCCATGATGTATCGTCAAATGATTTGTTCCTTGATGTACCTGATGAATACAGGACCAGACTCTTTTCTTTGCTATGAACATATTAAGACATGTTCACTTGATGGTTGCAAAGCATGCACTGAGGTAGCTAAAGGGTACAATTGATTATGGGCTAAAGTATGAGGTGAATCAGAAGATTAACCTGGAAGGTTATGCGGATTCGGATTGGGAAGGCAGTGCCATTGATAGGAAGAACACTTCAGGGTGTTACTTCAGTATGGGATTAGGTATGATCTCTTGGTTTAGCAGGAAATAGTTTTACATGGCACTGAGCACAACTAAAGCAGAGTATGCTACATCTTGTTCAGCTACTTGTGAGGAAGTATGGCTAAGGAAGCTACTGTCTGATTTATTTGATCTCCAATTGGATGCTACTTGTATATATTGCGACAACCAGAGTTGTGTGAATTTTTCTGAGAACCCGATGTTCCATGACAAGTCGAATCATATCGAGATCGAAGCTACTATCTGATTTATTTGATCTCTAGTTGGATGCTACTTGTATATATTGTGACAACCAGAGTTGTGTGAATTTGTCTGAGAACCCGGTGTTCCATGACAAGTCGAAGCATATCAAGATCAAATATCACTATATCAAGGATATGGTGCAGAGAGGAGCAGTGAAGCTCCAGTATGTTGCGATGGACAAAAAGATATCTGATGTGTTGACTAAAACATTGGCCAGAGTGAAGTTTGAGTACTTCAGGGAGAAGCTTGGTGTTCTCCAGATCGAGGTTCCCTCTAAGGGGAAGTGATGAGTACGTGAGCGATTCAAACATGGTGAGAGGACCGGTTCCTTCCAAGGTTAGATGTAAGTGTTGAGCCATTATGAGGTGATTATGGGATGTGTTCCCACATGATCAAATATAAGTGCTGAAGGCCATTCTCTGGGAGAATGGAGGCTCCTGGTCAGTTACCAAGAATACTCAGCCTGGAGCTGAGAGCCATTATGATGTGACTACGGGATGTGTTCATCTCACATGATCAGATATAACTACAGATCCTTTCTTACATGGTTGATGTGTTCATCCCATGGTAAGATGTAAGTATTGAGCCCTTCTTACATGGTTGATGTGTTCATCCCATGGTAAGATATAAGTGCTAAGCCCTTCTGACATGGTTGATGTGTTCATCCCATGGTCAGATATAAGTGTTGAGCCCTTTTGATATGGTTGATGTGTTCATCCCATGGTCAGATATAAGTGTTGATCCCTTATTACATGGTTGATGTGTTCATCCCATGGTAAGATATAAGTGTTGATCCCTTCTTACATGGTTGATGTGTTCATCCCATGGTAAGATATAAGTGTTTGGCCTTTCTGACATGGTTGATGTGTTCATCCCATGGTTAGATGTGAGTGCTGGGCCTTTCTGACATGGTTGATGTGTTCATTCCATGGTCAGATGTGAGTATTGGGCGTGCCTTTCTGACATGGTTGATGTGTTCATCCCATGGTCAGATGTATGTGCTGAGCGGGCCTTTCTGATTGGGTCAGATATAAGTGCTAAAGAAGATGAAGACCTACATGGAGGATAGGCCTACAACTAACATGAAAAAGGGTTGGCTCTGTAAAACTTCCTGTGACGAGAAGAATGAAGTGATGGAACCATTTGAATGAGATAGCGGAAGCATTGATGATGATGATCCAGTGATGATCCAGCTTTGATGATGATCTAGTGATGATCCAGTTTTCATGATGATCCAGTGATGATCTAGACTTGATGAACATGACTTGACAATGAAGATAACTTGATGATGATACAAATGATACAGAGAATAAGACTTGTGCTGATAAATTGTGTCAAGAGAATACCTTCCTAGTTAAGAGGGAGTGTTGATGTATTTGTAACTTTGGAATGTATTCACTTGTATATCCTATGTATTTTACCCCAATTTTTATTCCAGGAAGTATATATAATGTAATTGAGTCTTTTCATGCCCCGATGTTTTGATCGGGAGATTCAATAATGTAAAAAAGTCATGTAAAGTCATTGAGGTTAACCCTCCATTGTAAGTCGGGGAAATAGTCCCCACAATTGTGTTAAGGTTAACCCTCCTTGCTGATTGGAGGGAAAATGCCCCATAGTTGTGGGGCACTAGGGTTATTAGACTCTCCTAGAGATTTTGTCCCTAGTAAGTAATTGTTAATTGGGGCCAACATGTTGAAGTGGACATTAAGTGAATGAAAGAATATAAATAGAGAGTGAGCCTCTATATTTATCACACACACACTCACTCACTCGGGCGCATGAGTCAAAGAAGAGAAGCTATCTCAAGTGAGAGAGAGAGAGAACAAGATGTTGGAGATCATCTTTATGTTTTTAGGTTTTACTGTTGCCATTGGTGCTCATTCTATATTTGAGGAAGTTGTGGGGTTTTCTCCTTTATGGTTTCCCCGAGGAAAAGTTTGTGTGTCTCTTGTCTCTTGTGTTTATTGTTGTGCATGTTATTCTCTCAGATAATTTCCTAAGATCATATTGCTTAAATGATAAAAATCTAATAGTTGATGTGCCCTAAGGACCAATCCCTACATTTTAGGATCCTACTCTGACTTTCATTAGCAGTTTCCTTTAGTATACCTTGGTAGGTGAGCAATTATGTTGAGTTATAACTATGGAAGCTTGTTTCCTGATTACCTAGTTTTTTTTTCGGGGGGGGGGGGGGGGGTTCCCATGAGGTTTTCCCCATTTTCATAGTTTATTAAGCAGTATTTTATTTCATTTATATTGTATGGGTGACTTTTGGCCTAGTTTCCAGGGCCCAAGTAGTCCAAAGTTAGGATAAAAGGGGGAGGGGGGTGGTGTTAGGATTAATTAATACTCCTTTATCCAACATAGTCTATTTGGTCATTTTGAATAACTTAGGATGCTATTATCACTGTACTAGAGTATGGTGGACACACCTAGGGGTTATCTTCCACTTACTACATCTTCATGCATGCGTTTATGTTGATGTATTTGTAACTTTGGAATGTATTCACTTGTATATCTTATGTATTGTACCCCGATGTTTATTCCGAGAAGTATCTATAATGTAATTGAGTCATGTCATGCCCCGATGTTCTGATCGAGAGATTCAATAATGTAAACAAGTCATGTAAATTCATTGAGGTTAACCCTCCATTGCAAGTAGGGGAAATAGTCCCCACAATTGCGTGAAGGTTAACCCTCCTTGTTGATCGGAGGGCAAAGTCCCCATAGTTGTGGGGCACTAGGGTTATTCAAATCTCCTAGAGATGTCGACCCTAGTAAGTAATTGTTAAGTGGGGCCAACATGTTGAAGTGGACATTAAGTGAACGAAAGAATATAAATAGAGAGTGAGCCTCTCTATTTATCACACACACACTCACTCACTGGGGCACATTAGTGAGAGAGGAGAAGCTCTCTCAAGTGAGAGAGAGAGAACAAGCTGTTGGAGATCATCTTTATGTTTTTGGGTTTCACTGCTACCATTGGTGCTCTTTCTATCTTTGAGCAAGTTGCGGGATTTTCTCCTTTATGATTTCCCCGAGGAAAATTCTTTGTTTCTCTCGTCTCTTGTGTCTATTTTTGTGCATGTTATTCTCTCAGATAAGATCCTAATATCATATTGCTTAAATGATAAAAATCTAACATGGTATCAGAGCTAACCTGAGAAGAAGACATTCTGAAGCTATACAAGTGATGGATTCTTACTTTTTGGGTCTCTCTCCACAATCCATCAATAAAAGTATGCTAGGTTGAATCTCCATTTAAGGGCGCATCTTTTTGTCGAAGCGGAATTCGATTCTGAGCATTTTCAGTTTTTGATGCAGGAAATTAGGGATTTTTTCAGAAGAGGAATTTTTGAGTGATCCCAGCATAGGATTTATCTCCTCATCAAAATCAAATTTTAGAGACCGAGGTCAAGATTTTTGGTTGGGTGAAACTCTAGGAAAGTTAAACCCTAGTTTGACCATGGGTCGAAAAAACCCTAAATACTAAAACTGCTAAGTTTTGGTACATTTGCTATATCTCAGGATTGTAAAATTCTGCCAAAACTTTCACAGGTCGAAGATACATTTCTGATGTACATTGTATCCAAGTTTCAGCCTCATATTCGCTATATTCTAGAATATATGATTCCTCCAAGTTAGGGTTCCAGCCTCTTCCGAGATTCATCCCTAAACAGGACACCTGGGAGGAATTGCTATATCATGGGATACCAAGGTCCAAATGAAATTTCTCAAGATGTTCCAAAAAGGAAACAGACAATACTTTCTATGGTATAATTTTCAAACCCCGAAGATGAAACAGTGACATGTGTCAGTCCGTACAACTTTGCTATGCTGAATAGTCCTGAAACAGGTCACCTTGGGAAAACAATCATAATTCCCAATTGGAGAACCCAATTCTAATGAAAACTATGTTTTTGGAACAAGGATAGACAAGGATACCCCAGTACGAAATTTTAGACACAGAGGAGATATACTTTCGTAGATACCGCAGAAACAGTATTAGGAATTTCTGCAGAAGAAATTGGTAAACTAGGGCTTCCTAGTCCGGGAGCTTCTGTCCACTATTTTCAGAAAATGATTACATTGGGAAGCTCATCTTGAAGAGTTCTATCATTCTATCCAATCAGATCTAAAAGATTCCAAGTTTTGAAAATTAGGGTTTCTCTGACAAACCCTAGATCAGCTAGCTCCGAAACCAGGACGGACACCTCAAATTGGTAAGATCTAATATTTTGCTATTTACAATTGAGGTTCTTATTTCAAAATGTCTAATCACACAAGCTTGATGACAATATTGGTGAAACTGACAACCTCTAAACATGGAAGTATTGGATCTCACTCGTTCTTGAAGAAAATGAATTGGACACCTACATAAGTGGAGAGGTTGCAGTTCCAGAGGAAAATGAGGCTAAAAGCCTTACACAAGAAGAAATTGGTCAAGGCCAAGAAGATCATTGTTGATTAATCAAGAATCACCTTATACCCCAAGTGTCTTCCCTAAAGACACCGAAAGAGATGTTTGATTCGTTAACCAATCTATTTAAAGGGAAGAACATAAATCAAAATATGACTTCGAGAAACCAGTTGAAGAATGTGAAGATCTAGAATGCTGAGACCATACAATCATACTTTAAAAGGGTCTCTCAAATCAAAGAACAACCTGAAGCAATAGAAGAAGAAGTAGAGAATGTAGAAGTTGCGATAACTACCTTGAATGGCCTCCTAGGATCATGGGATTCATACATTTGAGAGACGTGTGCCAGAAGGAAGTGATTAATTTCAGCAGACTCTGGGAAGAATAAGAAGCTCGACTCATAATAAGAGAAGAGAAGATGGGAGCAACTAAAAATCAAGATCTTACCATCCAAAGAAGATCCCTCAAGCGATGAGTAATATGAAGAACTCAACTCTTGAAGAACCTCTTATCCATCTTAGCATTTGGATAAGGAACGATGCTATTATGAATAAAGAAGATGAAGATGCTAAAGGCTCAAGAAGGAGTATACCCACGAAACAAATAAAGATAAGTATTCAATTGTCATTTGATGATATTGTTTTTTGTTATGCATTTGCTTATATTCAGTTGATGTATTATGCATGATAGAATGTTTGCATTAATGGCAGTAAACTACTAATAAGCATGTGATGGGTAAGTAGCTCATGGTGCTATACAACTCTCCATTACTACTTATCTAGAATGAAACCTCTTTTGTTGACATATTGGATTAGTGCACGATCTCAATGTTATCCTGGTAGAGATGGAAGGCATCTGGAAAGGTTTTGGTGAGATATGGATGAATGTTGTATTGGTTAAAATAGTTGCATGATCATATATTTATGCATAAGAATTTTCCATTATGAATATGTCTTATGAAATGTTTCTAACCATACAACTAATGCATTTGACTTGTAGGAAATATCACGTACAATCACCTACAAGCAAAGAAGGATGAGACTTGTTCTGAAGAACAAGTGACGACAGTTCAAGAAATAATCCAAGATGAAGAATAATATGATGATACTTTCAAAGAAGAGATCTCATACACAATGCATTTATGTAATACTGTTGAGCGACATCATTGATGAAGAACCTTCCAAGAAGTAGCTAAGAAAAGAGGGAAGGAGTGTACCAATTCAAGAAGAATGATGTCTAGGATGCAGTATCAAGACTTGAAGAGAAGTTCGTAGTTCCATCATGCAGTAGATGGAAACATCATGGGATACAAGGCAAGATTCGTAGAACGAGGCTTCTCACAGAAAGAAGGCATAAACTACAAAGAGACATTTGCAGCCACTAGAAGTTAAGACACATGATAGGCAGAATCATGTGTGCAAATGAAAGAAGGCCTTGTATGAGCTCAGAAGACACCCATGGGATAACACATACATGATGAGCTTGATGAACATCTTAACCTTTTCTACAAGGTTGAAGATGAAAGCCTATAGAGGATGATAAGCTCACAGATGGGTGTGACAAGAAATTTTGAAAAGGTTCAAGATAGAGGATCTTGGCATCCAGTGACCCTAGATGGATACATAGAATATTAGTAGTAGAGAAGCTAAGTGTCACTCTGGTACATAATGTTTCAATGCATAGAGTATGAAAGACAATGGGAGAATGATGCTTCACTTTAGAGGGAGTGACTATAGAAAATCCCGTGGTTCGACATGGTACGACAAGATGGAAATATTACTGATGAATCTAGGCTTTACTGAGAGTAAAACAGATTCCAACCTTTGCTTCAAGGTTG
This sequence comes from Pseudotsuga menziesii, assembly GCA_001517045.1. Lineage (NCBI taxonomy): Eukaryota > Viridiplantae > Streptophyta > Pinopsida > Pinales > Pinaceae > Pseudotsuga > Pseudotsuga menziesii. Next base: position 110,860 of record LPNX010970540.1, read on the forward strand.
AAGGCGGAAGACCAGTGATGCTCCTGTTATATGTCGATGACTTGTTCCTAATAGAAAAGAGGAACTCATTAAAGTTGCAAGAAGGAGACTTGCTACCAAGTTTGAGATGAAGGAATTGGATATGATGCACTACTTTCTAGGCATGGAGGTGTGGCAGAATGCGGATGGAATCTCCCTGGGACAAGGGATGATGGACCGCAAGGCCATGACCACAATTATGGCATCGAACCTGAAGCTATTGAGTGATTCTTCATCAGATTCGCTCAATGCCATGATGTATCATCATATGATTTATTCCTTGATGTACCTGATGAATATGATACCAGACTCTTTTCTTTGCTTTGAACATATTAAGACATGTTCACCTGATGGTTGCAAAGCATGCAATGAGGTAGCTAAAGGGTACAATTGATTATGGGCTAAAGTATGAGGCGAATCAGAAGATTAACCTGGAAGGTTGTGTGGATTCAGATTGGGAAGGCAGTGCCATTGATAAGAAGAACACTTCGGGGTGTTGCTTCAGTATGGGATTAGGTATGATCTCTTGGTTTAGCAAGAAACAGTTTTGCGTGGAATTGAGCACAACTGAAGCAGAGTATGCTACATCTTGTTCAGCTAGTTGTGAGGAAGTATGGATGAGGAAGCTACTGTTTGATTTATTTGATCTCCAGTTGGATGCTACTTGTATATATTGTGACAACCAGAGTTGTGTGAATTTTTCTGAGAACCCAGTGTTCCATGACAAGTCGAAGCATATCGAGATCAAATATCACTATATCAGGGATATGGTGCAGAGAGGAGCAGTGAAGCTCCAGTATGTTGTGATGGACAAACAGATATCTGATGTGTTGACTAAACCATTGGCCAGAGTGAAGTTTGAGTACTTCAGGGACAAGCTTGGGGTTCTCTAGATCAAGGTTCCCTCTAAGGGGAAGTGATGAGTCCGTGAGCCATTTTGACATGGTGAGAGGATCGGTTCCTTCCAAGGTCAGATGTAAGTGATGAGCCATTATGAGGTGATTGTGGGATGTGTTCCCACATGATCAAATATAAGTGTTGAAGGCCATTCTCTGGGAGAATGGAGGCTCCTGGTCAGTTACCAAGAATACTCAGCCTGGAGCTGAGAGCCATTTCAATGTGACTACGGGATGTGTTCATCTCACTTGATCAAATATAAGTGCAGATCCTTTCTTACATGGTTGATGTGTTCATCCCATCGTAATATATAAGTATTGAGCCCTTCTTACATGGTTGATGTGTTCATCCCATGGTAAGATATAAGTGCTAAGCCCTTCTGACATGGTTGATGTGTTCATCCCATGGTCAGATATAAGTGCTGAGCCCTTCTGATATGGTTGATGTGTTCATCCCATATTCAGATATAAGTGTTGAGACCTTCTTACATGGTTGATTTGTTCATCCCATGGTAAGATATAAGTGTTGATCCCTTCTTACATGGTTGATGTTGTAACGTCCCCGACCCTCCGACCAGTGAAGAGGACACTACCATGGCGTTAACCATCCAGGCTAAGAGCCCCATGAACATGTACATTCATAAGAAAATGCTGAAGCAGAATGCATTGAAGTGGGACATACACAAATGCAACTATTTATCATACACAGTGGAAGCAAACATACGTTCCTACAAGTATTCAACATGTTCATCGCATTCATTAACAGAAAATACAATTGCAGAAGTAAAATCGACAAGATCACTTATCTTATGAAGAACTTGTTCCGCAACCAGCTATGTCGTTGCAATGTTCCACCCAACCATAGGCCAGTGTGCTCATCAATCTCTCAGAAACACTGCCACCCCCGAGCTGGGCATGATTCTCCAAGGAATAAGGAACAAGTAGGCTTACACATAGCCAAGGGTACACAAAACACAGCCAAGCCAACACAGTTGGGTTTATCAGGACATCAACAAGACAACCAAGCCAACAAGGTCAGGTTTATCAGGCCATCAAGGAGATGGGAAAGACTAAATGCTAAGCTGGTGAGCTCATTACAGAGCTAGGAACACCTACACCAAAACTAGCCTGACTTCTAAGACACCCACACACACCCAACACAAGGAATCAGTCCCTTCTCTACTACATAGTCCCTCAGGCCCTGCATTCCCTTCCAGTGCTATTCAGGGGTTGTGGAGAAGAAATACAACCCTCTAGCTCTGTCTGTGTGGTTTCCAAACACACTAGGTTTATCAAGCAAACCAAGTCCCCATCCCTACTCCCAACGTAGTCCAAAGACCAACCATTGCAAGCATGTAATCCATCAACAATTACAGCTTAACAGGGAAAACGACTCTAAACAATCTGCGGTAGCCCCAAAGTGTAATAGCATACACAACCAACAAACATGGGGAACAACAGCCTGTTCTGCACAAACTAAGCCATTGGGGAAAACTTACCCAACCCACACTGGGGAATAAAATGCAATCTCCCAACCTGTGCATGAGGGAAACTTACACCAAACCCCAAATGTAAAGGAGACCACAGCAATCACAACGTAAGGGATATCACAGCAACACATGAATCTTGAGGAGAACGGAAACAACCATAACTCACGAGAAGAACAACGGTCCCAACCTCAACATTGAAAATGACAGGAAATTACACGACCATACTAGTCTATAAAAAGATCATACGGCTGAAAACGTGAATGGCCCTTCACGGGAAAATCATGGATGAAAGAGCACGGCTCCCAGCTCGCTATGTGAGTCAATAACAGGAAAAATCCTATGCGTGATAATAATGAACAGACCATGGCGAGAATGTGTAGTAGTCATTATTCTCTTCCTATCGTGAGGTTCATTTTGCTAGTGGAGTGTGCGTGTGGGAAAGGACTGATAGTCCTTCCACGCTCCACTCCCTTCCATAACTACCTTAGCTAACAGCAGAGCTTTTAATGGTGGTAGTTGGGTAAGACAAGGGAAGGTGACACATGGCTTTTTCCCCATTGGTTCATGGTTTAACAATTCCCCCACCTTTATTCTTGTGAAAATCACGCCCCTTCTCAATTTAGTTGCCGTGAACATAGCTGGTTGGGTTATTTAATTAAAGATGCATATTTACATGATGACAAAATTCAATATGTATGCCGCGTGCCCCGATATACCATCGGTGATCATTTCAATCCGAAACATAACACAACTAGATCGATGGTGGGGCTTTTGCCTTTATCTCCACACCACGATTCATTACAATATATACATCATGTACAATTAATGCAACGGGGTCAAAACCGGGGTGTTACAGATGTGTTCATTTCATGGTAAGATATAAGTGTTGATCCCTTCTTACATGGTTGATGTGTTCATCCCATGGTAAGACATAAGTGTTTTTCCTTTCTGACATGGTTGATGTGTTCATCCCATGGTCAGATGTGAGTACTGGGCCTTTCTGACATGGTTGATGTGTTCATCCCATGGTCAGATGTGAGTGCTGGGCCTTTCTGACATGGTTGATGTGTTCATCCCATGGTCAGATGTGAGTGTTGGGCGTGCCTTTCTGACATGGTAGATCTGTTCATCCCATGGTCAGATGTAAGTGTTGGGAGAGCCTTTCTTATTGGGTCAGATATAAGTGCTAAAGAAGATGAATACCTACACGGAGGATAGGCCTACAACCAGCATGAAAAAGGGTTGGCTCTGTAAAATTTCTTGTGACAAGAAGAATGAAGAGATGGCACCATTTGATTGAGATAGCGGAAGCATTGATGATGATGATGATCCAGTGATGATCCAGTGATGATCTAGACTTGATGAACATGACTTGACAATGAAGATAACTTGATGATGATATAGATGATACAGAGAATAAGACTTGTGCTGATAAATTGTGTCGAGAGAATACCTTCCTAGTTAAGAGGGAGTGTTGATGTATTTGTAACTTCAGAATGTATTCACTTATATATCCTATGTATTTTACCCCAATTTTTATTTCAGGAAGTATCTATAATGTAATTGAGTCATGTCATGCCCCAATGTTCCGATCGGGAGATTCAATAATGTAAACAAGTCATGTAAAGTCATTGAGGTTAACCCTCCATTGTAAGTCGGGGAAATAGTCCCCACAATTGTGTCAACGTTAACCCTCCTTGTTGATTGGAGGGAAAATTCCCCATAGTTGTGGGGCACTAGGGTTATTAGACTCTCCTAGAGATGTCATCCCTAGTAAGTAATTGTTAATTGGGGCTGACATGTTGAAGTGGACATTAAGTGAACGAAAGAATATAAATAGAGAGTGAGCCTCTCTATTTATCACACACACACTCACTCACTAGGGCGCATGAGTGAGAGAAGAGAAGCTATCTCAAGTGAGAGAGAGAGAGAACAAGCTGTTGGAGATCATCTTTATGTTTTCAGGTTTTACTACTTCCATTGGTGCTCATTCTATCTTTGAGGAAGTTGCAAGGTTTTCTCCTTTATGGTTTTCCCGAGGAAAATTTTGTGTGTCTCTTGTCTCTTGTGTTTATTGATGTGCATGTTATTCTCTTAGATAAGATTATAAGATCATATTGCTTAAATGATAAAAATCTAATAGTTGATGTGCCCTAGGGACCAATCCCTACATTTTAGGATCCCACTCTAAGTTCCATTAGCAATTTCCTTTAGTATACCTTGGTAGGTGAGAAATTATGTTGAGTTATTCTAGTGGAATTAGGAATGCCATCATAGTTTAGATACATTGAAAGAAAATATGGAAATTGTGCCTATCTTTCTTTTCTAGACTGGAGTAAGTAATTCCATGTACATGTTGATGCTTCATATATAGCTTCACAACCTAGTGATAGATACATAGATCACCCATTGCTTTTGCAAGAGGGAAGTTATCAATAGCTGAAAGGAGCTATACTGTGATAGGAAGAGAACTGTTAACAATGGTATATGCACTTCATAAATTTAGGAATTATTTATTGGGTCTCATTTTAAGATGTATACCGATCATTCTTCTTTAAGATACCTAGTCAATAAGCCACTCTTTGGGGGGAATATCTGTATATGGTTGTTCTTATTTCAAGAATATGATTTTGAAATTCTAGTTAAACTAGGATAGTCAAATGCAAGACCTGATCATCTATGAGGTTGGAGATAGGAGAAGAACCTCTAAACTTATAATATATCCTGCCTGATGCACAATTATTTTCAGTGAGGATGGTGGATAATTACTTTGAATACATTGTTCAGTTCTTGATTACAGGTATGGATCCTAATTATTATACTCCGGTGCAGAATAAATAGTTGGCTATAAGATCAAAAAAATATCATCTTATGGCAGGACACCTATATAATTTGGATCTAGATGAAATTTTGAGAAGATGTGTGTTAGAACATGAAATGCCTATGATACTAGCAGAATATCAGGATGGTATTGGAGGAGGAAACTATGTAGGTAAGGATACAATATAGAAAATATTGAGAGAAGGGATTTAGTGGCCTACTTTACATAAGGATGCAAAAAATACTATAGGTCTTGTGATGTATGTCAAAGAGTTGGAAAACCTTCAAGAAGGGATGAAACTTCATTAGTACCTCAAGTAACTTTACAAGCATTTGAAAAATGGGTTGTTCACTTTATTGCACAAATTAACCCACCTACAAAGAGGAAATGATCTACATAAATAATAACTGAGAAGGAGTACTTGACTCGGTGGGATGAGGCTAAACTACTTAAGGATTGTAGTTATGCAATTGATGTGAAGTTTTTATTTAAAAATGTGGTTACTAGGTTTGGTTGTCCTAGGATTTTAATGAGTGATCATGGATCCCATTTCTTGAAGAGGACTATTGAAGCATTAATGGAAAATTTTCATATCTGCCATCAGAAGAGTGCACCATACCATCCTCAGACTAATGGAATTGTCAAAGTTTTCAATAAAATTTTAGAGAATCCCTTGACCAAAACATGGAATGTGAACCATGATGATTGGGACTTGAGGACACCGACATTTTTATGGACATATAGGACCACTTGTAAAAATTTGTTACGTTAGACACATTTTAGAATGGTATTAGGTCAAGAAGTTGTAATTCCTATGGAATACATTGTTCCAAATTTAAGGATTATTGTATTCACGAAAATGATAGATATTGGAGTAGTGGAAGAAAGGTTGTTGTAGTTATTGAAAGGATAACTGAAAGAAATACAAGTACAACAACACAAGAGAACACAAATATTTTCCTCAAGGAAACCACAAGGGAGAAAACCTTGCAAAACTTCCTTTGTATAGAATTCGACCAAGTATAGTGTAAAACCATGGCAACAAGAATAGTTGCTCATCTTCCATAGTATACTCTCTCTCTTGTGTAATTCTTGAGTGTAAGGTGTGGTTCAATGAGATAGGCACCTCAGCTATTTATATTCGTCAGGTGAGTGAGTCAACTAACTAACTAGGTCAGCTAGGTTCTCTAATTAGGGCTGACCTACCTAGGAAAAAACAAAATACATTTTATATATTACCTTTGTGGGTACTATTTCCCCTACTTACAACGGAGGTTTTACTTCATTACTTTCACCTGGAAAACTACATGAAGGAAATATCTGAATGGAGGAATAACATCTCTGAAGGAGAATACAACAAAAGTACAATAGAATATTTTCCGAAGTTGTAATACTTTAACACTCCCCCTTAACTAGGAAATTATTCCACATCAACAACAACCATGATCACAATTGTACAATTGACCGTTGAATCTCTATATGTCATAGGAAGTTTTGGAAAAACATCATGCATCTTCATCATCAATCTCATTATGAGAATACTGGATGATCTTTTACAACCTCAGTATGTAAATAATGAATCATCTTCTATGAGTACCAGATCATCTTCTACAACATCAATATGTGGATATTGAATCATATTTTATGAGTATTGGATCATCTTATGCAACATCAATATGTGGATACTGAATCATCTTCTATGTGTATTGGATCATCTTCTGCAACATCATTACGTAACAACAAAATCATTAGCAAGTTATTGCTAAAGCAACATCATCAATAAATGCTATATCATCATCAGAATAGATATGTTGGAACATCATCATCATCATCACAAAGTGTTGTCACTTCAACCATGTCAACATTATCAGCACAGTGTGCTAGGACCACAATCCTATCAGCATCATCAACAAAAGGTGTTGGGACCACAACTACATTATTAACATCAACATACACATGTTGAAGCAAAATCATCATAAATATCAACATAGAACTATTGAAACTACCACATCATCATCAGTATAGAAATACTGAAACTACCTCATCATCATCAATGTAGAAATACTAAAACTTTCTCATCATCATCAGTATAGAAATACTGAAACTACCTTATCACCATAAGTATAGAAATACTGAAACTACCTCATCATCATTAATATGGAAATACTAAAACTACCTCATTATCATCAGTATAGAAATACTGAAACTGTTTTATCATTGTCAATATAGAAATATTGAGCCTGCCATGTCATCAGTATGAAAATACTAAACTTTCGACATCAACATTAGTATGAAAATACTGAACTTGCCACATCAACATTGGTATGAAAATACTGAACTTCTAATATCAGTTTAAGAATACTAAAACTATCTCAACAACCATATTAATTTGCAACACAGATGATCCAATTACGAGATGACCAATCCTAACCATATCACTGAGACAAAAGTATGAGGATCACTTTAGGACTAATTTCCATGGATGATACAATCCTAACCAAATCACCGAGACAAAAGTATGCAGATCGCTTTAAGACTAATGCCTAGGGATGATACAGTCCCAACCACATCATGGAGACAAAATTCTATGGATTGCTTTAGGGTTGATTTCCAAGGATGATAGAATCCCAAATACATCATGGAGACAAAAGCCTACATATCACTTTAGGACTAATGTCCAAGGGTGATACAATCCCATCCACATCACGGAGACAAAAGTCTGTAAATCACTTTAGGACTAATGTCCAGGGATGATACAATCCCATCCACATCAAAAGAAAAAAGTCTATAGATCACTTTAGGACTAATTTCCAGGGATGATAAAATCCCATCCACATCAAGGAGCAAAACTATGTGGATCACTTTAGGATTAATGTCCAGGTATGATACAATCCCATCCACATCATGGGGACAAAATTCCGTGGATCACTTTAGGACTAATTTCTAGGAATGATACAATTCCATCCACATCATGGAGACAAAATTATATGGATCACTTTAGTACTAATGTCCATGGATTATACAATCCCATCCACATCACAGAGACAAAATTTTGTGGATCACTTAGTACTAAAGTCCAGGTATGATACAATCCCATCCACATCATGGAGACAAAAGTCTAAGGATCAGTTTAGGGATAATGTACAAGGATGATACAATCCCACTGCAGCATTATCATCATTGCTCCCCCTTTCGAGGAAGGTCCCCTAGTGCAACATCATCATCACATCTCCCCCTTTCAAGGAGGGTCTCCTACTGCCAACATCATCATCATTGATCCCCCATCTGAGGAAGGTCCTTTCGAACTACACCAAGCTTGTCACGGAAGTATTCAAACTTTACTCAAGATAGAGGCTTAGTGAAAACATCAATAACTTGGTCCTTTGTAGGAACATACTTGAGCTTTACAGCTTCTGTCTACAGCTTGTTCTTTATCATTCTGCATCGTACATCCATAAATTGCATCATTCTTCTTTTGTGCATCTGCAACTTCATCATTATTCTCTTGAAGGTGATTGCATGCAATGCTTCCTACAAGTCAAATACAGTTATATTATTAGAAACTTTTAATAACATATTCATAATAACAACTTTTTATGGATAAAGATATGCGTTATATAATTATGCAACCATTTCAGCTAATACAACATTCATCCATATCCTGTATATATACAATAACTTTCTAGACTCCTTCCATCTCTACTAAGAATAGATCAAGCAACCTACAGGGTTTGAGAATCTTTACAGAGAACCACCTAGAGAAGTTTCTTTCTATAATCGATTCCCTCTTTTTTATAGAAATCATGGACCTTGATTTGTATCTTTTGATACTTCGATCTATTGTATACTTGATCTTGTACATCTTCTTGGAAGCCTTTACAAAACTTCCCTTCATGTCTAGAACTCATATCCAAACATCATTTTGTATGATCGACTGGTACTTCTTGATCAAATAATCCTTCCATTCTTCCTTCTTAGAACATTCTTTCACAAAGTTTCCTTTTTCATCACAACTGAACATTTGAGTTGTGAGATGTCCTTGTTTTGAAGTCCTTTTATTCCTTGTGAGAATGTTCTTTCTTATTCTTGGCATGAGTAGTTAAGGCTTGATTGCCATATTTGTCCATCTCTTCTTCTCTTTCCATCAATCGAGCTCCTTCTTACATGCATTCCTCCATAGGTGATATTTCTTATAGAACAACTCCCTCAAATGAACTTAGAATACCATTCAAAGTTGTAATATATGCTTCTACTTCTTTGACATTGTCTCTAATGGCTTCTAATTGATCCTCGAGCTAAGATATCCTTATGAAATAACATTGAATGTTTTATGACATTTGCATCTTCACATCCTTAAGTTGAGTTCTCAAGGTCAACTTCATATGAGATGTTCATTGCATCGAACATATCCTTGGGAGTCTTCAAGGATGATACATGTGATATCCAATGGAGATGAAAATACACATATTTGTTTTGACTAGGTCCTTCTTTTTCTTTTCTTTTCTTTGACTTCATCCCCCTCTGGATCTGCAGCTTCTTCTTTGACATAGTTCTCCATGCCATGCTTCTTCAAGATGAAAAGCACTCTGTACTTCCATGCTTAGAAGTTCTCGACTCTTTCAAGCTTGTCCTCAATTTTGGTATTGTTTGTCAACATGATAAAAATGAGAACCTAAAAGGAAAATAGAGAGGATATAACTTACTAGTGAGATTTCTTTAGCTTGATGCTTGCTTGAAGGCTCTTCTGGAAGACTGCTTCTGGTGGACCTAGGGTTTGATAGAGGAACCCTAATTTTTCAATTTGGGTATCTTTCATATCTGATTGGATAGAAAGATGCACCTCCTCAGGGCGAGTTGAATAAAATACTTATTTTCCCAAAATTATTGACAAAACTACAAAATATCTGATGCCCTAGTTTTCTCGACAACAGTGTTAGGTCCAAAATTGAAATTCCAGAAAATGAGAAAATTATTACATAGAAATATGCGCCCTCCTAGGGAGATTATGATGGTCCTCCTTTTTCAACTGATTGGTGGAAGGAAGTGTCGAGAACATGACACCCTAGTTTTTCTCCAGTTTCTTCTGCAAAATTGATTGCTATTTTTCTGCTATATCTTCGAAGTTTCTTCTCCTAAAGTTCTAAAACTTCGTTCTGCAGTATCCTGGTCTGTCTTGTTTCCAACCCCATAGGTTAGAGAATAATTGGATTCACCAAGTGGGACTTATGCAAATTTTCCCAAGGTGAGTTATCTCAGGATTGTTCAGCCCAACAAACTTGTACGAACTACTACGTGTCACTGTTTTACCTTTGGGGTCTAAAAATTCGACCACAAAAACCAAAGTCTGTGTCATATCTACAACATCTTGATAAATTTTACTTGGACCTTCCTATCCCGAGATATAGAAATTCTCCCTAGGTCACTTGTTTAAGGATGAATTTTGGGAGAGGCTAGAACCCTGAGTTGGAAGAATCATATCTCCTATATTATAGCGAATATGAGGCTAAAACTTTCAAAAAATGTACAAAACTATTTCAAATTCGACATGTAAAAGTTTCAGCTCCTGGTCCTTCGCCAAAATTGAGTTATAGCAAAAATTCCAAGATTGCTATATTTTTCCTTCTAGGATTTGTAAGAATGTGTTGCGGTCACAACAACTCCCCTTAATTTTTATGAAAATAAAGGCCCCCCCAAGTAAATTTTGTAAAATATTCAGGTTTTGGTTTGCTTCCTGGATTGACCAAGTTGTTTAATGATCTCCTTTGGATCCTTGATTTTTTGTGTTGCTTTCTCTTTGGCTTGGTATTTATGAGATAAGGACTCAGTGATATGATTCATTGTGGTTGCATGAGTTTTTTCCTCCTTGATCATTTCATCACACTTCCATGCTTGCTTTTTATATTATCTTTCCCAATCACATTTTTTGCTTATTTGGGTGATATGATGCCTCGGCAGTTTTGTGAAGTTCCAATTTTCATTGCTTCAAAGGTTGAATGAGCATTTTGGAGGATTGGGATAAATTATTAAAACGCTTAATTTGTGAATTTTGATCTTCGCAAGATTTTAATTTTAATCTTGGATGATTTATCAAATTTTGCAAGCAATTTCTTCTTGGTTTAAGCAAATCATTTTCTGTTTAAATCTGATTATGAACCTTCATTTTCACAAAAATGACTACATCTTTAAAAAAAACAAAACATTCTTATACATATACGAAAAACTTTATTTAATCAATGTGCATATCAATAGTCAAACTTTATATATCATTCAAGTTTCATTATTTATTAATTTAAAATGGAATAAACAAAAATGAAATTTTATGAGTTAAAAAAATATTTTTACTTTTGTTTTCCTTTACTATCTTGTAATAATAATAAATATGAAAAAATATTATAAAGACTAAATTTATAACATGAAAGACTTGGTTCATTAAAACATTATGTTGTTCTGGCATGTCTCTTATGATAATGCAAAAGGTCGATATAAGGCTTTGGTTGAGTAATGGGATTTGAATTTTACCACTAAACTTTATCATATAAGATATTTGCAAAACTTTAAGGTGAGTTAAATATTATGAAAGTTAATCCAAAAAGCCAACAATGTTTAGGGTCTTCTTAATCCAATTATTTTTGGTTATGAAAAACCCTGAACACGAGAATCCCAACCTACATCATTATATTAAAAGGTTGCAAAGATATTATTTTCAAAATGGCATTTGAATATAAAAGCTCAATTCATTTGTTACAAACTTAATTACGTTTAAATTGATTAAATCTTTTGGGCTTATGCAGTGGCACGTCATTTTAGTTTGATAAGGCAAGTTGCATTCACCAGATCGTTGCGCAAGGGGATGTTAGTGTTTTTTCAACAGATCTGATCAAAATGCCATCGAGACTTTCATATCTACAACTATATTTATTGTTAGATCTCGTAAAGGTGAGAAAATCACACTCGTGGGATACTATTCTTCTAAATCTTAAAATCAGTTTTCAAAGCTCATCTCATCTCGAATCAGTTTTTGATGGATTGTGATTTCGCTTCAACTCATTTATAAACACTGTTTATTATTTGCAATCAGTAATGTGCATTGATCTATAGTTCAGATTTCTCTCGACTCATGATCTGTGTATCTAATGTTTTAAGTGAATGTCATTATTTAAACCATTTATCTATTTCTGCAAATGATTAACAGAAATTAGTAAATTAATGTTAATTTGTCAATTAACATTCCAGATAAGGTAAGCTCGCATGCACTTAATTCTTAAGTTACTGTTGGTTGATTGTCATTTGCTGATTGTATCTTAAGCTACTGAGTCTAGATCCATTTTTGCATGTCTGTTAAATTGGTGAAAAGATTTAGTAATTTCAGATTAAGTTATCATGTGCATTAACGAAAACACTTCTCTTTAGGGTAGGTTTAACTTAGCTTAGATTTCTTTCAGAGTAAACTAACTCTTAGAAGTAGCTAGCCTTTTGTATTTCCTCACAGGAAGACCAGATCCATTCGATCTAAAACACTTTGTGCCAATGGAGGCCTTGTATCCATAGGATATTGTTATCCCAAACAACTTGGGGATAAAACCGCCTCTACGTGGGGTTGTTTGAAGCCTTTCAGGTTGGAATTTATCCTCCTGTTGTTGCCTTGTGTTTTTTCTAGCAAACATACCCGAGGCATCAACAACATGAAACCCTAATCTCTAGTAGTTGTAGTTGTAGCAGTGTTTCGGCTGCACAAAGACTTCTGTCACGGTGGCTCTAATACCATGTTATATTTTTAATGGTTATACAAGATCTAAAAACATTTACCATCATAACATCATAACCATAAGCAAAGGATTATTGAAAGAAAGATAAGTACAACAACACAAGAGAGCACAAAGATTTTCTTCGGGGAAACCACAAGGGTGAAAATCGCGCAAAACTTCCTTTGTATAGAATTGAACCAAGTAGAGTGTAAAACCCCAGCAACAAAAATAGTTTCTCATCTTCCACAGTAGACTCTCTCTCTCTCTCTCTCTCTCTCTCTCTCTCTCTTGCGCGTTGCTTGAGTGTAAGGTGTATTTCAATGAGAGAGGCTTCTCACCTATTTATATTCATCAGGTGAGTGACTCAACTAACTAACAAGGTCATCCAAATTCTCTAATTAGGGCCAGGCTACCTAGGAAGACACAAAATACATTATATATATTACTTTTACTATTGACCAAAATTACACTGAAGGTTTTTCCTCATGACTTTCACATGACCAATTACATCAAGGACATCTCCGAATGGAGGAATAACATCTCTAAAGGAGAATACAACAAAAGTACAATAGAATATCTTCCGAAGTTACACTACTTTAACAGATGTAATGCGCCCTAGATGTTACACAGCTATGTTGATACTCAAACTATAGATAAGAACAACCACTGATCTCTACAATAGCTCTGGAGCAGGCTGTAACACATCCCATATATTACCAAAAACATAAAAAATGAACCCTTATACAAGGAGGCACATACATGTGCTAATAAATTCATCAAATAAAAGAAATAACAATAGAACAATATCAATTCTCTACAAAGTGGAAGATTGATTATATAGAAATCAAACAATCACAAACAAGAATAAAATAGGTCTAATTAGCCAATCAAATAGCTTAAAAATCAATCCCAATGGATTATTTGTACCATCCTAACTTTATAGTTCTTTTCTTACCTTTACAACATTGAGAGTCACAAATCACAAAATTGGCACAAAAAAACATAAGAACACGACCCATCTGACTTATCTATCCTAACATCAAAAGTCGGAAGTCAAAACTTATCAAGTAATAAAACAATGAACCTACTAACTTGCCAATCCTGATTTCAGCATGTCAAAAGTAGGAAGCCGACACATAGCAAGGATTCTCACGACAATCAACCTACCGATTCTAAAGTCGGCACGTTGGATGTCAGGAGTCGACAATTTTGGCATCGACACTTAGGAACTTCAGTTGGACATGAAAACATTAACATTAATTCCCCATACTTATTGATTCCCATTGTTGGCATTGCCTTCTTGGAATTGTAACTTTGACAAACATTTAAACAAAAATATTTCAAAACCGACTTAGAATTCGAAAGTTGGTTGTCGGAACATGTCCACAAACTTTACAAAACATTCCTTATTCTGCCGAATGGGTAAACCATCACATCGATCCTTAAGGAAAATTCGGGAAAGCATATTTGAAAAGCCTATAATGTTTTGACATGTTGAATAACAAGGTCTAGGAACCTATCTAACCTACTAAATTGATTGGCACACAAACAAAACTTGATTTTTGGGGAAAAACAACTAAGTACAACATGATCACAATTTGGAAACAACCATCTAAGGGATTTCAACATACCCCTCAAAACCTCAAACAGGATTTAAGAGTACATAATGAAACAAAGTCAAAACATTAAGGAAAAAAAACTTGAACTTCTTAGATTTAGTTATATAATGGAAATATATACCAACTCAAAGCTTCAATTTCCATTCCATTAAATTGATAACAAAAGTATAAACACATTACATTAAGAACACTTAACAAACTGCTTACAGTTATAAACAATTACAGACTTGGAGAAACATTGAGCAATTTAACAAACTTAACATCCTTAAACATAAACAAGGAATTCATAGGATAAATAAGGAACAAAATCCTTTATCCAACAATACCCAGCATGAAGACATTCATACCCATACATACAACAAGTAAAAAATCCCCATTAATACTTTGATCGTGAAAAACTATGAAATCGAAAGAAGTATTCACTTAACTTGGTCCTTCATACAACAATTCATTCCATCCTTCGCAACCTATTTGCTTGGCTACCAATGTCCAACTAAAGAAAATTCACTCAAGCAGAAGAAAAAAAACCCACAAACTTTGGAACATATTGGCTTCACTTCCAATGTCCAACTAAGGCATCCATAATTTAAATTTTTATTTAACAAACATCATGAACCAGTCATATAATCAATTTCTTTAACCAGCATCATGAACTAGTCATGCTTAGCAACTTATCAAATATGAAATAAGCATTCATACATTTTATCTCTGTCACAACAAAAAACATTTATTCATTTCAAAAGTAACATAAAGGTTCATGCACTAATCTGAATTCAAATTGTCTGGCAACTGGATTTGTAGTAGCCACAATCCATTGAACCATAGGTAGTTTTTCTCATAAATCTCTTAGCAGAACTCCACCACCAAGTTGAGACCCATGCATACACCACTAGAATTCTCACCAGCCCCAAGTTTCTTAGTATTCCTCACTTGACAATCACTATTTACTGGCTTAATTCCAAATTCATGTCAAATTATGCAATTCATTCCCTTATCTTCATTCTACTAACACAATATTGATATCCATCACTATCCCATGTGCTTATAATTCCACTAAGTTCATGTTGGGAATAGAAACTTTGAATAAGTACCACGACCTATACAGATCATCTTAGAGGGTCTACGATATATTTTTTGAAAGGTCCTTCCTTAATCTGAAATGGGTTTTTCGTACAATTCAATTTGAGTCTCTAGTTTGAGAGATATGTTCAGTTGAATATCTTAGGTTTGCAACAACTTGCCTCCATCTGTACCCTCTATTTCGGCTTTATTTATCACTCCATGGGATGATATAGGTTAATTTCCTTATATGATTTGAAATATCTCTTCGATATCTCAAATGGGTCTTCGATGGAATTTGACTCCGTTGACTTTAGAATAAGTTGTGACTGAATGGGAAACATCACATCAATAACGTTTTTTGCGTTTTTATTTAAACTTACATATATGATTTGATTTACATGTACAAATTCTTGGATTCAAAGTTGTTCCTGAATTTGAAGAAGAAAATCGCAGAAACGTATACTGTACAACTTCAAAATGGATATGAGATCAGTTCCCCTTCTATCACCATTCAATTATGTTGAGTGGATTGAAGATGGTTGCATATCTTGAGAGCCATGATCTCATTGTTGTGTCTTTTGGAGTCGGTAAAGAATCTTGTGAATATGAAAATGATTGGCTAGATGATGGTGAAATATCATATCCAAGAATGTGTATGGTAATGACTCCTAATATGAGTTATCTCATGGAATCTGCTAAATATCCATTCAAGCTATGGATAAATCTAGATAGATCCTTTTCTGTGCAGAAAGAAGTAGAGAATGCCTAGAGCGAATACAACACAACCTTAAGTGTTCTCCCTTCAATTTTATCGGCCTCAATTCTCTTCGATGAAGTTGTTCAAGATGAAGAAGAAGTAGAATCTTCAACTCAATCAATTCAAAATGTTGAAAGTCTCCTTATAGTGACTCCTTCTCGTGTTGCTCCAGAAGTTTATGACGTATCTAATATCTCATCTTCTCATATAGTTGATCTAGAAGAAGACATTAGAACCTTCATTGTTGAAGAAAAACTCTCCTTCCATCCTACTCAATCATTCTCTAGTTAATCTTCTATTTTCAATTATGTGCAATTTTTTCTAGTGAAATCTCAAGGAGATGAAGTGAAATTCAATTCCTCTCTCTCTAATCTTGTTGTTGGTGTGCAGAAAAGTGATACTTTGGATGTTTTGGAAGAAATATCATATTTTAGGAGTGATTTGTTCACCCTCATTGATCTAGTTCTTCGAGCAAATTCCTACATGATTACTTGTGTTAGAGCATTATACCACCTAGTACCATGGTCACATACACATAGGACACATTTTCATTTGTTTTGTACTTATGTCATATGGTCCAAACCTTGGTTATGTTGGTCAAGCAAGGTCATTTGGTGCTTTGAACTCATTAATGCACCCAAGTGCCCATATTTGATCATTCTAGAGACACATGAGCCCTCATTTATGATTTTTCATTCCTTGAGGTGCTCCCACTCCTTAAAATAGGGAAACCGGTTGACCAGAGGCACCCATGCATGGTATTTGGGTGTTTTTTTCTCTTTTGGACCATTTTATTGCTGCATAGAGACACTCCACTCCACCACACCTAGCTTACCCTCATTTATGTACTAGCATGCTTCAACCATGTTCGCACAACCATTCGTGTCCGTTTGAGGTGGTTTGGGAGCTCATTGGTCCACCTAGGGGGGTTTGAGGTCGAAGATAAAATTGCCACATGTATGAATTTAATTTTCTTCCAAAGGCTAATGATTTTCTCCTATTGTATTATAAACATGTTCCAGACATATTTACATGTTGTACAATAATAGAAACTTTGGTTATTAGCACCATCTCTATGTGTTAATTTTTCTCTTTTCACTGTTTTTCTGCACAATTTGTGAATATATTGAGTTGTGAGGATATCCTTACCTCATAGATCTTGTCGTGAATCATATTTTCACAACTTGCACTAATACTTAGATTTTTGTTGAATAATGGGAACATAGTGCATCTATGATCTTATCGGCACACTTGGAACCTTTGTTCCTTATTCTTGGATCTGATATCACCTTAATTGGTTCAAACTTCAAGTTTCAAGAGCCTCCAGTCATGCTTGTAGCTACTCTCATCAATTTTGGTGTGAAAAATAAAGCACCTTAAGGATCCTTCAAAAATTCTTCTACTGGGGATTCTATATCAGTTTCTTCTCATGAGTTTACTAATGTGATGGATAGTGATTCATTAGATATTTTGGAAGCTATATCAAATTATGGAGCTCAAGTATTTTTTCTACATGGTCGCAATATTCCTCCTCCTTCCTACATGATCATATGCACACTTCCTTACAATGATACTGAATTTGGAGACATCATGCATTTGCATGGACACTTTCTCCTCACATATGGAGATGATTTTACCGCACATGGTTCAAAGTTCAAGGCTGCAACATATTAGCTTCTTGGGTTTTCCTCACATGGTTCAAATTCTCAAGAACATTTTCTCTCTCATGAATGTACCTCAGTTGAGCAGATTCATGTTCTTCCAAAGAGGGGGGGGTGTCCCATTAGGTTTTCCCCATTTCCTTGATTTTATTTAGTAGTTATTATTTTCCATTTATATTGTATGAGTGACCTTTAGTCTTAGTTTCTAGGTCCTAGGTTGTCCAAAGTCAGGATTAAGAGTGGGTGTTGTGATTATTATTAATCCTCCCTTTGACCACATAGTCTAATTATCTATTTTCCTAGCTTAGGAGGTCTTCACCACTCCACTAGTGCATGGGGAATAGACCTATGGGACATCTTCCACTTACTACACTTGGTTGCATGAGTTTAGGATCCCTAGGGACCAATCTCTAAAGTAGAGGCTACATCAGCTTCAGGACCAGGTTAAGTTGAATCGGTATACCTAGTTCCTGTTGTTCCCCATCCCAAAATCAAGGTTTTTCTCATTCCAATGTAGTCCTAATCACTTGATATAGGAAATAATCCTGTAGAACACATGAGACTCACTTTATTACATAAATAATGCAAGATCTAACCCCAACACCCACCCATACGTGTCCAATAATTTAGGAACCCACTCTGAGTTCCACCAGTAGTCTCCTTTAGTGGACCTTGGTAGGTAAGTAGTTATGTTTAGTTATTCTCTAGTTACTATCAGTTAGCATAGCCTAGCTTGCATTATTGAAGGGAGTTTGGGAACCTTTTCTCACCTACCCTCATCAATTAACTAATTGTAGTCTAATTTAGTTATCCGGAGTTGCATTAGTGACCTCCAGTGGTGATTTTTCCTCATCGAGTTATCTCTGGAGTCATTATGAGTTGGTAGATTCAAATCCTATCTTAGGCATTCGAATCCTCCTATATGTACAATCAATGTCTTCCATATTATTTAGTGATTCATGAATATAATCATATTATATCAATTTTGTCCCATGTGTGTGAAATTTTGTCATGATTAATTAAATAGTCTATGCTAAATTCTTCTCTCTCTTCTACACCATTCTCTTCCATTTGAATTCATGCAGGATGATGATCCTATGCTTCATAGAATTTAGTAGTTCACTTCATGCACCAATTTCCATTTCATTGGTGCAACTAGAGGAAACACTAGGGAAATACTTCAACAACAAAGGTTTGTAGGTTCAGGTTTGTGCACTCAGGTTTCCCACCATCCCATCTACCACTATATAACATTCAAATTGCACATCTTATTTTGGTTCTGGGCCTATTTTTAGATTCCACCAGTTATTCCAATTGATAGTCACCTCAGTATTTTAGATTCATGTTTTGGGCTATAATGCACTACACTCTAACTTTTGTGCACTCTGCACTCTGCACCCACATTTAACACTCTTCTCCAAACTATTCACATGCATTTCTTCCTCCTACACACTACTCTATTCTTTGCATCTGTGCACTATGCTCTTAGTATCACTCTATGGTTTCATATTTCTCAATCTAAGCACTATTTAATTCCTGTGCACTGCATAATTTTCTTGCATGCACCCTTATTCTCACACCCACGCATGGACGATTGTACTCTAAGAATGCATTCCTCCAATGAGTTATGTGCAATATGCATTTCTTATTTCTTTGTGCGTCATGCATTTCTTGGACTGGTTACACCCAGCCTTCTCCACCTCCTCGGTCCTCCTTCCCCAAGCCTGATTCCAAAATGTTTGCATGGATCTTTCACGTCCATGCAACACTTGTCAAAAATATTAGGAAGAAAACTTCCTATGGATTGGGGTGGACCACAATAGATAGTATGACACCAGAAATCAATCCATTTCCATATGTAGTAGAGATAAACAAATCTAACACTAAGGGATAAAAGGCATACCTTATTCAGGATGGTTGTAGTAGATCCCTGTTGATATTTTAAGCCATACTTGCACCTATATTTCATCCTCAACAACAATGAAACACAAAAGCATGATAGATATTAAGTGTTATACGTACTATAGCATATATAAATCCAATACGTATAAATCAAAACAAGTACATATATGGACAAGAATATTCATAGTTACACACATACAATGGACGAGAAATGGATATTTCTATTAATTGTAAATAGAGATATAAGTGAAAAACAATGTTGGCACCTCGTTGAAATTGAGAGACTGAGTCCTCGCCTTGGTCCTCCACCACTTCAATCCTCCATATCAATGTAAATCTCACAAGACAAAGGAAATCTTGGGAAGAGCATCAAAGGATGCTCAAAGGACAAAGGGATGCAAACTCAAGTATGCAAGAATGGGGCACAATTCCACTAAAGTTTCCTTTCTCTCATGAATTCTCCTCCTCTAATGCATCCAAGATGCTCAATATATATTCCTTCAATAGGAAGTGAAGGGTCGAGTCAGATCGTTTCCAGGCATATGGAAGGCTAATAGTCAAGTCATTCGTTACTTTATGAGAAAAACTCCAAATATTTTATTTTTGGGCACATTTCCTGATGTACGTAGGTCATAGTGGAGAAAGTTGCATGTACACGGAGTCTGTAATCTTGTGACTTGTGTATACCAATAAATAGGGATTTTTAAGGTATTTTTGGAGCATTAAAGTTATATTGAGCAAATGGGGGTCCAAAGAGTCTGCATAGGGACATGGAAGTACATAAAACCATGATCTACCAAGTGTGGTAAAACCAACTGCAACAAGTGGCCCCTAATGTGTGAGGTCAAAGGGGTAATATGATGGCCTAAATACATTATACCAATCCCAGAAGTGGAGTAATGAAGACCTAGGTGGAAAAACCAGCCACTTGTCAGTACAACAAAATGATACGTCTCAGCATGTGACTGCAAATATGAAGTGTAGAAGTCCCCATATACAGAATAGTATAATGGCCATGAATAGGCATAATAGACATGTGTCACATGTGGTCATCACTAGATTCACCACACACAATATACAATAAACGAGATATTCATACTAAATGAAGATATCCGATGGTACACTGGAATATGGAAATGAGAAATGGTATCTTATGCGGCATATATGGAATTCCACCAAGCTTGGAGGTCTTCTACACAAACCGCTACTGGTACATATCCCACCACGCGAATAAAGGTGTCGAGATCGAACATGATGGACCATCATCTGAATACCAGTCATTCATTTATACCGTTAACACACATGATATATCCCACCGACAATGATAATGTGAATCAAGGTACAGAGTGCAATCAAACAAGTGTGAATAGATGTATTGAGGTAGAACACTTGAGAGAACCCATTGATCAGGGTACATTGATGTATTCCCAATACTATCGATGGAGATAGAACCTGCAACAAATAACTACAAGTCTCAAGGCACTCAATGGACTCTAGATCCCTATTCCAAAATAAATTATGTGAATTCGATGGAATGGAATCCGCTGGAAGGAGGGAATTAAGGCATCCCCCATCAACCAAAACGAGGTACTGATCATCAACGCTAATAATTTGGAATAACTCAGACGAACAAGATGTGCACAAGCCAATAATTGTATCGGGAATGTCTGACATGAAAATACAAGATAACTGAGGAATGTCCAACTTAGGATAAAACTTCCTTCGAACAAGAGCATAATGCAGATGGAGACTCATAGAAGCAAAGAATCAACATGAAAATTGGGATAAATTTTTGACATAAGAGGAAACTATAGAGGCTCCATAGGGACTGGAAGCATAAAAAATTAGTGGAGAACACTCAGAATAATTAGTACAACTCCTAAATTCATACTAATAACCCAACCAATGGATGGAATATCCAGTGCTCTGTTTGAAGGAGACATGAAACGAGAGTTGCTAAAGTAATATAATTTCCCATTCGACTTTTTATGTTTCTTGGTTTTTTTGGTTTTTTTCATATTGGAAATCTTGAAAAAGAATAAAACTTCTAATAGTACAAAACTAGGATGAAACGAGTCTCGTGGGAAAGCAAACTAGTTCCAAGTAGTGGAACATACCTATGCTCAATGCAAGGAAGCACATGCTGAATAAGGACACTTGGGGGGATGTCTCCTTCTAGTAGGGGTGATCAAGTTGCAAAATATATATGAAAGGATTTGCTTGGCTAGGATTGAGGAGAGCTTGGGCTATATGGCTCATAAAACTGAAGTAAAGAGCCGACATGAAGCTTAATACGACAAGCAGATGCATGAAATGCAATTACAACTTGATATCAATGAGAGCCCCTGTGGAATATGGATAGCATAAAGTTCAAGGAAGAATATGAGGTTCTTACTCAAAGACATGGCAGAATTACAAGGGACTCCCAGACCTAAAGGAGGACTCACAACATGGGTACCAAATGGAAAATAAGGATCTAGCTAGGGCACCCATAAATAGGAAGGATCTACCATCTACGTAACAACACTTCTAGTAGAAGTGTGAAGGTTCCATAACATTATGAAGTGGGTTAGTACCTGTAGTTAAAGAGGCTATGTCATAGGACAATGCATGATTCATACGAAAAATTGATTCTATCCTATATGCCAATTCAAAAGTATACATGTTATAGACACAAACGGGTCAAGACCTCAACGAAAGTGCACTCAACACAAGTCCCTACACCACAATATTAGGCCAAAACATCTCAAAATGGTTAATGAAAGTCCAAACTATAGACTAAGTGGGAAAAATTTTCAAAACAAATATGATAAATAGTAAAAATTGAAATTTGTACCATACCATTTTGTTTTTTATCACAAATAGTGCATTTGGAGCCATTTGGACCACCAACTTCAACTCTGGATTCTGGGAGCTAGGAGCAACAAAATCATGAGCTGTCAGGACCAAGTAAATACTCATCTCATCCCTCATATTTTCAATGCATTTATTTTCATTTTCCACAGTGTAATTTTATGTTTAAGGCTACCATAATTGGGTATCTTGGCCCACGCAGGTCAGAAGTCATCGGGTTGTGTATAGGGTCAGGTATATACAGGAAAATCAAAGCATTCCCATGTATACGTGTGACTGTCACCAATAAAAATTGTGTATAAGGCCTCATATACCCATTTCTATGGAAAATTCTCATCAACATCTATTGTTTTTTCACAGGATGGTGCTAGAATGGAGGGCGTGTGAACATGAGGATGTGGCTAAGGTAGTCCAACGTGATGTAAACTGTAATTCCCCGGTTTTGACCCCAGTGCACTAGATGTATATGATGTATATATATTGTAATGATCTTGGTGCGGAGCTAAAGGCCAAAGCCCCACCATTGATCGGTAATGCTATGTTTTGGATTTAAATTTGTCACCGATGGTATATCGGGGCATGCGGCATATATTATGTTGGCCATCATGTAAATATGCATCATAATTAATTAATGGACACAACCAGCTACGGTCGCGGCAACTAAATCGAATGGGGCATGATTTCCTAAGGATAAGGGGGGGGTGAAATATTTAACCAATGGGCCAATGGGGAAAAAGCCAAATGTCTATGAGGAAACCCATCAAACTGTCAACTACCTTTCTTGTCTTTTTTCCCAATCATTTATTTCTGCCAGAATGTGGTTGAGTTAGTTATTGCATGGAATGGGAAGAGTATGGGAAAAAATTCGAATTGGGCAGAGAACCATTTTTTGAAAAACGTGTTCTGACTTCCTTGGCAAGGAAAATGCCCAAAAACGTATGCCATTCTACCATGCATCCATGTTTTCCATTTTCCTCACCATTCTCCTTCACGTTGGGGCTTTTCGGAGCAGCTGGAGTTTTTCCTGTGTTTTTCATTTCCACATTTTTGGTGGTTGGCTTCATTTTTCCCATGGATGGGAGGTCGTTTTTGTAGTGCTAGGGATTGGGCTATTTTCCTCACGTTTTGGGAGCTGCTGGTGCATTTTCCATTCACGTTTTTGTAGCTTCATGTGTTTTTACCATGGCTGTGAAGGGCCATTCATGTTTTTGGCTGTCTCACCGACTATTGGTCTCACGCACAGACTATTTGGGGCGTTTTTCCCTGCTGTGAGTTGTGCTCACTGATAAGCTTCAGGACTGTGTGTTTTTCCCCATGTTGTAAGTCGTTTTTGCTGTTATGTTTGGGGACTGTTGTAGATGGGTTGAATTCATTTTCCCTGTTTAAGCTGTGACAGTTGACTTGATTACATATGTGAAATTGTTGGTCTTCGGACTGTGAGAGGAGCAAGGATGTGGGTTGAGTTTTGCTTGATAAACCTGGTGGCTGGAACCACACAGACAGAGCTAGAGGGCTGGCCTTCTTCTCCATCACCCCTAAATAGCACTGGAAGGGAATGCAGGGCCTGAGGGACTATGTAGCAGAGAAGGGACTGATTCCTTGTGTTGGGTGTGTTTGGGTGTCTTAGAGGTCAGGCTAGTTCTGGTGTAGGTGTCCTTGGCTCTGTAATGAGCTCACCAGCTTAGCAATTTGCCTTCTCCAGCTCCTTAATGGCCTGATAAACCCAACTCTGTTGGCTTGGCTGTGTGTTTTGTACATCCTTGGCTATGTGTAAGCCCGCTAGTTCCCTTATTCCTTGGAGAATCATGCCCAGCTCGGGGGTGGCAGCGTTGCTGAGAGATTAAGGAGCACGCTGGCCTATGGTTGGGTGGAACGTTGCAGCAACGTAGCTGATTGTGGAGCAAAGCTTTCATAAGATAAGTGATCTTGTGTATTTTACCTCTGTAATTCTATATTTACTGTTAATTAAAATGAAATGAACATGTTCAATGAATGCTTGTTTGGATGCATGATGTTTCCGCTGTGTCTGATAGATGAATGCATCTGTGCAAGATAAATGTTTTCAGCTGTTTATGATAAACGGTTGTATTTGTGCATGTTAATCTGCAATGCATACGTTTAAGCATTCTGTTTCCAGCAATTTTTAAGCCTGTACATGTTCATGGGCGGTTAGCCCGGTCTGATAAAGCTAGTAGTCGCGTCCTCTACGCCGGTCGGAGGCATGGGGACGTGACATAAACCCTCAATAATATTTAAAAGGATGTGGATTATACAATTTTTGTCTACTTAGGGACTTGAGGGCCCAACCCAGGCTTCTACATATTCTCATTAACTACTGGGACCTAGGCACAAATGCTTTTTAGCTAGATGGGATTCCCATGAGACTAGAAGTGGAATATATCTTCTTGATCACTGGACTATTCCGTCGAGGTGAGGTAGTAAAATTGTGGTATCATGGGGTGGGAGGAGGTCTCACCATTGAGGATTATATATCTGTTTACTTCCTTCTGGATATTGATAAGATTGGAATTCTGGTTCTGGTGACCTCCATCCAGAGCCTTAGTTTAAAGTTCATAGTTTTGGTACTATCCAGAATAGCAGGGTTGGCATCACTTCAACAGGATTCCAGGCCTCTTATGTTATATGTAGTAGAGTGTATGAGACCTACTATATATGATTAGAGCACATCAATATTGAACAACATGAGACAACAACTGATGAGCTGTAAGCTAGGAAGGAAAAATAACTTTGGATTCGCTAGCATACTCAACACTTTATTTTTAAGCGGGTACTGGGACTTAGCCTAAGAGTTCAGGTTCCTCCACATGGTATGAGATCCATCCCAAACCCATTGCGAGGAGATGATGCAGCAGTTAGGGGGAGGTAGGACACCCACTTCATTCCCACCATATTTCTACCACTGGTGGCAGTGACATATCATGGCCATGGATGAATATATCTATGCAAGGATCGACTTCCGCAGAGACCTAGACATGCCATTACCACCGAGTTCCGCATACGGTGACAAAGGTAGCAATCCTTGATGTATTTTTGATTTTTTTTTGTAATTTTGGTATAATGGAATCAAAAACATGTTTTTGGTGGTATCACGTACTGGCATTGATCATGTATATGAAGATGCGGGTCCTATATGACTAGATGATTACCCCTAACATCGTAAGAGGGGAAAAGGGGATGACATACTTGGTCCATATGCGAAGCATACGCTCCAAAGCATACATACCAAATTCGTTAAGATGACACACAAGATACCCATGGTGCAAGTCAAAGACTTGTTGGAGGCTATGCAGATGCACGTGGTAGGAGTGCCCCGTCCGTGGCTTAGGTTGTTTCGACAGTTAGAAAATGCAGTTGTGTTACAATGACCATCACCCCAGTCCATAGGCGTAGAGGCCTAGATAAACATTTTATATCGATCATGCAGTTCTTTTCAGTGGATTGAAGCCCCAATTTTGTATCATGATATATTGTACTGTGACACCATTTTGAACTATAATATTTTGGAAATGAAAAACTTATAGTGATCGGCTTGATATATTTACATGTGTACTTAAATGTGAATGAAATTTGTATTCTTCATTATTGACGTAACAAATTCCAATCTAAAATGTAATTTGCATAAGAATCGACAACATGATCGTATAGTATAGGAATATGAATGTATGTTATGTAGACAAATTTTTGTTCCAACAATATTACCCATAAGAATCTCTATAATAAAGTAGAATCTCCAATACGGTACACACCATTTAACTGTGATATAACTAGCTGTGAATCAAAATGGACTTACCATTAGAGATGGAATCGCGTGGTAATTCAATCATGACACAATAATCAATAACGTTATTTGATGCTGGATGGAGACACACACCTCCTGAAGACACCACCTAACCCTCAGGAATATAAATGACCCTCTGGGTATGGAGGTTAGCACCATCAGGGTATCCTAGGTAAGTTACACATAAATATCATCACCATCATGTGTTGAGGTCCCAAACATCAGCAATTTCCCTCAATTCCCAAAAATTGAAGTTGGACATTGGCCCAAAACTTTGATTCCCATATTTTAGTCTATCACCACCTTTTCCCTTAATACAAGAGGAGTTACCCTCTTTAGTAATTCCCATTGTCTCTTGACAATAATAGGTCCCACTACTTCCTCCCTTTAATCAAAGAGCGGTTCCACCTTGGTATCGCTTTTTCAGCATGGAAGAGAAGCAGTGCTTGAGTCAGAAAGTCAAAAAGAGAATATTCACAAAGCTTCTCAAAGGAAAACTTCGTGGCATCCTTGTCCTTACTCCTGCGGACCACCTAGACTCGATATCCCCCTAGTAGGATCTCCCTTCCACCTCACCCACCATTTTCAACCATCCCTATCCTCCAAAGGACTATAAAACTTGGCTCATACCCCATGGTTGAGAGAGAAAAAAATTATGCTGCTGCATTGAGATTCTGGCCAAATCTAGGGTGAGCATAGAAGGAGCAAGTTGGGGCTTTTGAGGACAAGGAGTGGCATGTGAAGGAGCGTCACAACACTAATGCAATGGTTGTAAGCTTTATTCTTCATTTTTAATGCAAAGTTGGTTCCTTTCCCATAAAATGTATTATGTTTTGATCATTCTCTTTATTACTAGATTCCTTAGTCACTAGTATAGAACTGTGGATTATATTCTGGTACCTTTGATATTGCTTATCTAGTTGATGTGTTTGTGTAGGTACATCCATGGAGATTCATCACCATATGAGACACTTACGTCATACTTCAAAACAACCAAAGGATTCATTCTATATGTCTACAATATCTAGGGGAAGTCTTCCATCCTTTGTTACTCATTTGTTCTAGATCTGAACCATTCAGACTAGAGGAACAACCCTTGTCTGCAAGAGGTGCAATAATCCTAGAAACAAATATGGTGACTCTGCTAAGGAAGAACATTTTAGTACATCTGATCTTGCTTGGTTTGCAAACGCTTGTCTGAAACCAAAATCCAAGCTGTTAGTGATCAGTTCCACTAGGTCTTCTAGTGAGATCTTGGCTCATTTTGACCAAATCTGTTTAGATATGAGATACTATTGCTTTCTGTACTTAATTCTACTTTTAATTTTGTGGTTTGATGCCAATTTTTCAGCACCTAACTCTCTTTGTTTTTCCATTTTCTTTATTTTGATATCTATAGTAGTCACCGCTCCTACAAAGAAGACAAAAGGAGGTACCATCGCCCTTGCGCAATGAACATTAAGTTGTGCCACTGCTCTTTCATAGTGGACAAAAGGTGGTACTGAGCTAGTAAGGATCTGTCATCAATACTCATCAAGTAGTTCCCAGTAGGTTTTCCACACCTCTGTGATTTCAAGACTTGGTTAATGTTGCTTTCTATTCTGTGTGTTTTTGGGATTCATGCTTGAGATCTGGACTATTAAATTCAGATCCTGATAGTGGTAAATGCTTGTTTTTATTTTGTTCAAAGAGCTAGGTTGTACCCATCTATTTATTTGCTTGTATGCTTGGTTTTCATCTTTCAAAGGGAGTGCTTGGAAATTAGTTGAGTTAGATCTTTGTTTTTTGGCTTTTTCTTTCATTCTTAGTTAGTTTATGAAATACTTCTTTTTTCTTTTAATTCAAAGGAAAAAAAATGTTGAGATTTGATTATAATTTTGCTTAAAGATGAATTATTGGACCCCTAACTCAGCTTCATAAGATTTCATATATCCATGATATTCTTTTTTTATACACTCTTCTCTCGTCAAAAGAAAAAATATGTCATAGTTAGAAGGTGGATCTTTTCATTTTTTGAAGAAAATTGAAAAAGTTCTTAGTGTGCCTTTTAGTGCTATTGTCTTTCTTTTTAGGAAAAGAGATCTCACTTCATTCTCACTTTCAAAGATCAGTGACGAAGTGTGTTGCTTGTTTGCATTTTTTGAAAAGTTGAGTTCAGTGTGACTGTTTGGGAAAATATTTTGTTTTGAAATAGAATTGAAACACTCTCTCCTTCCCGTAAGTAGGGCATACTTTGAATGGTAAAGTGGAAGATTTGCACACTCATATTTCATGGTTTACACTTCTATATACACTTCATGCATTCACCTAACCTTTCAAGATAAAATTAATGGTAGATATAGGTTAAAAAAATTTAGTAACTTGAGTGATAAGATAGAGACGTGTTCCGATGTCTTTAAACATTGGAGCTACCGTTATTTACCTACACTGCAGATCGAGAACTGACCGATTCTTCCACGTACCATCGGTATATCGAACGACCTTTCACATACCCTTGAGGTATATCGAAAGGTAATTCACATACTCTATTGTATATCGAAGGGTCCCTTTTGAACGGTTGTGCATTAGACAACACGAACATGGATTTGAGCTCCCACATACATTGTGTATATCGGGAGACCCTTCTAGGATTCCCTAAATCATCTGAGAAAAACCCTTTTGGTCTTCTTGTCAGTGCAATACACTGAGAACAACACTCGATAAGACTACTATGCACGTACCGTCCAGGTAATCGGGTATTGAGGAAAGGGACGGTCCCAATATTCCTTATCGCACTTTACTGTTGGACCCTATGGTATATCGCGAGTTGCAAAGGCTTGATAATCCTGGTGAGGAACCGAATTTTATCAGCCCTTCCTATCACCTAAGTCTGCTTGTGGCCTTTAGCTTGTGTAGGAGAGTTTTGTGTGTTTTGTCTATTTTTCAAACCCTAGGTTAGGATTTTAGCGATCAACAATCTGGCTAATATTCCTATGAGATGATCCAAAAGAGTGCAAGGATTGCCACTTGACCTTCCTCCCTTTATAGGAGAAAGACCTATGGAAGCCACTGACCAAGGAGTCGCAGTTGGTTCTCATGTGGAAGAAGATCCAGATGTGGAGGTTAGGGAAGAATTCACTACATATGACAACCCCTTGGTCAAAAAACCTCCTATGGCTGATACTGCTTTCCATTTTCCAATGGAAGGTCATGTTGGTTCATCAAATTGGGTTGATCACCCGTCTGATGACAGCGAGGGGACAGAATATGGCCTTAATGCTCTTTTTTGGAGAACCTCTATGGGTCAAGAAATTTCCAAATTTGGGGTTACTAGACCGTCCTTTTTCAATCCTCCATTGGATGAGGATGTGTATAGAAGGTTCCAACCATATCTTGATCACATGCACGACTTTCAAGAAATATTGAAAAAAATCGTAGCCTCGCCTCTACCTCATAAATAACCTATGTCGGCTCTTTTACCCCATATGTCAGAATCAATCCCATATGGATATCGTTCACTCTCAACGTCTCAATTTACTCATACTTTGACATCACCGGTTCAAAGATCAATAGTTCCTAATCCAGATCAACCTTCCAACCCTATTACTACAGTTCAAAATCCACGGTAATCTACTGGTTCATTCGTATCTTCTTCCATCGGGGGCAACCTCCAATTCAAGTTGCATATGTATTTAGTGGAGTTACATCCAGTACAAGATAGACCTCTGTTGTAGGATAGTCAACAATTGTAGTCCCTCCCACGATAATCAAAGTGGTTACTCCCCCTTCTAGTACAAGATCATCATCAGGGGTACATCTCATCATTAATCAACCTTTTTGGGGATATAATCACCCGGGAAACCTACCTTCCGTAAGTAATGTAAACTTTCAATATACATCCACATGAATGGTATACCCTGGTATGCCTTTCCCCAGGAACATGTTTATGCCTTGGGGGCAACCCAATTGGTCTTATATGCCTATGCCTGGGGGGATACCTATTAATACTTCTAGAGGATATGGTGGCCCACCTGGTGGGGGAGGGCCACCTGTAAAAGGCCCACCTTATGGTGGACCACTTTCTAGAGGAACACCTCCTGGAGGAACACCTACTGGAGGAACACCTCCTAGAGGAACACCACCTTCTGGGGGGCCACCACCTGGAGGACCACCTCTTGGGGGACCAGCTTTTGGCGAACCAGCTTCTGGTGGACCAGCTTTTGGAGGCCCACCCGGTGGAGGCCCTCCTAGCAGAGGAATTCCAACACCACCACCTGGAGGAAACCCTCCTCCCGGAGGTTTTCCTCCATCTAAAGGATCTTCGGGAGGATTGTCTGCGAAACCAAATTCCCAAAAACTAGTGTATCAGTCAGCATATGGTCCTACTGGTATACAGATTCCTTATCAATACTACCAGTATGTGTAGCCTAACTGGCAACTTCCTTTTTTGGAAACTTTGGAATTTTCTGATTTGTCTAATTTGATTAATGATCCCATTCAGCATAACCCTTTGTGGCCTGCTATTCCAGTAAAGTTACCATCAGATATCCCAAAATTTGATGGGAAGCAGGGAGAATATCCCAAAAACCATGTTATGACTTTCCATCTATGGTGTGCTTCCAACTCCTTGATGGATTACTTAGTCTGTTTAAGTCTCTTCCAACAAACTTTGACGAGTACAATTGAAAAGTAGTACAATGAACTTCTGCAACATTTGTTTGTGGACTTTAGCTCGTTGGCAATAGTTTTCCTTACTCATTTCCAACTGCCCATTCGTTATGAAATGGGTACATATATTTTGACATCCCTTCATCAAAATATCTCCACACATATTTCAGATCATACCATGAATGGAGGAGACGATGAAGACTTATTAAGGCCCCTATTCTAGATCATCTATTAGCAGATTGGTTCACAAAATCCTTGTTTCCTCCCATTGCCCAAGATGTGGATATGGGTGGTGTTGTTACTAAAGAGAAGGCTATCAGTCGTGCTCAGTACTGGACTTGGTCTATTCCCAGTCTGGAACTCTATATGACTTAATCCCTCAAGTTCCTCATCCCAACACTGACCCTACCAAGCCACCTAGAGAAATTCCTATTGATGAGGTTGTCGGGTCAATCCAACCCTCACCGGCATCTAATCCTACCAAGCAATAGAATCCTCCTCCTACTACTCCTTCTTCTCTTATGGTTTATGTTCAAGTGAATGCCATTCAATCCACGCAAACAACCAGTAACAAGAAGAAAGGAAAAGGAAAGAATACGAAACCTAGAAACACGTAGGAGAATCCCAAGGTTACGGCCCTAGAGAATGACAATAAAGGGAAGAGGAAGGCTAAGTATCCTTGCTTATTCTATGGTGGTGACCACCTCACAAAGGAGTGTCCTCGCCGTGAAGAGGTGAACAATTTTTTTAATAATAACCCTACACCTGCAATGCTTACCGACCCCTTTCCTTCTCAACAACAATTGATAGATCATATGTCTAATCAAGGAACCTCTAATTCTACAGAAGAACTCAAAATGATTTCCTTAGAAACTATTAACTTGAGTACTCATAGTCAGTCATATGACAAGTCGACAGAAAAGAAGGGCAAGAATCCTTCTTCTTCTAAAAAAACTCCTTCCACTAGTTCTCCTCCACCTTCGTCTAATGGTCCTTTAACAATCGAGAAACCTAATCTCAACTTGATTTTATGCCCACCCAAGAGTACACTCAGGAATTCTATCTTTAATCCAAATTCTCAAGCTGTATAATTATACAACGTTGTTGAAGATCTAGCTCAAGCACCTTGCACAATGTCTACCCTGGAGGTTCTCCAAAGTTGTCCAACGCAGTGCAAAAACTTGTTAAAAAATATTGGGAGCATTAGAACCAGATAACACCAACCTAATTCATTTTAATGTGGACAACTATAATTCCATATTACCCCACCAACTCGCATTTCAAATCATGACTAGAGTAGTTGGGAGGAAAGTCCATAGGACCATTTTGGATGAGTGAGCTTCCACCTGAGTATTGTCTGTGACTTATTGGAGAGCCGTAGTTTCTCCCAAAATTAGGAAGTCACCCACAACCTTTAAATATTTCGACAGACAAGGTTTCCAATGTCATGGTCTATTACCCTCCCTTTTAGTCGAGCTTGGGGGAAATACTATTTCCATTTAGGTGGAGGTACTCGATGCCCCGTTGAACTACAATATTCTATTGGGTAGAAACCGGTTCTATGCCATGACAGTTTTCACTTCAACAGTATTTTGAACCCTCAAATTCCCTCATTTGGGGAAGATTGTGACCATCAATCAACTCAATTTCTGCACATTAGATGTTTCCACCCCCATTGCATGTAATATCCCCATGATAGGTCAATCTCCTCTACCTTATCAATCGATTGGGGTAGGTATGTTGAAGGATTCCACCCTTATGGGAGTGTTTCCCTCATCCCCCCCTAATACAGATGTGGAAACTATAAGCATGATTTCCATGACCGGCCACAATCCTAGAGGAAAAGAGATTGTTGAGTCATCCTCTCTCGCCCCCCATGAAGCAATTTATGATGTTGTTCAATCTGCTTCCGATGACCACTCTGATGGCATTCATCTGGTGGCTTTAGATCCTTACCACCTACCTTATTAGCTAGAGCCAACTCTCCCAGACTTTTCCATCAGATGAGTCCATAATGGAGATCATGAGTGCAGATGAATCTATATGGGAAGACCATCATCATCGATCCTCTTTCCTTCCCAATGACAGTTCGGTAGACTTTAATCTTATGTATCTTATTAGTAATGATATTGTCACCAATCCTCAAACACCTGTCTTGTTGCAATATATGGATTTTGAAGGAAATCTTTGAAACATCACTTAGAAAAACCCTATTGACATATTAGTCAAGCCCGAAACTGTTGAGCACGTTCACGTAGGCCATAAATGCTAAACAAAAGAAGCTAAAGTTTATAGAGATCTATTCAAAGAGTTCTGTGACGTTTTTTCCTGGACATACAAAGAAATTCCTGGGATTGATCCATCCATTGTTGTACACGAGATCAAAACCTATCCCACGAAAAAAATAGTCTGACAAAAACTATGACAAGTCCATCCTAGGAAGGATGAGGCTATTAAAGGCGAAGTGGAAAAACTTCTAAAGGTGGGGTTTATCTATGCCGTAGCACTGACGAATTGGGTGTCTAATATTGTTCCTGTGGAAAAGAAAGAGGGCACTATAAGGGTTTGTATCGATTTCTTAGATTTAAACAAGGCTTGTCCTAAGGACAATTTCCCTACTACACACATCGATCAAATCATCGATAACTGTGCTAGGAGTGTCATCTCTTCTATCATGGATGGATTTTTTGGCTACAATTAGATAGAGATTTTTCCTGCCGATCAGCATAAAATGAAATGTGTTTTCTCATGGGGAACCTTTGCATATCGGAAGTTACCCTTTGGTTTGAAAAATGCCGGAGCTACATTCCAATGCGCCATGTCTTATGCTTTTCACGATATCAAGCATACCATGGAGCTGTATTTGGATAATCTTCTTTCTCATTCACAACAACGTGAGGACCACCCAGGGCACCTTAGAGACATTTTTATTAGGTGCCACCAATATAATATTCAGTTGAATCCATACAAGTGTGTCTTTTTTGTTGATACTAGATGTCTTCTTGGTTTCCAAAGATGGAATCCGGATAGATCCTTTGAAAATTGTTGCTATTCTGGCCTTACTTGCCTCGACTAATATCACCGAACTCCAAGGTTTGTAGGGGAAGGAAAAATTTCTTCGTCGTTTCATGCGTAACTTCGCAGAAAAGACACATGATTATATGCATCTCCTAAACAAGGACACTCTGTTCTTTTTGGATGACCAAGCCCAACGATATTTTGATAATATGAAACATGCTTTGACACATTCACTGATGTTGCACCCCCCATATTATTCAAAATACTTTATGTTGTATGTTTCTGTCTCCACTACCACCATTGGTATGGTTCTAGTGCAGGAAGATCCCAACGACTAAGAGCACATGATATATTACCTAAGTAAGAGTCTCATTAACTTTGAAACCCGTTACTCGTGTGTGGAGAAGCTAGCGTTGGCCACGATCATCGTTGTGCAAAATTTTTGTCACTGCATCTTACTACGCACCATGATTGTACTCACAGATAAAAACCCCATGTACTACATTCTGACTCGTCAAGTACTGGGGGGAAAGTATTCCCATTAGATCGTTATCTTACAAGAATTTGATCTTGAGTTCGCTAAGGCTACTTCAAAGAAGTCCTTGGTTTTTGCAGAGTTGAATGGTGACCTTTCCTATGCTATGATGGAAGCTGAGCCCAATGATTCATTTCTGGATGAATTCTTGTTCCTGATCAGCATAACTGATCCATGGTATGGATATTTGATCATTTATCTCGAGACTCAGAGATTTCATCCCGACATGTCCCGTGATGATCGTCGTCGTATCCATCACAACACAAAGTACTATCTCATATTAAATGATACGTTGTATCGACATCGTATCCACTCCATTCTTCAACGATGACTTATACACAAAGAGGCTGAATAGGTTTTAAATGATTGTCACTTTGGAGCATGTGGCAGTCATCTTTCTGAGATGGCAATAACTCAGAAAATTCTTCGCGCTAGGTATTTTTGGCCCTTCATATTCAAATATTGTCATGAGGCAGTCAAGAAATTCCCACCTTGTCAACACTTTACTCCTAAAAAGTGCACCCACCTTGCTCCTTTACACCCCATCATTGCAGTTGTCCCTTTCGCCAAGTGGGGTATTGATTTTATGCATTGTAATCCTACCTCAGCCGGGGGTCATGGTTCAATCATTGTAGCCGTATATTACTTTACAAAATGGGCTGAGGCAATGCCTACATATGCAGAGGATGGCAAGAATGCTTCCCTCTTTTTGTTCAATCATGTGATAGCTAGGTTTAGAGTCCCGTAGGCCATAGTCACTAACAACGGATCTCATTTCCGCAATCAGATGATTGTCGAGTTAAGTGCCAAGCTGGTTTTTTGCCATGAAAACTCAACTCCATATTACCTACAGTCTAATGGTCAGGTTGAGGACAGTAACAAATCTTTGAAAACTATGTTGCGTATGATGGTTGGAGATAAAAAATCCAACTGGAATTTGACCTTTTTCTCCACGTCGTGGGATTATAGGACTTCAGTTAAAACAACAACTAGTTTCACACCTTTTCAATTGGTTTATGGACTAGAAGTTGTCCTCCCTATCGAGTGTCAAATCCCGTCACTCAAACTTGTAGTAGAACTTCTTCTAAACACTTTTGCCGAGGAAGAATTTTTTTTGTACTTAACAAACCTTGATGAAAATAGAATAGATTTTTCCTTGGCTAACAAGGCACACAAAAAACACATCAAGGCTCAGCACGATAAGTCTTTCCAACCTCATGTCTTCAATGAAGGTGACCTAGTTCTAACTTACAATCAGAGACATGATAAGCTCGAGAAGGGGAAGTTCAAGTCTATGCAGTATGGTCCCTTTAGCGTCACTAAAGTTTTATAGAAAGGGATTACGAACTTGTAGACTACGATGGGATACCTTTCCAGCAACCTCACAATGGGTTGTACCTAAAGAGGTACTATGCTTGAAATCATTTATGTCTGGTACCTTGTATATATATTTATATTGATTGACTTTTTAAGTGTGTTTTATTTTTTTCAATATGGTTTTGAGTCTTGTTGTTAGTACTATTTATACCATGTTTTGGTTATGCAGATTGGATGGATTTTTACGGTTTTACTGATGGGGCTTGTCGTCATACCTTGAATCTTGCTTCAGTTGCTTGGGTTTTGTATTCCCCAACACATGACTTAGTCGAATCAGGGGCAGTTTTTATTGTTCCAGCTACCAACAACATTGCCAAGTATCTAGCAGTGATAGGTTTTTTAACCAAGGCTACATCTCGGGACATTAATGACTTGGTAGTATTCATGGACTCGCAACTAGTGGTTTGTCATTTAAACCATGTTTATACCATCAGAAACCCTACGCTCCTTCGCCTCTTTTTAAGAGCACTTATGTTGGAGAGTTTATTCGAATTAATCACTTATAGGAACATTCCTAGGTCTTACAATATGGTTGTTGACTCATTGGGAAACTACATTTTAGACTAGCACATTTCCCACACATAAATTTTATAAATAAATACATGGTCCATTGTAAATTGAAATAAGTAGTAAAAGACACATAAAAACTCGTGTAAATATCATTTTTCCCATTTGAAACACATATAAACACCATAAATAAGTGTGTACATATATATATATATATATATATATATATATATATAGTGTGTGTGTGTGTGTGTTTTACAAAAACATGGTCATAAGANACCACTTTGTCTTTCAGATATAAAAAATGTCAAAAATCCTGAAGCTAGATAGCTTTCAGTGTACACATCATGTGGAATGTATAGTGGTGCTCACGATAGCACATGATATCCCAGGATACCCTCCAGAGCAAGCGATTGAAACAGCCTAACACCCCAGCTCTGTGTCTCTGGTACCTCCTAGGGAGGTCATCTATAGCAGCATCTAGGATGTCCAATTTCAACCAGTTGAAGTTTTCCTCCAACTTGGCTAACTCTTCTTCTCATTTATGCACAAAGTGATCCCTCGCTCTCCTGTCCATTGGGGATGAGGCCCCTAATTATGCATCTCCTACATCTGCATGAAAAATTTAGGCCTTGTCATCATACATAAAAAATCACAAAACATAAAACATTAAAAAACAATCAACATATTGAGCTTTGTTTCTTACTGATATCACCCCACTAAGCATCAATTGGTAAAGGTAGATTACGATCTCCTCGAAATTTGGTCCCAGCATAAGCATAATCCTCGTTCATGAGGATCTGGTCGTCTAGCCAATGAAAGAAGGGATTGTTGTACTTGACCTTGGCTCCGCCACCTCTGGTGTGGGCCATGATCTCCACCCACCGTAGAATTCGTGCATCTTGAGCTCTTATCTTAGTAAATACCACCTATGGCCTCAGGAGAGGTACCCTCTCAAAGAAGAAACAAGCCATGATAGTCCCATAACCAATTTTTTTTAGTTCTCCCTACCGACACTTGGTCAGTTGATCCTTGAACACAGCCAACAATGCCTCAATCAAGTTAAACATTGTGGGTGCCATGGCCTCCAAGGAATACAACATATGCTCCCGAGAATCTTGATGAGCTCCCTTGCTCCCAGCAACCCTTTACATAGTGAAGAGCACAGTCCAAAGTGGCAAGTCCATCACTTCCTTAATTGGGATTTTCTTCCCAGACATTTTATTTCCTAGATAGTAGTGACGAACTATGAGATATTGTGTGGTAATGTCTCTCCCTCGGGATCCTGTCAATGAAATAGGCACTCCATGCCTGGATATTTCGGTGAGAAAATAAATTTCTTCCACCTCCATAGCGAGAATGTGGGCCCCCAACTCAAAATAATGTTGTTCTGGGTTCCACATTCACAAAATATACTCCAATAATTTGACATGGGATATCATAGTGGGAGCTTGGAATAATTTCAAAAGGCCACAATCCCATAGAGCGGCTATGGAAGCCGCATCTGCCCCAGCACGTGCGTCATCTTCCTCATGTTGTTGTTCTTTCCATGCCACCATTTTGAACAAAATGACCTGTCAAAAACCATAATTAGAGCATTTAGACACATAATCAATCAATAAAAATGCTTAAAACCCATTATTTTTTCTAGGTCGTCCATTTTTGGGGAATAGTTTACGGCACTACTTCTATCTCCTTGAGACAGAGAGGTCCCATCACCTGTCTAGGGCATAAAAAATGGGGTTTTCCATGGGCACCGCTTATCCCACAAAGGATAAGTGTGTTACCCGGGAAACAAATTTTATCCTTGGGTAAAAATCCCTTAACTTATTCAAAATGATTGGAAAGAGAAAATTGCACCCATGAAAATGATGAGAATGGTCTTGGCTCTTACCTGAGACTGATGGATCAAAAAATGAATGGGTAATGGCTCCGAAAACTCCACCTAAAATCTACACATAAAAACTCCAAATGGCTCTCCAAAACATGGTAAATGGTAAATGAGATGTTTTTACTATTTAATTTGACTTTTATAGGATATTATTTACGGTTTTTATATTATTTTAATAGTTTTTAATTGTTTTATAAAAAAATCCCTTTTATATAGTTATAAAAGTCAAATTTAAAATGTTGTTTTGGGAAGCTAATAGTATTTTTAAAAAATTTTGCAGGGATGAAATTGAATAGCATTGGATATGGGTAAGTTCATTTTTGGATTTTTCATACTTCCAAAAAATGGAAAAAGTTGTCGAGCGCTAATTCCAATCGTGCTCTTTAAACCTAGTATCAAAGTTCTGAGTCGTTTTCTCTTCTTTTCAGGCTCGTTAAACCCACTCATCGCAAAAAGAAACCCTAATGGAGTCTTCTTTAAACTCTTTTCGGACTCCTTAAATGTGAAAATATTGTCAAGATAACTTGTCTTCTTCATGCTGGTAAAAGTACTTGAAGAGTTGTCTTTCCAATGGTAGTTTACCTCTTTTTCGGTTCAGATTGACTAGTTACAAAAAAGGAGCACTCTAGCCAATCATGACTAGAAGATTTCTCTCGAGTATTATTTTATACTTTTTCGGGCCCTAGAGACTAAATTTTATGAAAAATGACCCTTTGGAGTCTTCTTTTGTCTTCCTTCAAACTCTCTAAAGATGAATGATACTAAGTTAACTTTCAATGTACTCCTTAAACTAAACATTGAGAGACCCTCTTTTGGGAACGAATCCCTTCTTTCTCATGTTCATAAAATATATGAGAATGGACTTATCCCCTGGATAAGCTACAACGAGTGCTTATTACCCTCTTTGGAATCATCAAAATGAAAAAAGAGGCACTCATCAATCATCATGGGGAAATTAAGGGAGGGGAACCCTTTCATTTTGCAAATAAATGGAAATTACTAGTCATCTTTGAACATGGCACTTGTCTGCATCTCATTCAGTTAATTGGGTATTCATCTTTCTTCCAAGTCGATCCACTTTCATGAGTCATGTCACTCCTTGAGTCTCTCAAAGAATGCATTGTCTATCGTCACATTATGTCTCGATATCTATTTGGTATAAGTCAATGCTGCCAAGTCTTCGGTCGTGCCGCCCGATGTTCAAAGGAAAACTAAAAGCTTACCTCTGACGTCAAAACAACCTTTGTGTCAATACCTTTTGAGTCATTCCTATGGCTACATCATGCTCAAAATTCTAGAACTTTGTTCCAAGTTTCGTTTCGTCGATTTGGGATTCATCATGGCCCTCCTTCGACGAGACTATTCCTGTACTCAACTTTAGATCATCATCTAGGAATTAGTCTTAGAAACATGTTAGTACCTTGAGATCTTTATGCATCAATGACAAATCCTCTCGCTTTCAACATAGGTTCACATCATTGACCTTTGATTGAAAGATTCAACTGGCTGTTCGACATCAGATCGTCTATTGACACTCAGGAGATTGTACTAGGGTACCTTGGGAATCATTGACATCAATGGTGATCTCCCTCGCACTTGTTAATGGTTCACATCATTGATCGGTAATCAAGTGGTTTCTACCATGTTTGATGTCAATACATTGTGATCACATGGATATAATCGTACTTTGTGGAATAAAAATATGAAGACCATGGGTATCTGTTAAAGCTCCCATTGCTTTCCCCAGGTTGCGATGGAGTATATTGTATGAGACTAAGCATGGATCCACATTTTTAAGGTCGTGTCTGTGGTCAAATTTGCATCCATTTGACATAGATCTACGTTGTATGTTTGGTAGCTATGTCCAAGTTTGAGTCTCTTTCACATGGATCTGCGTTGTATTCCAGTAGCCATGTTTGTTTATCTATATCATGGATGTTCCTTGTATTGGTTTGCATCCATGATGAGGAGACCATTTTATGACTAAAAAGTATTGATGTATTGCAAAATCCTTGTTGATGAAGATCTCCAATCAAGCGATTCATTTCCTCGAAGTGATAACTTTCTCTTTCAAATATCTCACCTATCTTATCCCTCTAGCCTCATGCTTTGGGGGGCATTCTGTTACGCATAAATCTCATCACCATCATGTGTTGAGGTCCCAGACATCAAAAATTTCCCTCAATTCTCAAAAACTAAAGTTGGACATTGGCCCAGAACTCTGATTCCCATATTTTAGTCCAGCACCGCCTTTTCCCTTAATACAAGAGGCGTTACCCTCTTCAGTAACACCCATTGTCTCTTGACAATAAGCGGTGCCACCTCTTCCTCCCTTTAATCAAAGATCAGTTCCACCCTGTTAATGCTCTATCAGCATGGAAGAGAAGTGGTGCTCAAGTCAAAAAGAGAATATTCATGAAGCTTCTCGAAGGAAGACTTCGTGGCACCCTCATCCTTAATCCTGTGGACCTCCTGGACTCGAGATCCCCCCTAGCAGGATCTCCCTTCCACCTCACCCACCATTTTCTCAGCCATCCTATCCTCCAAAGGATTATAAAACCTAGCTCATGCCTCATGGTTGAGAGAGAGAAAAGTTATGTTGTTGCATTGATATTCTGGCCAGATCTAGGGTGAGCATAGAAGGAGTATGTTCGAGATTTTGAGGACAAGGAGTGGCATGTGAAGGAACGTCACAACACTAAGTCCCATGGTTTTAAGATTTCTTCTTCATTTTTAATGCAAATTTGGTTCCTTTCCCATAAACTGTATTATGTTTTGATCATTATGTTTATTACCGGATTCCTTAGTAACTATAATAGAACCGTGGATTATATTATGGTACCTTTGATATTACTTGGCTAGTTTATGTGTTTTTGCAGGTACATCCATGGATATTCATCACCATATGAAACACTTACGTCATACTTCATAACAACCAAAGGATTCATTCCATATGACTACAAGCTCTAGGGGAAGTCTTCCATCCTTTGTTACTCATTTGTCCTAGATCTGAAAAATTGAGTAACATCAGTAGAGCTATAACATGTAATGGGTTCTCTCATCAAGTTAATATATTCCCTTGCAACATTTAAATACAGATCATCTTCCATTAAAAACATGGTCTGCCTTTAATATCAATATGAACAACATATTAGACACATGTAAGAGAGATACTGTAACTAAAACCAATCACATGATGAACATAATGAATTTACTTCAGAAAACCAAATATGAAAACAAACTTTTAATGGTTTTTTAGCTCTTTAATTCACAAATATTTAGTTATATGAATCAATGACCTATGGATAACCCAAATTGAGTGAACACCAACAACCATGCAAATAAGTGCTAACAACCAAATTCAAACCAACAACCTAAGGATGGCCCAAATACAATAATTGTAAAATTTAATCTCTTTCTAATGACCAATGCTTATCCCATAAGCAATAAATGTATGGAATTTAAGAGTTTTTGACCTGCCAGATTCGAACCAACGACCTAAGGATGACAACTAGGATTTGATGTCCCACTACAACCCTTTGTTCTACCAACTGAGCCAAGGTCAGATTATGCAGTTCCTATAGATGTGTGATAGCTTTTCATTTTGTATAACTAAATATCCAACAACCTTAGATTTATTTTCATATATTTTAAAATAATAAATATGGTAGTTGGTATTAAGTTGAAACAAGTTTTTAATTATTTAGTTTGTGTGTATATAAATATAGTTTAAATGGGATATCTTACAGTTTAAGTGGGCCTAATAATTAAGAACATGTGTTTCTTTATGGGTCATATTGTGCATAATAAACACAGTTGAAAAGTTTATTTGTATGTATTTCCAATTCAATGTATAACGTTCACATTTGATTAACATGGGTTGTCATTTTTGATTTTCTCAACTCTTTTTGGACAAATCACCAACAATAAAATGCATTTGTACATTCATTCCTTTTTCATATTAAGTTTTGAGGATGGCCTATATGTCTTCACCAACATATTGGATTTTATAATGCTTACATTCTAGTGGATAAAATGATAAGTGACATTGGCCAAGATTCTAATTCGAAGATCATAATTGGGATTCTTGGTATCCATGGTTTTGAAAGCTTTACGATCAATATAGACATTTAAATTATGACCATCAAAGATTTTTGGCCAAGGTTTAAAGAAAAAATCAAGTTATTACCTTTACGGGGTTCCATATTAGAATTTTTAGTATTCTAATATGTCTGGTCGATATAGTGAATTATTCGATGAGATTTAGCGATGTTGGTTTATTTTAAAATTATAAACATTTTCTTTTAAATTATGTTTTTCTTAATAAAACTTTATAAATATTTATATTTCAAGTGTGAAATTAGAATATACCAGTGTATTTATATTGTTTTTTTTTGGAAGTATCGTACCAACAGAGTTTTGAGCCAATGACCTTATGTACATATCACCTTAATAGTACACCCAAACACCGTATATTCTATGCCTTGTGGGAACCAATTTGCCAATTACTTTTGGCAACGCTACCTTTGGCGTGGTTTTTGGTGACAAAAGTCCTTTTA
The DNA here is from genome assembly GCA_001517045.1 of Pseudotsuga menziesii. NCBI lineage: Eukaryota > Viridiplantae > Streptophyta > Pinopsida > Pinales > Pinaceae > Pseudotsuga > Pseudotsuga menziesii. Next base: position 154,017 of record LPNX010970540.1, read on the forward strand.
ACTATCACCAATGAGGTTATGGTGACCTTTTTTGCATATCACCAAAGGCCTTTTTTAGTAGTGCACACAATTAAATTGAATGAGTCAAACAAATTACAGGTGATTGATCTACTGACATACTTTTTTAAAGCTATTAGAAGGTCACTCCATCCATGGGTCTTTAAATTATTTGTTTGGAAAATTGAAAAGTTTATGTTCTCGATAAAAATACAGAAAACACAAGTAATCAAACACTTTAATTAGTAATATTTAGCTACCAAAGTAGACGATGCCTTTATTCCAACCATCCAAGTAGGGCATACCTTTGAGGAATTCATGGAGTGACACGTGGAAAAATCCTATGCAAGGTAGTACACTTGATGAACTAGGGTGAACTCCACAACATTTCAACATGATCCAATTTTTTTGCAAGAACACATGGTCAAAATGTCGTGAAGAGCATAAATATTAAATAGGGCCTACTATGGAATTTTCAAGGTCCTCACAACAGTCGTCGCCCATGTCTGACTCATCCTCTAATGAAGTGGACATGATGACCATACAACAATATTCAACGTCCTTATCATCTTTAGAAGTTGTTTCCAACTACTCAAAAATGTAACATTCATTTTTAGAGTGAGGGCCCTGCATGCCTTGCAATTACATATGGGTTTTGACACAACAACACCTGAAATTTTTAAAGGGTACTATCTGAATGGAAGAGAAATTTCGTTACAAGAAGGAGGTTGGTGGTTCGATTCCATGCCCTAGCATAAATTAATAAATGATATTGCAATGTACTTCTAAGAGGGAGGTTTATAACAAAGGGGTGTTCATAACGCCTATATAGGTTTCTAAGAGGGGGATTCACAATTTCCTCTATAATATTTTATGAGGGGGGTACTAAAATGCCCCCATATATTCTTATGATGCGGTTTATCAACTGTGCTCATAAGTTTCTATAAGGTGGATTCCTAACCACCTTTGTACTTTTCTATGAGGGGGTTTCAAATCATCTTGGTAAGTTTCTACAAGGGGAGTTTATAATCATCTTTGTATGCTGCAACGAGGGGTGTTCTAAACTACCCATGTTTGTTAATATGGGAGGGATTCTAAACCACCCCCATAAGTTTTTAATAGCAGGGTTTTAAACTATCCCTGTACATTTCTAAGAGGGTGGTTTCAAAATCCCCCCCATAGGTATCTATGAGGGGGGTTATAAACCACCCATGTAGGTTTGTATGAGGGGGGAGGTTCAAAACTACCCCTGTAGGTATCTATGAGGGAATTTCTAAACCACCCCTGTAGAGGGTGGTTCTAAATCATCATCATAGGTTTCTATGAGGGGGGTTCTAAACCACCACTATAGATTGCTACAAAGGGGGTTCTAAATGTACCTCGTAAGTTGCTACAAGGGAGTTTCCTAACTGCCACCAAATGATGCTATGAGGGGGGTCCTAAAGAACTCCTATAGGTTTTTATGAGGGAGGTTTTCAACCACCACCAAATGTCACTTTTAAGGGAAATTCCTAGAATTAGAGGAGTTTTTTAAGACCCCCCAACACTGATGAATTTAAAATTCCATCCTTTTAGAGGTGGTTTTTTAATAGATTTGAACTGCCTCCAAAAGTACCTTTTTTGGGGGTGTTCCAAACCATCTTTGAAAAGTGACTTTTAGGGGTGGTTTTGAGCCACCTCCAAAAGTCACTTTTTGGGGATGATTTGGAACCCCCATGAAAAGGGACTTTTGTAGGTGGTTCATATGTATTAAAAAACAACCTATAAAAGGATATACTTTTAAATTCATCTATGTGGGTTGGGGTGTGGGTTCTTACAAACCGCCTTCATTGCTATGAACCACCTCTAATTCCTACTTTTTGAGACGGATAGGACCACTCCTAAAGGTATTTTTTGCAGCAGTGAGAGTTAGTTCATTTATGTTCATAGATATGTCAATGAGGACATATTTCACCCTAGTTAGTTCAAGGTTGATGGTAGTAAATTGAATTTGCATTCATTTAGTGTAGAGGAGGTTAGGTTCCTCTCAATTATGGTATTGATAATGACACTTTACACCACTAATGAATGCATTAGTTTTCCTCTATTTTACTAGGAAAATTATTTAGTGTAGAGACCTAGATATGTTAGGTGGTTTAACATTTTTTCACAATAGTTTTATTTAGATCCATATTTTTATCGTTCTGTGTTTGAGGGGACGATGTGATTCCCTTTTTGTATTAGAGTTATTTTTATTATTATTATTGAGAGGCTTCTGGACACTAGGCCATAATTTGCCTCCTTTCCTAATAAGATGAGGAATGATGTGAATATGCACATGTTGGGGTAGATGTTTCCAAAGAGGGGTCAATCTAATTTTCCATGTGGGCATCACTCCATAGGTACTGCAGATGCCTGTGAGGATGGTCATAGCTTATATATTGTGTAGTAACTATACATAGGGTTCAGTTAGTGAGGATGTCATAACATCCTATTTACCTCAAATAAGCCACTGTATTCCAAAGGTAATATTAGTTTTATGTTTTAATTAATATAGTTTCAATTTTCATCTTATTTAACACATATGTAATTTAGTGTAACATTTTCTTAAAATTGTATAATTATTGTTGTCTATTATTTTGTAGATATTGACACATATGATGGGTATGTGCTTCCCCACCAAACATAGGAGATGTTTGAGGTAGATGATATAACTTAGATATAGAGACCTAGGCTATGGTGCAAGCCATATCATAGATTTTGTTACAATCTAGTGGAACAACTATGTGAAATGATGGTGTGACATAGAGCGTTCTCTATTGGAGTGACCTAGATCATAAAGTACCTATATGTTGTTGTTATATATGACTATTTTGCATGATACGATGTCATTAATGTGTCATATTATTGACAATGAGACTACTAGAGAGGAGGAGGATATATCACCATCATCCCTTTTTCTTCATATTCATATACTATTGATCATGCACCTCATTCACTCCCTTCTCCTCATCCACGAGATGATTGACCACCCTCTCCTCCTACATAGTCCAATAAACACCCCTTCCTCATCACCGATATAATTGACCACCATTTCTTGCTCCATTAGCTATTCGACCCCCATATCCTCCTCCATGCGTTGACTAACCACTCTCCCCTCCTCTACAACTCAATCAACCACCCTAGCCCCTTTCCTTCTCCATTTATTGATCAATCACTCTCTCCTCCTCCACATCCTTATCAAACACCCTTTACTCCTCCACATACTTATAAATCAACCTTTTCTCCTGACCTATATTACCTTCCAGAATCACCTCCTCCACTAGCCAAACAACCACCATTTCCTACTCCTCTAATAACCAAATGACTAACTATTACACCCACTATATTGTTTGATATTATTGATGAGATGGTCACATTAGGTGGTATAGATTATGGTGTATATATATACAATATAATTCATTCTACATTTTTATATGGAGGAGGTAATGATGCCTTTGGATTTAGTAAGAGAGGTACTTATGCCTATGGATCAAGTGATGGACAAACTACCTCAAATAAATTATTGATCACATGTATATGTTTGATTGTTGCAATGTATCTTTAACATATATATATTGACTTGATATGTATGTTTGTCATATATATTGATTATGATATTATCATTCATATGTATTATGCATTTTTATATCTTGTCGATGTTGTTTTAAACATTAAATATATTGTTTATGTTAATGATTTCTTTGTTTTTAAATTAAATTTGAGATGTATCACTCATTTTCCAAATTTGAGATGACATATTTGAGATGTATATCTAACATATATATTGATCTTGATACATATATATACCACGTTAATATTTTGGATCATGTTGTTTATAAAATGTATTTTGTGTGTTATGGTTTACATCATTAATGATTTCCTTATTTCAAAATCAAATTTGAGATGTATTAGTGATTTGAATTAGAGATGTGATATATGTTTAACTGTTGTGATTAGTAAAGTTTATATTCATACTCATTATTGATGTGATCATTCAAGTTTAGTTGATTATGAAATTAATGAATGACAAGCTACTAAGATTACTAATATTTATATTCATACTCTTCACTGATGCCGACTGAGTACTCTTTAATTTCAATCTATTCCTTAATCAATTTAGTAACAAATGTTAAATTTTAATTAAAATTCCGATTTCATCAAAATACATATGATATATAGTTTTTTCAAAATATTTCACAATAATAGATTTAGACATACTAAGTTTATTGTAAATACTTCCAAATTGAATGACAAATTTTGTAGTAGATGGGATGCACTTTGTTAAGATAATAAATTGTTCATTGCATACTATTTATATTTCAATCCTTGTGATAAAATGGAGAGGGTGTTCTTAGACTAAATTAATATTTTTTCCAATGAATCCTTCCATACAATCATAAAATAATATATAGTAAACACATTACAAATGAAACTGAATTTTGACCAACTAAACTAGTTTAATTAAAAATAATCAAAATTAGATATTCTTATCTATAACTTTATAACAAACAATTATTTGCAAAGATTTAGATGAAATGTAACAATGTTCAGTACTAATAATTTAATTTTTTAATAAAGAGTTATGAATTATATATAACCTAAATTATAATTATTTTTTTAATTGTCTTTAAAACCTTACAAAACATCTAAACTTACATATAATTATAGTTAAAATACTTTCACTAGATTATAATTTATATGATATTAAAACATATTTTATTAATGAAATAGAATTACAACAACACTCTATACTATAAAATTCTATTAATTTGTATCTCTATTTTTTTAGTTGTCTAAATTAGTTATAATTATAATAAGTATAGATAACTAAAATGAAAGAAACAAATATTTATTTCTAGTGTGAGATTATCTTTTTCAACTTACCCTTTTAAGGTTCTTAACTTTAAATTAACTTATTATTTAAAATTAACATATTATTTTGATTTTTATATGATTCCATTTTTATATTTTAATAATTAATGTCATTATATAAACTTTAAATTATTTTAAGTAAGCTATTTGCTATATTGCAATAACATATAATATCTATACATCATATATGTTTACAAACTTGATTAAATGAATTAAACAAGTTTATATATTCTTTACATTTTTATATTTTTTAAAATTATTCTTAAATATTTTTACTAAAATTTTCATTCATTTTAATAAAAAATATTTTAGTTAAATTTAACAAATTTTTTTATTAATCTAACAATGTATAAAGTGATAATATCAAGCATATTAAATTATCACGAAAACAATTCCAATTAAATAGATTTGATTAATTTCTTACATTTCGTTGACTATTCTATTAAATCCTAAATATAATTCTAAAGTTTTATATTAAATATGCAATGAGTTAAAATACCTTCATATCTAAACCTCTTTAAGTACTTCATTTTTCTTTTTATTAATATGTGTCATAAGGTTTTAATTGATGGTAAGATGAGGAATTACTTCTATGGAAGAGGTTATTATGCTTTCCTCTTTGAATTCAAAGATGACTGAAGCCTTATCTTCTTTGGAGCCCCATATTTTTTAGAAACCATAGCATGTATTTGAATCATTGGACACCGAACTTTAACCCGAAGCTTGATGTTCCCTTTATTGTTCTTGTTTGGGTTTGCCTCCCCCATTTACTGCTTCATTGTTAGGGTCGAAAAATTATTATAAACATTGGGAACAAGCTGGGAAAATACCTGGAGATGGTAGAACCAAAATCAAAGTTACATGTTTTCCTATTCTATAATTTGTGTAGAGGTGGATCTAGAGAAGGGACTCGTTGAAGACATTCAACTAAATTTAGATACATGGTAGCATATTCATAAACTAAATTATGAGTAACTCCCTTTTAAATTCAAATATTTCCATGAATATGGACACGTCGTCAAAGACAGAAAGAGAAACCCACAACAACTAACAATAACATAGAGCAATGATGCAGTCTGGTAAATCTTTAAAGAAAAAAAATGAACGAACAAATGACACAAACCTACAAGCAAGATGGAACATCTTTAGCAGTAGCAGAATCATTAGAAGTAGCCACTTCAAATCCTCCTTTAGTATCTTCAATGGTCCTCTATGATCAACCAAAATCTATGAATCCAACCTTAATTCAACCTCCAAATCCCAACCCACAAATATATTCAAAATTCTTTCCCAGGACAAAAACCTCTTTGAGGGAATTAAACTTTTGGAAAACCTTATGGACCTTTTTTTTCCTAGGTGAATTAATTCCAACCGACCTTTGTAGTTCAAATCATAACCCATTTTTTTACCCCCTCGGAGTTGGCCTTCCCTCCATGAGTCCCCTACTTTCTATCCCCCCAATAACCCAAGGAACTATGGTCCCCTCAGATTATGACCCTGGTCATTCCCTAGCAAATTCGTTAGGTTCACAAGCTACAACAACAAGGGTTCTAACAAGAAAATAGTATCACTAACTTTCAAATGATCAAGAAGAGGACGACGAAGAAGAAATACAAACAAAAAAAATCATGAATAATATTAGGTAGGGAATTAAGAGAATAAGAAGCACAAAAAGTCAAAATGATGGGTCAAAATTCAACTATAGAATAATCTTTATCCTCCTTTGCAAAAATTCCTTCAGAAAGTACTGGAGGAAGCTAGTGAGGAGGAGGCTCAAAAATTAGCACGGGTAAATAATGAAAGTGGTCTCCTAGAATTGTAGATACAGGGGAAACACGTTTAAAATGGAAGAATTCAAGGATATAATTACATCTAAAAATCCTCAGGTTTCTCTCATTAAGGAGACAAAACTATCGAACTAGATATGGTAAGAATAGGAAATTATATTTGAAATAAAAGAAAATTAGTAGCTGCAATATCAAGAGGAGCCTCTAGGGGTATTATTGTTTTTTGGGATGATTAGGAATTTGAAGAAAGGAGGATAAAAACAATGCATAATTGGATATACACAAAATTAATAATAAAAAAACATAGGAAATATTTTCAAAAATTTTAATGTATATGTCTTGCTGCATCATGTTGAAAAATAAGTATAATGGAAGAATTTAGGATAAATGAAGAGAGAACTAGAACCAATAAATATCATAATATCCTGGGATCTAAATGTTACTCTCTCTCAGAAGGAGAAAATAGGGGAAGTACACATGGTCAAAGAAAAGATAAGGAAAAGGTCACATAGCAGATCACCTGGACAAATTTATGGTTAACAATGATGTTTTTGACGAAAAATTTGATATTACATAAAGCAACATTTCCTCAGCCTCGTCAAATAAAAACCCATAATATTGGTCATGTAGGATTTAACAAATTATGGTCCACTTCCCTTCTAATTCAACCCCCATAATATTGGTCATGTAGGATTTAACAAATTATGGTCCAATTCCCTTCTAATTCAACCCTCTCTAAATGCATATTCTGGTTGTAGAAGACCTGGTTAAATATTTCTTGTCTCAACACAAATCCAGATCCTCGGGTTTCATTTTGGAAAGAAAGCTAAAAGAAGTCAACTATGAGTTAAAACAATGGGTTAAGAAGAGATACAAAGACCTAGAAGAGGAAATAAAATCTATGTAATGTAGATTATAAACTCTTGAACAAAAATTGGAAAACGAAGAGGCAAGTAAACTACATTTAATATAGGAAAAAGAAATCAATCAGAAAATATAGAAAGCATACATAAATAAGGAATAAAGTTGGAGATTAAAATCGAGGAGCATATGGATGAAGGCAGGGGATAAAAACACGACCTTCTTTCATAAGCAAATTAAGGATAGAAGGAAACAAAATACTACAAAATAAATAAATAATTCTAATGGGGAGGTGATAACATGATATGGGGAAATAAAAAAGGGCTTTCGCTCACTTCCAATCTCTTCTCACAGAGGAAGAACATGAATATCTGTCAACCATGCTTGATATGATTTAGAATATTCATTCTCTAATAAAGGAAGAATACAATAATAGGCTGATCAAAAGAATCTAATGTACAAGAGGTAGTATGGAGTTTAGAAACTGACAAATCTCCTGGGCCCAATGGTTTCTCAATTTGTTTTTAGACATTGTTAGGAGATAATTAAAACGTACTTGTGCATAATGCTATAGTGTACATGAGAGAAATGTAAAGTGGGTGTTGACCCTATGATATTTTGAATAAAGTTTTTGTTAGATTTTTATTGTTTAATCAATATGATCTAGGATCTTATCTGAAAGAATAACATGCACAGCAATAATCGCAAGAGATAAAAGACACAAAGAATTTTCCTCAAGGAAACCATAAAAGAGAAAACCCTACAATTTCCTCAGAGATAGAATGAGCACCAAAAGCAAAAGCAAAACCCAAAGACACAAAGATGATCTCCGCCAAATGTTCTCTCTCTCACTCATGCGCTACTATTGAGTGATTATGTTTCAAATAGAGAGTCTCACTCTCTATTTATACTTTTTTTCCACTTGAATTTTACTCTTACAGGGCCGACCTCACTAGGAGAGTCTAATAACCCTAATATGACTCAACAGTGGGGACTATTTCCCTAACTTACAATAGAGGGTTAACCTAAATGAATTTACATGACTTTATTATATTAATGTCTCTCCTGATCAGAGGAACAAACATCTTCGTCGGGGTATAATGAAATACAATAAGAAATATACAAGTGAATACATTCCAACGTTACAAATACATCAACACTCCCTCTTAACTAGGAAGGTATTCTCTTGACACAGTTCATTAGCACAAGTCTTCATCACTGGATCATCATCAAAGATGGATCATCATCACTGCTCCCGCTATCTCGAGCAAATGGTGTTATCTCTCAATTCTACTCTCCATAGGAAATTCTATAGAGCCATCCATTTTTCATGCTAGATGTAGGTCTTAGCACTTATATCCGACCATGGGAGGCCCAGCCTGCCACCATGTCGGAAAGGCCCAACGCTTACATCTAACCATGGGAGGCCCAGCCTACCACCATGTCAGAAAGGCCCGACACTTACATCTTACCATCGGAGGCCCAACTTACCACCATGTCATAAAGGCCCAGCACTTTCATCTGACCATGGGAGGCCCAGCCTACCACCATGTCAAAAAGGCCTATCACTTACATCCACCGGCATGGTAGGACACACCATCTACCATCTAGGAAAAGGCTCTGCACTTACATCTAGCGGCATGGTAGGACACACCATCTACCATCTAGGGAAAGGCTCCACACTTACATCCACCGCCATGGTAGGAAACACCATCTACCATCCGGAGAAAGGCTCTGCACTTACATCCACATGCATGGTAGGACACACCATTTATAATTCGGGGAAAGGATCTGCACTTAATTAGAGGAAATTTGGGGTCTAAAATGGACCTCCTAAGGAAAATAATAAAAAAAGCCACATCACACTACAAATATGCCATGTCAGATTAAATCTAATGAAAGTCTAATGAAAGTAAACCTAAATCGTCTCATTAATAGTAGTTGACAACTATATTGAATTAATGTAGAGTTAAGAGATATTGGTTAAAAATATTAATAAAATATTTAGATTCTTGTGCACACATAATAAATGATAGGAAACTTTTGACTTTTATATTATTATTTTTTTAAATGAATAGACCACTACTTTTTATATATTTAATAAATGTAAAACTCAAATATATTCATTTATAATGAAAAATATAATTAGAATAGTATTAAAAAAAATCACTATTATTTTTTTAAATAAATTTTATATTAATTCATATAAAAAATATTACATCACATAAAATAAAAAACAATAAACTACGTATATTCATATTATTTTTTATATTAATATAAAAAAATTGTGGTTTAATGGGTAGGTAGGTAAGAGAAAAAAAAAGTAAAATCAAATTTTATTATAATTTTAGTAACATTAAAAATAGTTTTTATTTTTTATTTTGTTAGTATTTAAATGTTTTATTTATTTTTGGATGTAATAATTAAATATATTTATTTTTTAAATATTATTTAATAATATTAAAAATACTAAATATATTTTATTTAGTATTTCAAGATAAGTCTATTTAAAATTAAATTTATTTAGTTTTCTTTTTAAAAAATTGATTAATAAATGTTTTTAGTATTTCAAAATGCTTCCACTACAATTTTAATTAATGCAAAGGTTATGTTTTAGAGGAGTTGGAAGTAGTGATCAAATAAAATATTCTATATTTATTAGTTAAAGTTTATTTATCTTATTTCGAGGTGATCTTTTCAAGAACTTAACCAAGGTGAGGTTGATATGGAGTTAGCTATTGTCAAATAAAAATATGACACATAAGCATTATGTGTCCAACTCAACCATAATGGTTGACCAAAGATATTGACATTCTATTGGTTTAAAAATTCAACTCAATCCAGCTCATCCATGGCACAGTTCTTTATAAGGCCCATTTTAGACCCCAAATTTCCTCTAATTGGCATCCACCGGCATGGTAGGACACACCATATACCATCCAGGGAAAGGCTCTACACTTACATCCACTGGAATGGTAGGACACACCATCTACCATCTGGGGAAAGGCTCTACACTTACATTCACCAACATGGTAGGAAGCACCATCCACCATCTGAGGAAAGGCTCTGCACTTACATCCATCGGCATGGTAGGACACACCATCTACCATCTGGAGAAATGCTCTGCACTTACATATGACCATGGGAGGCCCAGCCTGCCACCATGTCAAAAAGGCCCTGCACTTACATATGACCATGGGAGGCCCAACCTACCACCATGTCAAAAAGGCTCTACACTTACATCTGACCATGGGAGGCCTAGCCTACCACCATGTTAGAAAGGATCTACACTTACATATGACCATGGGAGGCCCAACCTGCCACCATGTCTGAAATTATCTACACTTACATCTGACCATGGAGGCCCAACCTACCACCATGTCAGAAAGGCTCTCGGACTCATCACTTCCACTTGGAAGGAACCTTGATCTGAAGAATACCAAGCTTCTCTATGAAGTACTCAAACTTCACTCTAGCCATTTCTAGCATAGAATCACATTAGATCTAATTACGTCCAAGGATAACCTTTGAGCTTCGCAAGGACTAATTACATCCAAGGACAACCTACAGGACTGATTATGTCTGAGAAACCTATGATCTTTGCTAAGATTTTATGCTTAGACAACCTATCTCATCGGCTATGCTAGAAATAATCACTCCCTCTTTCGAGGGATCTTGATCCAATCACATAGTGAAGCTTCACTGCTCCTCTTACCTCACAAATAGTTGAGCAAGTGGCAACATATTTTTTCTTGGTTGTACTCAGTGCCATGTAGGACTCCATCTTGCCAAACCAATAGCCCATATTGGATCTCAAACTGAAGAAGAAACCCAAGGTTCTCTTCTTATCAGTGGCGCCACCAATCCAAATCAACATAACCATGCAAGTTAGTCTTTCGATTCACCTCATACTTGAGCCCATAATCAATTGTACCCTTTAGGTACCTCAGAATATGCTTTGCAACCATCAGGTGAACATGTCTCGATTTCGTCAGGAACTAGCTCAATGTGTTCATGACAAAGAAAATATCTTGTCTCGTATTCATTAGGTACATCAAGGAACAAATCATTTGATGATACATCACGGCATCAACCATTTTTGAGGAAGCACCACTCAATAGCTTCAGGTTTGATGCCATAGGTGTGGCCATGGCCTTGCATTCCATCATCCCGAACCTCATCAGGATCTCCACTACATACTTCCCTTGTCCCAGGAATATTCCATCTGTATTATACCACACCTCCATGCCTAGGAAATAGTGCATCATAACTAATTCCTTCATCTCGAACTCAGAATAAATTCTCCTTCTTCCAGCTTTAATGAGTTCTTCTTTCCCTGTCAGGAACAAGTCATCAACATATAACAGGAGCATCACTGGTCTTCCACCTTCAACCTTGAAGCAAAGGTTGGAATCTTCTTTACTCTCAGTAAATCCTAGATCCATCAGTAATCTGTCCATCATGTTGTACCATGTCAAACCTCGGGATCTTCTGCAGTCACTCCCTCTGAATCAGAGCTTCATTCTCCCTCTACCTTTCGTACTCTATGTATTGAAACATTTTGTACTGGAGTGACAAGTAGCTTCCTCTGCTACTAATATTTCCTTGTATCCCACGATGTTTTCATCTACTGCATGTTGGATCTTGTAGATCCATATGGAAAACACTACGGACTTCCCTTCAAATCTTGATACCGCATCCTAGACATCATTCTTCTTCAACTAGTGCTCTCCTTCCCTTTCTTCTTGGCTACTTCTTCATAGCTGGAAATTTCTGCATCAATGATGTCGCTCAACAGTGTCACATAAATGGAGTGTGTCTGAGGCCTCTTTCTTTCTTTGAAAGTATCATCATATTATTCTTCATATTGTATTTTTTCTGGTGCCCAAGGAGGTCTTCATCTCTCGAGGTGGATCTACCGTTCTCTTTATCTTCTTCTGAAGCTATTTCTTTTTCCATGGTGTATTTGACATGGGAATCTTCAGGTTCATCTTCATGTATGCTTATTGGAGTGAATCTTGAACTGTCATCACTTGTTCTTCGGAACAAGTCTCATTATTCTTTTCTTGTAGGTGATTGTATGCAATCTTTCCTACAATTCAAATGCACCAGTTGTATGGTTAAGAAACATTTCATAAGGCATATTCATAATGGAAAATTATTATGCATAAATATATAATCATGCAAATATTTTATGCAATACAACATTCACCCATATCTCGTATACACAGAAACTTTCCAAATGCCTTCCATATCTACCATAACATTATTGTGATTGTGCACTAATCCCAATATGTCAACAAAGAGGTTTCATCCTAGATAAGTAGCAATGGAGTGTTGTATAGCACTATAGGCTACTTACCCATAACATACATATTAGTAGTATATTTTTCATTAATGCATACATTTTGTCATGCATAATACATTTCACAACTAAGCAATGTCATATAAACAACTAGATATGTAGGAAAAGACAATTCAAATACATATATTTGTTTGTTTCGTGGGTAGACTCCTTCTTGAGCCTTCAACCTCATCATCTTCTTCATTCATAACATCATCATTTCTTATCCAAATGCTAATATGGATAAGAGGTTCTTCAAGAATTGAGTCCTTCATATTACTCATCGCTTGAGGAATCTTCTTTGAATCGTGAGAGCTTGATCTTCAGTTGCTCCCATCTTCTCTTCTCTTATTATGATTCGAGCTTCTTCTTGTGTGCACTCTTCCAAGAGTCTGCTATTATCCACCCATATGGCACTTCTCCGTCCGAGTGCCGACATTTCTTATGTTGGCACACAAAAGGACATTTATGGATTGAAGGTTGCCTAAAACACTATAGATGGGCATGTTATGAAATACATTCATTATCCATTCAGCTTGCCATTTTTACCTTTGAATATGTCAATTGTTGTACGCACCTTTTCCTATATACAACCCGCGTACATACATGAATTTTCCTACAGCATGTCGCGTACTGTACGCAATTATTTGTAATTGCAACCTGCGTATAGATCTGTACGTGGGCTTCCCTTAGAGAAACTCTTGTGTCATACGCGGGTTGCCAGTACCAATACCTGCGTACGCTTTTCTTTGACATTAAAAATAATAAATCGCGATTATTTGAGATTTGTTAAGCCCTTAACTATAAGCATCTTAACTGTCTCAACCTCCTCAACCCTCGAAACTACCTTATTTCACTAAGTATAAATAAAGGTCTTGGGGGAAGTATAATCAATCATACTTGGAGAGAAAAGCTATGCTGGTGGTGTCTATTCAGAAGTCTTTGGAGCAGCGGAACCCAGACTCCTTTGGTTACAGAGGATTCCTTGTCTCAGGCGTTGGGTTGTAATATTAACTCATTCACTATTGTTAATAAAGACAATCCTTCTTCCAAACATGTTTGAATGTCTTTCATGTATCATGGTTTGATGAATATTTATGATTAAGCACTCTATATTTTGTTTATCTAACCTGCCCTATATACATGTATAAGCTTGCACTTGGAGGATTTGCTCTTTACAGGTGAAGGAGAAACATCCCTGAAAGCTTTGGAGGAGAAGCAGAGCAGAAGAGGACAAAGCTAGGATCAACCGTCGTGAATCGGGTGAGTCTATCCTATCTTCTTGTTTCCTTTATGTACTCTAAAGTTGATTTCCTGCAAGTTTCAAGAGTATGTTGGTAACCCCATACTTTCGGTTATAAGGTGTTTATTCCTGTACAACATCTGTTGAAGGTGATCACTTCCTTTTGGCACACATTCCTTGAATGAATGAATCCCATGATCCTTGGAGGCCTATTCAAGGTGGTTATAACAATATCTTATTCTTCTTCGATTGCTTCATCATAGCATCAAACACTTCCTTTTGGTGTCTTCAAGGATGGCACATGAGGGATGATATGATATTTGATAGAATCCGAAATGATTCTCTTGGCTCTATCCTTAGCCTCATCTCCCTCTCGCTCCTAGACCTTTCTTACTAAAATACTGATCCAAGTCAAGTTCTTCAAGGATCACAGAGGTCCTATACTTCCATACTCAGAAGTTGTCAAATTCACCAGGCTTGTCATCAAGATGGTCTGATTAGTCATTTTGAAATGAGAACCTCAAATGTAAATATCAACAATTTAGATCTTACCAATTTTAGGTGTTCATCCTAGTTCCAGAGATTGGTGATGTAGGGTTTGTTAGAGAAACCCTAATTTTCCAAATTTGGAATTTCAAACTTCTGATTGGATAGAAATATGGGCCTCTTCAAGGAGAGTTTTCCAATGTACTCCTTTTCTGAAAACAGTGGAGGGAAGCTCTCGGAACAGGAAGCCCTAGTTTTCCAATTTATTTTGCAGAAATGACTGATATTGCCTCTGCGGTATATATGAAATTAATGCTCCTCTGTGTTTGAAACTTTGCACTAAGGTAGACTCATCTATCCTATTTCCAACACCATAGGGTTGAGCAGAATTGGTTTCACCAATTGGGACTTATGAGAGTTTTCCCAAGGTGACTTATTTTAGGACTGTTCAGCATAGCAAACTTGTACAGACTGCTACGTGTCATTGTTTCATATTCGGGGTATGAAATTTTTACCACATAAAGTAAATTACATTCCCTATATAGAACATCTTGAGAAAATGAATTTGTACCTTCTATCCTGATATATAGCAATTCTCCCTAGGTATCATGTTTAGGGATGAATCCTGGGACAGGCTAGAACCCTGATTTGGAGGAAACATATCTCCCTGCATATAGTGATTCTGAGACTGAAACTTTTACACAGGGTACATAAGGAATTTATCTTCAAACTATAAAAAATTTGTCTCTTGATCCTTCTCCAATATATAGATATATCGAATGCACCGAAATGATTAGTTTTAGTCTTTTGGGGTTTTCAAATTAGGGTTTGACCTTACTGAAGTTCTAGACAACCAAAAAATTTGATCTTGGTCTCTAAATTTCGATTTTTAGGAGTAGAGAAATCCTATGCTAGGATCACTCAAAAAAATCCTCTTTTGTGAAAAGTCCTAATCTCCCGCAGTAGTGATAGGTCAAAAACTGAAAAATACCCGGAATCAAATTATGCTTCGACAGAAATATGTGCGCTTAAATGGAGAGTTATCCTAGCCTCCTTTTGTTGATGATATGTGGAGAGAGAACCAAAAAGTAAGAATACCTAGCTTCTGCAGTTACACAGTGTCTTCTTCTCAGGTTAGCTCCGATACCATGTTAGATTTTTATTGTTTAATCAATATGATATAGGATCTTATATGAGAGAATAACATGCACATCAATAATCACAAGAGATAAGAGACACAAAGAATTTTCCTCGGTGAAACCATAAAGGAGAAAACCCCGCAACTTCCTCAGAGATATAATGAGCACCAAAATCAAAATTAAAACCCAAATACACAAATATGATCTCCGCCAGTTGTTCTCTCTCTCATTCATGCACTATTGTTGAGCAAGTGTGTGTTTCAATTAGAGAGTCTCACTTTCCATTTATACTTGTTTTCCACTTGACTTTGACTCTTACAGGTCCAACCTCACTAGGAGAGTCTAATAACCCTAATGTGACTCAACAGTGGGGACTATTTCCCCGACTTACAATGGAGGGTTAACCTCAATGACTTTACATGAATTTATTATATTAATGACTCTCTCGATCAGAGGAACCAACATCTCCGTCGGGGTATAATGAAATACAATAAGAAATATACAAGTGAATACATTTTGAAGTTACAAATACATCAACAATTTTGGTTTGAACAAGGGAAGTGAAATGAAGTGGTCAAAGGAAGTGCTCCTAAAAAATCAAGAAGGACCCTAAGGTAGTGGCCTGAAAGAAGGAAATATGAACGCTTGATCATGTCAACAAAGGAGGTGGTTAGAGGTAGTTAGAATTTTGTGTCCACTTAGTGGTCCATGAAGGTTAGAGAATTGGGTATACATATGTAATGGGATGATTAGAATAAGGTTGGATAAGATTTTGGTCGAACTATTATGTATTCTTGTACTAGTGTTGATAATGATCCTTTTAGTAACGATCTATTTTTTAACTGAGATAAAGTTTGATTTGCATGTTGTGTGCAAGGATATGGAATGTACTAAGCTAATAAGAAAAATGGAACTCAAGACTTAGTGCATAGATCCATATTGAAATTATTGATGTAACATTATCTATGAATACTAAGCATTTCTTTAGCTTTTATCCATTTTGGGTTTACACGTAAAATATATGGTGTCTCGTGAATGTGTGTTGTGTCATTGTTATATTTATTTCCATAATGTTGATGAATGATAGTGATAATAATCTGTGTGATCTAAGTTATATTATTGCGCCACAGTTAATGTATGCATTATGTTATTCTTTGTAATTTAACTGATCCATGTTAAATTCTAGTTAATTGGTAATTTGGTAGAACAAACATGGTTCCTGTAGTACCCATATGTACTTTGGGTGAGACTTCACCTGCTTGGAGGTGATTCCAAAAGATCCAATATCTTGGGATTTCTTGGCCAGTTGTTAATGAAACTGGGCCTACCCATATATGATCCAACAAATGGTTCCGTTGTTGGGATTGGGGTTTGCGATTGGAGGGGATGTGGATGTGGAATCCAACTAAGCAAGAGATTATGGAATGGGTAGAGAAGGAGAGAGATGTTTCCAAAGAATAGAATAGGAATATATGGATCATCTTTAAAGAATGGGTAGAAAGGTATGTTTTTATAGATATGCATGAAACTTTATTTTGCGAGTTTCCTATTATATTAGCAGAATGGTTGTAAGGCTAGATGAACAAAATAGAGACTTTTGGGGTGCTAAGCCAACTATTTGGACTCTTGATTTAATTCGAATCCTTAAAGGTATCAATAATAATATTTATCTTGTTGTTGTTTACTGGATTGATAGTATATTTGTGGGTTATATTATTAAGTTTGTTGTAGAAACCTTAAAATATTATAGTGTGAATGAAAGAGAATTTTTTAAAGGCCCACATCATAGATATTGAAATCTATGTACATGTGGTTAGCAGGTTACTCTGTGAAAATGGTGTTATGAGAATGGAATATGAAGAGTAAGGAAATTTTCACATCGAGAATTGGGTGTTGACCAAGAGAAGGTCTAAGAGTATGTCGAAGAAGAGTGAGTTGAAATGCTAAGAAGAGAACAAAGTGAGATAGATTAGGAGTTTGGATTACTACAAAGTGGAAGGATATTTTGAATTTGTAAGAGGAGAAAGACTACAATAGGGAAAAGGAAGGTTTGCAGTGTGTCTAAAAAACATGACTACAATATTTTACCACAACTAAGGGAATAATTGTACAATATAGAAGAAGAATATAAATATTATCATTTTGGATCAGAGGAAGATCTAGTTGATTCATCTTAGGCTGGACATTGAAACATACCCACATACCCATGTGCATCTCCTAAAACTGAGGTAAGAACTAATAGCCCATCACAATTTGTGCAAGCTAATAATAGTAAGAGAAATAGTCATAATATCGGTCCAGTTAGTCATAATAGTGCAAGTGTTGATCCTATAGTTTAGAATCGACCGCCACGTCTAAGAAAGAAAATGGCAAGCGATGATATTAAATTGCCATTTTTTCATGGGAATGGGTTAGAAAACCTAAAGAAACACTTGTTTCTTTACAAATATGTATGGAATGTTAAAAACGTTCAGGATGATGATGTAAAAAGAGTGCATTTGATCACAAACTTCTGAGATCATGCATTGAACTAGTTCATGAAATTTTCTATGGTACCACCAGGAGGGCGACATAAAATATTTGCATAGATTAGAACTGCGTTGATAAATGAGTTCAAAAGTCCTAAGTATTTATCGCAATTTATCACTGAGCTGAAAGAGATTAAGCAATCAACAACTGAGTTAGTGTGGGACTTCAACCAATAGTTCAAACATGTGATGGATCAAGTAAGTTTTAGTTCCTTATGCACATTATAAATAATGGTTTATAGTCGCATTATTACCACATATAAGCTTACCATTGATGCAACGAAAGGTTGTGTTGTATTATGAGGCTCTTGAAATTTCCATGAAGCTATATTCATCCCTAGTAGGAGAGATTGGTATATGGATTGATCAGATCCAAATCCAGTTAGCAAATTTGTCACTTTATATACAAGCTATTGAGAAAGGAAAATAGAAAAGAGAGGAAGTTTGGTGTATCAAGTGCAAGGAAGAAGGTCATCAGAAGGACCAATGTCCATCATTTCAAGAGTATATAGCTACATGGTCTCCTAATCCCTATAATCATGGAGTTGGAACCTAGTGTGAGATATGCAAGACTAAAGGACATCGACCATAAGAATATTACTTCTTGAAAAAGTATATAAATACTCCTAGAAACTTATTTTTTAACTTTTGTAATTTTAAAGGCCATGATGAATCAAATTATGGAGCATATGACCTAGTATTGGAATGTACAACTGATGTCTAAATAATGAATGGAGAGGATCAAGTTGAGGGGAGCAATGCACATTTCAATTCATAGAGGAGTATATAATAAAGGAAGGGGTGAATTCAGAGGATGAAGAAGAGATAGATTTGGTAGAGGAAGAGGAAAAATAATTTGTTATAATTATGGAAAACCAATGCACTTGGTAGGATATTTTCAGAACACTTGTTCGACATGCACATTTCGCATTGGATTATGCTATTGTAGACTTCTCACACTTGATAGAAAAATGGTAGGAAAAGGGGAATCAAAATCAGAATTAGAACTAGAGTGTTCAAAATATATATGTGGATCATTGAGAAGATCAAACTACTATCACAATGGTTATAATTGGGGGAGCTACGAGAAGGGGTGATATGGAAACACAAGGAAAAAAACATGAACTATGGGTTAGGAAAGAAACATGACACCCACCAACATTCAATCCTTAGAAGGAAAACATATTTATGTCATATATAGAAAAGATTTTACCACAAAAAATTAAGGAGTATCAAAATTTTCTACTTGTCCATTGTATAATACACCACATGTATATGATATGCATCCAATTTATGATCATTTAGTTCCAAAGAGACCATAGGGAAAGGTATGTACTTTGAAGAATTTCTTGCAAAGTTGTTTGGATATTTTAAAAGATGAAAATGAATTAAAAGAACTTTGTAGTTTTATTGATCAATGTGACCTAGGAAAACTTTTAGGAACCCCCCTAAATTTTTATGTATAATAAATGGGTAAACTCTCATGATTTATAGGAAAATATGAAGGAGGGAGGGGGGGGTGGGTTAGGGGCGGATTTCCCCAACCACTATAGTCATTGATTTTTGTGGAAGCTCAATGTACCACTTGGCAAGTGTGCTAGTTAAAGTTCACTGGAAGGGCCTCAAATGGATCGAATTTTCCATCAAGGATTTACAAGAACACCAAAGATGGAATGTCATAACATGATTTTTTGGATCCTATCCCTCCTTCCCATCAAACTTAGGGATGCCTAATGCTAACTTGAATGGAAGCACATTCCACAAAGGGTTATGTTGGATGGGATTGTTCATCAACTTGGACAAGTGAAGAAAGTCCAAAGTTTCCAAAAACAGAAGTTGTCCATTAGGTTCTACATACTGGTAGTATTTATATGGCATCCCTATACCAGTAGGACCATAAGTCGATTGATATACTGACTGTTCAGGCAGTGGATTTACAGATGATCCTCCTAAGGATCCTCCTGATGGTGGTGGGCTTCTATGAGGAGGGCGTCCTCCAGTTGGAGGGGTTCCTTTGGGTGTTGGTCCTTTAGATGGTGGTCCTCCAAGTGGTGGTCCTCTAGGTGGTGGTCCTCAAGAAGGTGGACCTCCAAGCAGTGGTCCTCCAAAAGGTGGTCATTTAGGTGGTGGTCCTCTAGAAGGTGGACCTCCACCAGGTGGCCCTCCAAAAGGTGGACCACCAAAAGGTTCCCCCTGTAACCTCCAACAGTATTCATAGATGTTCCTCCAGGCATATGAATATATGACCAATTAGGTTTTCCCCATGGTGTAAACATATTTACGGGGTAAGGCATCCCAAGATAATCAATCCTTGATGATGTAGGTTGATAATCAATCCTTGAAGATGTAGGTTGATAATTCACATTGCTTACAGGTGGTTGGTTTCCTGGGCAAGTATAACCCCAAGAAGGTTTATTAACTACATTTTGTACCCCTAAGGGTTTCCCTGTACTAGAAAGAATAATAACCACATTGGTGTTTAAGGATGGAACAATAATTGTTGGTTGTCATATAGCATGGCTCTTCCTCGTACTAGAAGTAAATCCACTAACTAATGACACAAATTGGGCTGGGGGTTTCCCTCCAGTGGTAGAATATATGGGAGAACTAGAGGCAGACCCAAGATTTGGGACTGAAGGAGTAGGAATGGAGGGTTGACCTAGATCACAAGCTATCGAAACTTGAGTTGGTGATCCTAAACTAGGAGCTACTTGACACGATGAAAGTGCATGGTATCCTTGGTGGGTCATTTCTGAATGATGGGGAAGAGGAGAAATACTTTTCCTTTTTATATTCTCTCCTAGGTTACACAAATGTTTAATATATTTATGGAATAATTTTGCATTCGTCGGAGCCTCTCTAAGGAAATCCTTAGAGGAGTAATGAAGGAGGGATCGGTAGTTCCATATTCAGAAATTGCTTTCCCTAGGGAAGTTCTATAGAAAAGAGCATTTGGACCAAACTCTACTCTTATGGTATCATCAGATGGGTGATTGAATACCCAATTTAATGAACCAACTTGACCTTCCGTTGGAAAATGAAAGGTAGTATCAGCCGTAGGAGGCTGTTCGACCAAGGGATTATAATAAGAAGTAAATTCTTCCCTAGATTCCACAACTGGATTCCCTTCCACATGGGAATCAACCGCGACATCTTGGTTTGTGGATTCCAATACACTCTCTCCCGCAACATGAGGATAGTAAGGTGCCAAGCCTTGGAATCTTTGAGATCGTCTAAAGGTAACTCAACTAGAATGTTGGTTACAAAGATCCTAACCTAGGGTTTTAAACTAAAATCAAGCAAAAAAATCACTCCTACACAAGCTAAAGGTCACAAGAAAACTTAGATGATACGAGGGGCTGATAAAATCTAGTTCCTCACTAGGATTGTCAATTCTTCGCAACTCGTGATATACCACAGGGTCCAATAGTAAAACACGACAAGGAGGATTGGGACCGTACCCTTTCCTGAATACTTGACTACCTAGATGACACATGTGTAGTAGCTCCCCGAGTGTTGTTCTCGGTGTATTGCTCCAACAATATGGCTAGAATGATTTTCTCAGTTGATTTAAGGTGTCCTAGAAGGGTCTCTTGATATGCTCAAGGTACGTGGAAGATCAAATCTCTATTAGTGTTATCTAATGCACAACCGTTCAAAAGGATCCTTCTGATATCTTAACCAATACGTGAAGTACCTTTCTATATACCTCAAGGGTACGTGAAAGGTCATTTGATATATTGGTTGGTACGTGGAAGAACTAAAAGCCCCTGGGATACAGTGCAAGCAATATAACAACAACTCCTATGTTTATAGAGGTTGGAGCATGTCTTCTAACTTATCACTCAAATTACTAAAAATTTTAACCTAGAAATAGCGTTGATTTTATCTTATAAGATTAAGTGAATGCATGAGGCATGGACAGAAAAAGTAAAACCATGTAGCATGATCATGCAAATTTTCACTTTATATTTCAGGGTATGCCCTACTTACAGGAGAGATAGTGATTCAATTTCTATTTCCAAACAAAAAATCCTAGACAATCACACTGAACTATTTTCCAAATTGAAGCAAGCAAAAGATCTATAGTGAACAATATTGAAAGTAAATGGAATAAGATATCTTTTCCAAAAAGAAAGATGTTACAACTACTTGGCACACTAAACTCTTTTTAATTCTTCAAATGTAAAAATACCTAACTAAAACTATGATATTTTTGTTGAGAAAAGAGCATGTAAAGAAAGGAAAAAACATAAATTCCTAAAATTTTATGCAACTAATCAAGTATCCAATGGTTCATCCTCAAACACACATATATGATCAATCTCAATTTTTTCTTTTTAATCAAAAGCAAAGGAAATCTTCTATTAACCTAAGAAGAACAAAAATAAAGAAACCAAAAGAAAAATACTTTCTTTTCAGCTGATCTAACAGTAATAAGAGATCTAACTATATAACTTCCAAGCACTCTTTAAAAGAGAAAACCCAAGCATAACAAGAAAACGATCAAACCAAAACAAACTAGCTCTTTTAAACAAAATGAAACAATCCTTTAACACTTTCCATACTTTGAATTAACAACCAAATATCAATCATGAAGCCAGAAACAAACTTAGAAAAAGGAAAAAATCATTTTAAGTTTTGAAATTATATATGTATAAAACCCTACCTGGCACCGCTACTCAGAGGTTATGAACAAAGCGTTATCGCCTGGGAACTGCCTCTTTCTTACTGAAACAAAGCAGTGGCACCACTTCTTGTCCCTAGTGAAAGCACGGTGTTTCCTTTAGGTTTCAAAACAAAAATAAAGCAAAAAAAAGAGAAATTTAAATGTCAGACTAATAGCATCAAATCACAAAAATTACAGGAAAATGAAGCATACGAAGCAGATATGTTCAGATCTGGTTAAAATGAAACCGAAACTCACTACAAAACTAGTAGATATGATCACTGAAAAAGTTGAAGTTTGGAATAAAGGCAAGAACTGAAAACCAAGAAATATCAGAAGTTCTGAATGTCTTCATTAGAAGAGTTGCCAAATTTGTTGCTGGAAATACTCACCTCCTGCGGACAAGAGTTGTTTCCCTATCTTGAATCCTTCACAACTAGAACAAATGAGTAACAACAATAAACAATACTTTCCCTAAGATAAGTATATTTTTGGAATGAAACTTTCACATGCAATACAGTGTAATGCTCCAACCTTCAAGAGTACTAGATATCCACAGTTTACCTGCAAAAGCACATCACAAAGAACACAAGATCAAAAGTACCAAATACAATCTAATATCTCATATCAAATACTAACAAGTTTGATAATAAAACCAGTGATTGAATACAATAAGAATGATGGAAAATGAAAATTTTATTGCATAGTAAAATAAAGAGATAGATTACAACAAAAATTTCTTAGTTTTGAGATGTATCCTCTCATGCAAAGTCTTTTCCTCAAAGCTTCAACTTGTCTTCCTTATGCTCACCCTAGAATTGGCCAAAACTTTGGTGTTGTAGCATAAGTTTCCTACGTTACCCATGGGGGTGATCCGGTACTTATAGTTCTTGGGAGGATAGGAATGGTTGAGAAAATGATGAATGAGGTGGAAGGGAGATCCTAATAAGGGGTATCTCAAGTCCAGATAGTCCAAAAGAGTAGGGATGAGGGTGCCGCAAAGATAATCTTTGAGAAGATTCATGAATCTTCTCTTTTTCCTTTTGAAACTCGAGCACCACTCTTTTACTATGGATACAGAGCGTTCCCAGGGTTGCGTTGCTCATTGCTCAAATATATTAGGTGATGTCATCGCTCATTGTCAATTGATAGGTGGATTTACTAAAAGGGGTAGCACACATTGCATAAAGGGAAAAAGTAGTGGTGGATACAAGTATGAAAATATGAGTCCTGGCAAGGGTATAACTTCACATTTTGAGGATTTGAGGCAATTTCTGATGTTTTGGTTCTCATTATATGGTCATGATGAGAATTGTGTGTAATAGAATGAGTCCCAAAGCATGAGGCTAGAGGAATAGGAAAGGTGAAATCTTTATAAGAACAAGTTATTGCTTCGAGGCAAGAAATCGCTAGATCGGAGATATTCATAAACCTATATTTTTTGCAATACATCAGTACTTTGAATCATATCCTAATGAATCCTCATCATGGATGAAAACCAATACAAGGCAGATCCATGCGAGGGATGAATAATCTTGGCTACTAGAATAAAACATAGATCCATGTGAAGAAGACTCAAACTTGGACATAACTACCAGACATATAATGTAGATCTATGTCATATGGATGCAAATTTGAGCACAACTGCAACCATACAAATGTGGATCCATGCAAGGACTCATACAAATACTCCATTGCAACCGAGGGAAAGCAATGAATTCTTAACAGATACCCAGGCCCTTTGTCTCATCTTTGACAAAGTACGATTATATCCATGTGATTACAATGTCTTGATGTCGAACATGGTAGAAACCACTTCATTACCAATCAATGATGAGAACCATTAACAAGTGAGAGGGATATCACCATTGATGTCGATGATTCCAAGGTACCCTAGTACAATATCCTAAGTGTGAATAGATGATTTGATGTTGAAAAATCAGTTGAATCTTTCGATCAAATTTCAATGATGTGAACCTATTTCAAAAGCAAGAGGGTCAGTCACTGATGCATACAAATCTCAAGGTACTCATTTTTGTTTCTAAGACTAATTCCTGGATGATGAGAGTAAGTCTACAGGAATAGTCTCGTTGAAGGAGGACCATGATGAATCCCACATAGATGAAAAGAAACTCAGAACAAAGTTCTAAATTTTGAGTATGATGTAACCATGGGACTAACTCAAAGATAACTGACACAAAAAATTGACTACCAATGTAAAATCTCAACATGACTTCCCTTTGAACATCAGGAAGCACGATCAAATACTTGGTAGCATTGACTTGACCAGGTGGATACCAAGACATAATGAGATGGTGGATGATTCATTATTTGAAAGACTCAAAGGAGTGACATGAATCATCAAAGTGGATCAACCTGGAAGCAAGTTGAATACCCAATTGAATGAATGAAATGCAGACAAGTGCCATGTTCAAAGGTGACTAAAAACTTCCATTATTGCAAATGAAATATAGTTCCCTTCCCTTAATTTCCCCATCATGATTGATGAGTGCCTCTTTTAGTTTTTATGAGTTCAAAGAGGGTAACAAACACTCATTTCAGCTTATCATGTCTCTACTCATTTGGATTTTCTGCATAAAATATCATATCCCTAGATATTTAAGGCATGTATAATGACTAATTAGTGGGGGATTTATCTATTTCTACATGTGAAGATACATCAATACTCCCTCTTCAACTGAGGAGTCTTTCTGTACTATACCCATCTTGTCCCAAACAAAGATTAGTAAGAATGTTGGAAATGCTTCTCACCTATGGATATGTACCATGTCTCAGGTATGATTGACTAGGAACCTCATAAAACTTTGTAGCTTTGCAATGCTCTTTATCTAGAAAAACATATGTGATCTCCCTCAATCACTACACTAGTCAGAATTCATATTTATTTGTATTCCATTATTCAAGACATATCTGAGTCCATATTCACTTGTACAGAGAAGGTACTATAATACATGTTTTGTTGTACATGTCTATGTACAGACTATAAAACATATAACTGATCCTGGTGTTTAACCAAATACATCTCAACTAAATTTGAGATCCGCCAAATCTGAATCAAGTTCACATTTTATCTTCATATGTGTGGACATTGACTTAGAGTCCATCATCCAGAATCTCTTGAGGATTTTTACTATATATTTTCTTTAACAACGAAAATGTTTATCTCATGACTACCACACCACTAATATCAAGACTCATAACAAGAATATTTGAATATTGTTCTCATCTTCCTTTTAAATATGAGCAGCGTGCATGTTTCTTTTTAATGGGAGGCACATCAACCAATTTCATTGGTTCTTCAGGAGCTAGATAATATAGCTTCTCCTTCTCACCATTAGGATGTAAGAATGATAGTATGGGCCCTCATCATTGAGACTCATGCTCATCTATGTATGAATATCCTCTTGACACATGAATGTAAATTTCTTGATGAATCTTCACATCTATCGGAATAGTATTATGGCATCTATTCATATCTTCTTTCTAAGAAACAAAGGAACCTCACGATATTCTCTCTTTCAGGATCAACCATCGAAATGACTCCACATTCATTACATTATTTACTTGTAGATCAAGGCATATGGAGTTTCCCTACAAGACAAATTATTAATGGTTAGAACCATTTCATACCAATGAAATTTTTTGTATTCACATGAATATTTTCAATATACTGATAATGATTTACATAGTTATGTATAGATATTAACTTACTATTTTAACATAACCCCATACATATCTCATGTAATATTTTCAGAGCTAAATCAATCTTATATTAGTCCTATATAAGTCTATATCAGTATGATATCACTCCTATATCTTTTCTCATAATATGGATTTCATGAGATATACAACATGCCATTAAAAGATAGACAAAAATGTATATGCTCATCATATTATAACACGATTCCAAATCTAGGGAACATAGATCTTTATATGACAGTAATGAATCATATTCAAAACCCTTGAGATGTGATTTATAACAACATATGGTAATCAAAATACAAAGTACTTATGTTTATTTTTTTTGAATGGTCTCCCTCTTGATCTCTGCATCCTTGTAGAGATTATGAGAGTCTCTCAGTATTGATCTTCTTCCTTCATGAAAAATTAATACATCTTTAACTTGAAAATATGAATCCATGCATGAAGAAGCGAATCTTTGCATGGGGAAACTAGCTCCCATGCAACCTGGAGTGAATGCTCTCTTTTTTAGGAAAAAAATCTTCTTACGATCATCATCCTCTTCTTTGGATGAGTTCTTAATCCTATGAGGCTCTTCTTATAAAAAAAATCCATTTGAGGAGGATAAGATCCAATCCATAAAAAATTCTATAAAAATCATCTTCAAATACCTAATCGTATCTCCCAAACCATTTTGAATTTTCAAAATACACTTAATTCTAATTTGAACAAGACCATTTGCGAAGTGGGTTTTTACATTTTTAGCTTATTCCTCACGGTTTGATCATAAATTCTCTATGAAATTTGTCTCATGGAGTAATGATGATAATTATGCATACTAAATTTCTCTTAGATTCTCCCTACATTGGATGAAGGTGCCTCGCTCATTGAGTTCGTATGCATATATCTCATGCTCCTCAAGAATGTTTAACACCCTTGCCTTCCATACGATGAAATTGGAAGTACCCTCAAGATGGTCTTTCGGTCAAATGGAGACCAACTTCATGGCTCTCGAACTTTTTTCAAGTCCTTAGGATCATGTAGGCATCTAGTTTCTTACACAACTCAGTTCCTTGACGCCCCAAGCTCTGACACCGTGTTGATGTTTTGAGAAAATATGGAGATACTTGAACTTTAAAACTTTTATCAATTCAATTCAACACATATGAATCTCATAAATAAATCAACCACGTAAATCATTCAACCATAAGAGACAAGATATACCCTGGGAAAACCCTCCAAATACGAAGGATGAAAAACCCAACAAT
This sequence comes from Pseudotsuga menziesii, assembly GCA_001517045.1. NCBI lineage: Eukaryota > Viridiplantae > Streptophyta > Pinopsida > Pinales > Pinaceae > Pseudotsuga > Pseudotsuga menziesii. The sequence continues at coordinate 181,934 of LPNX010970540.1, forward strand.
TCTTTGAGTATTATGGACAGATTTGCAAAGAATGGTTGAAAACACAATAGCATATTTCCTAATAATATATATCACCTCAGCAATAGAGAAGAGATATCCAATACAATATTGTCCTAAACTTTCCCAAGTTCCCAACACTTTAATATCAAGTCAATACAACCTTCCAAGAAAGGAATAGCAAATATGATTCACAAAGGATGCTCCCAGAGCATCATAACTTCGAATTAACTCGAGGAGCATTAACAATGGTACATGGTATCCTCTCCATGCAATCATTAGCACCCTTACTACAATAGTGCCAAGTCATTGTCCTCGGAATTTTCTCCATGCGCCATACCTTCCAAGAATAGATTTAATTAAATACTAACTAACTTTGAACTAAAATCCATATTCAACTAATTGCATGACCACAATTTTAGGGTACTGAATAAGATTCATAGTGCTTCACTCTTAGTGCCATCATTGCTTCACTTTTAGTGTCATCCATGCAACTTTCTATTATTAACTTTTGCATGGATTTTTCTATTTAACCGATGCTTGATTTATACAACTAAGGCTTTATTGAGGCCTTTACAATTTGAGCTATCTTGGAGTCATACATTATCAATTCAAATCATTTTTAGTTACCTATAATTACGTCATTATCATTAATAATTTATTTCATGGTCAACATGTGTATTATTTATTATCCATCTTATCATATCATACTCAAAAGAATTGTCATACATATTGGTGATCATATATATTACCCCAGGTCATATAGTCATATCCTAAAGTAATTCACTCTAGCGGTAGACAATCCTTAAAGGATAGTTATATCACTTTGTGACCATGACTAGTAATACATAACATAGTATAACCACTTTACCAAGTAAAGTATGTCTTACCTCAACAAATGGAGGTAAAAAATCTTGATACAATACAAGAATTCAATATTGATACAACACAATATCATCTCCACAATTGGATATCCATTTCATAGGGTAGAATCCACGAGAATCATTGACTTGATACAACACAAGCATATAGTCTTGATACAACACAAGTCTACAGTCTTAATACAAAACAAGACTACAGTACTATTATCCCACCTCAACACATGAGGATATAGATAGGAATTGATACAACACAAGTCCAGAGAATGACTCCCGATGTTGTACAATAAACACTACCTCTCAACGAGGGAGACATTCTCTGCTTTACCAGGCGTTTTCTATGATACAAACCTTATCTCAAAAGTATCTCAACTTCATCGCTAACAACAGTTGTCCAAGTATTTTCAATCCACTCATCAGTAGCTATGTACTGAAATTCCACTTTACATGACCATTTCTTTGATAAATTAAAACTTAATCTCAATGTGTTTTATCATAACACATCTCCAACTAGATAAACAGCTCGATTGCATACACATACTCGACTAGAAACACATACAAAGTATTGTCATGCTCTCTAGTCATCACAAGTATGGTCACTATGTCACAAGTAACTTTTTCAGCTACTCTACATCTCAACTGGTAGTGTTATCTACAAAAACACATTTGCTTTTGTAGTACTCTATGACATACATCTTGCTTATGTAGTACTAGCCGCAATATATTTAGTTTTTGTAGTACTAGCCGGAATTTACATCACTTATCTTAGGCTAAATCAATAGTTGGATAGCACAATAGGTCTACCATGTATCCATTACAATAAAGAACCTATTTTAATGTACCTCAAGGGTACTCAAACATGTGCTTGGCAATAAGCATAAAATACAACTTGTCTGCTAAGAGACCAACCAACTACTTATATAGAGTAACATCATCTAAATCCAATCCAGAATGCAGTTTCTCTAAACTAGAAACCATGGATTTTAAATCCATTATATACACCGCATTAAGTGTGTAGTAACATGTAGAAATAAAGTCTCATATTTTCTTTAAATATTCAACATTTATTAACTTTTGGAATCTTTTGTTATATGGAGAAGTTCCCTTTGAGCTTACCATTCTATGTGATGTTCTTCAAGGCTTGATCACTTTCATAGTGATTCCATATCCTTCTCTTTATACCACAGCACCCTGACTACCTTTCTAAGAGTTTTAAATGTCCTATGATAGTCCTGACTATAACTCTTCTCAATTATTTGAGACTTTGACCATGTCTCTTTTCATCTAGATTTTCTCCACAAAATATCAATGCCCCTGGATTTTTGAGTCATGTATAATGACTAACTAGTGGGGACTTTATCTATTGTTTCCTTTGAAGATACATTAATACTCCATCTTCAACTAGAGGAGTCTTTATGTACTATACCAATCTTGTATCAAGAAAGGGCTTAGTAAGAATGCTAGAAATGTTTCTCACTTGTGGATATGTGCCATGTCTCAGGTATGACTTACTAAGAACCTCATGAAGCTTTACTACTTTACAACATGCTTTATCTGGAGCAACGTATCTGATCTTTCTCTATCACTACACTAGTCAGAACTCATATGTCTTTTTATTTCACTGTTTAGGACATATCTAAGTCCATATTCAGTTGTACCGAGAAGTTACTATAATACATGCTTTGTTGTACATGTCTATGTACAAACTGCAAAAACATATAACTAATCCTAGTGTTTAACCAAATACGTCTCAATTGAATTTGAGGACCTCCAAATATGAATCAAATTCATATTTTTTCTTCATATGTGTGGCCATGGACATGAAGTCCATCATCCTAAACCTCTTAAGGAACTTTACTGCATATTGTATTTAACTAAGAAAAAAATTTATATGGTGACTGCCACACCACTAATCTCAAGACTCATAAAAATAATCTTTGAATATTTTTCTCAACTTTCTTTTGAATATGAGTATCATGCAGGTTTCCTTTTAACAGGAGGTACATCAACCAGTTCCATTAGTTCTTCAGGAGCTAGCGAATCTAGATTCTCCTTCTCACCATTAGGATGTGAGAATCATAATATGGGTCCCCAATCATGGAGACTTATTCTCATCTATATTTGAATCTCTTCTTGGCACATCAATGTAAATATATCTAGGAGTCTTCAAATCCCTCATAATAGTATTAACGCATATATTATGTCTTCTTCCTAAGAAACATAGGAACCTCCCGATCTTTTCTCTTTCGCAATCAGCCATCGGAATGAATCCACATTCATGTCATTCTTTACATGTAGGTCAAGTTATATGGATTTTCCCTACAAGACAAATTATTAATGGTTAGAACCATTTCATACTCATGAATTTTTTTGTTCACATTAATACTTTAAATATACTGATAATTATTTACACAATTATGTGTAGATATTAACTAATTGTTTTAACATAACCCCATACATGTCTCATGTAATATTTTTCAGACCTAAATCAGTCCTTTATCAGTCTTATATTCATATCGCATTAAAGAAATTAATGCATCCCTATATCTTATATTTCATGAAACAATTATTCAGCCTTATATGAGTCCTCTATAAGCCTATATCAGTCCAATATAAATCATATAGCATATCTCATAATATGGATTCATGAGATCTACAACATGCCAATAAAAGATGAGTTCTTAAACCTCTTCTTCGGATGAGTTATTAATCCTATGAGGCTCTTATTATACACAAAATCCATTGGAGAAGGATAATATCCAATCCATAAATCCTTGGTTCATTTAAACAATTCGTCCAACTTGGAAAACTGACCATAACAAAATTTCTGAAAAAAATCATCTTCAAATACCTGATCATATCTCCCAAACTATTTTGAATATTTTAAATCCTCTCACATAAAGTTGAACGAGCCCATTTAGGAAGTGGGTTTTAAACGATTTTGGTTGATTCCTCATGGTTTGAAAAAAATGCTCCACAAAATTTGTCTCTTGGAATAGTGACAAGAATGGTGCATACTAACTTACTCTTGGATACACCCTGCATTGAATAAAGGCTCATCAGTCACTGAGGTCACATATGCATCTAGGGAATGCTCCTAAAGAATGTTTAAGACCCTTGGCTTTTGTATGATGAAATTGTAAGAACCCTAAATATGGTCTTTCAGTCAGACATTGATCAATGTCATGGATCTCTAACTTTGATCAACTCATTAGGATCTCGTAGGATTCTAGTTTCTTGTACAAATTCGGCTCCTTAACGCCCCAATATCTAATACCATGTTGATGTTTTGAGAAAATATGGAGATACTTGAAGTTTAAAACTTTTATCAATTTAATTATTGCACATATGAATCTCATAAATAAATCATTCAATCATAAGAGACATGATATACCCTAGGAAACTCTCCAAATACAGAGGATGAAAACGCAGCAATTCGTTGAGTATGATAGATAGATTTGCAAAGAATGGTTTACAACAAACTAGAAATTTTTCTAATAAGAGTTATCACCTTATTAATAGAGAAGAGAGATCCAATACAATATTTTCTTGAACTTGCCAAGTGCCAAGCACTTTAATAACAAGTCAATACAACCTTCCATGCAAGGAATAGAAAATAGGTTTCACAAATAATTCTCCCAGAGCATCATAAATTTGAACTTACTAGAGGATCATTAATACTGGGGCATGGGATCCTATCCATGCAAACATTAGCGCCCTTACTACACTAGTGCCAAGTCATTGTCCTTGAAATCTTCTCCATGCACAACACATGTGACATACCTTCCCAGAATAGCTTTAACTAAATGCTAACCGAATTTGAATTGAACTCCATCTTCAACTGATTGCATGACCACAATTTTAGGAAAATGATTGAGAATCATAGTGGTTCACTCTTAATTCCATAAGTGCTTCACTTTTAGTGACATCCATGCAACATTCTATTATTAAATTTTGCATGGATCTTTCTAGGTAACTGATGCATGCTTATTTACAATTGAGGCTTTTCTGAAGCCTTTACAATTCAAGTTCTCTCGAAGGCATACATGGGAAATTTGAATCCTTTCTCTTTCTCTATGTTTATCTCATTATCATTAAAAATCCATGAGATCATGTCATAATGGTGTCTTTAGGCGCCACTACATATGATATTACCGTATGGCATCTTCCCCCCATTGGGTTGCCTTTGTTCATAGTATTCTACGATGAGTCTTCCTTGGATCCCCTGGATACCACTAGTTCAATTACCTCCCTATGTATTTCCCATTTGCAGTTATCTTCCCAATATTACAGATACGATCCCTCTCCCATGAGTTAGGTTCATTTTTTGTCAGGTCATCCCTATTGCCATACTCTATAAAAAGGAAGTTTGAGTCCCTCGTACTCCCCTTCCCCTGTTCCCCCATTCAATGCACCAGTTCCTGGATTATTCCACATATTTTGTTATCCCCTCATTCTTCTAGTCAAGGACACATCATTGCCTTGATTAGTTGTAGGTCTTCCTCTGTTGACGTCAACACATATATTCCAGAGGATAAACCTAGAGGTCCCTGTATCCTGGTTTCATCCACCTCATTGATGAGTTCCTTGGACCACTTGAGAGGATTCATTAGTACCTCTCGGGATGGTTGTGTCTCATGTGTTCGAATTCAGCTACATCATTGCACCGTTGAGACTCATATAGGGTATTGTTCCATTCATTATTTGGTCGAAGACCCTGGTTGTCACCTAACTCTAGCACATCGATGAGTCTACTATGGGACCCACGCAATTTCTCGTACCTTGTGATTTTTGGGTTGCATTGGCGACAATGTTCGAAATCCCTAGTGTTTCACTTCCATGTATATCCAATACTTGATGTTGCACATTGTACCACAGATATTCTCACTCTCAGTCATTGAGTCCATATATGTGGTAGAGCATCAATTGTGATGATATTGCATTCCATGAGAATGTCATTGTTCCTATGTATTAGTTCTTCATATCAGCATTGTATTTAGCCTCCCATTGATGCCACCATTATGTATCATCATTTGTATATATATTGATCGACTCCCATGTTTTTTATCCTTGATCCCATTATTTATTCTTTTGGGATTGTTACGAGAATGGGTGTGCCTGCCTCATCCATATACATGTCACACATTATATGTATCTCATCCATTTTTGAGAACCCATAATAAAAAACCAAAATCCACCGTATTTCGAATGAGGAAGCTCCACTTCTACACGAGTCTCTCCAGTCTCTCCATTGTTTTCACCATTATTTTCCATGATCCTATGATGTCCATCAGCCAAATGATGAGCTCCTTCCCTCACACATCAGGGGGAAATATGTTAACACTAAAAAGTGTTCACCTAGCTCCACATGGTCTACACCATATACATACATCATATTCCTACCTTCTTTCCCTTACTTTTGACCTTCACAATTGTATTTCCACCAAAATTGGTCCAAAACATCATTATTTACTATGGTTTACCCTCACTCTCTCCCAAAAAAGGTCAAAAACCCTAAAAAAGAGAAAGGGTCAGAAAACCATGGGTCAAAAAATACCATGGTTCACAACCTTGGGTCAAAAAACCCTAGGACCATTATATAAACAGATTGTGAAGGACTCTCCCAAAACACTTTGTGGCCATTCCAGAAGCAAACTCATACCTTTTTTCTCATTTTCATTTGTGGGTACGTTGTGACATTTTTATCTTAGGTATTCACATACTCCCTTACCACCATTCTTGTCGCCATACCATTCCCACGGTGTATGTTGAGACATTCTTCATACCCATATTGGATCCATTCCCCGTTTGACAACTGTCTGTGGAGACCATTGGAGAACCAACCTATGGAGCTATGGAATCACTTCCGAGGAAGGCTACAGTGGCCCATTCTACAGAAAAAAGAGGTGTTTTTATTTATTTGCATCAGTTTAGTTTATCCAATATCTGTTAAAAATGTTAAAAAATATTTTCTTTTTGTTATTAGTTTAGCCCATTGTTTTATTTTCCATTGAACTCTTCCTTACAATCACAGTGATCTAAGGTTGGTGCTTTTGCACATAGCCGGGGAGAAATCCTCGCTACAGTAATATCAAGTGAGTCTTGTGAGTAATATCAAGTCCTACAAATATCCTCATGTTGTGAGGTGGTGTACTTTACTGTGTAAAGTTGTTATGTTATGTGATGTATTACTAGTCGTGATCGCTTAATGTTATAAGTCTCCTTTAGGTATTAGCTACGCTTGGAATGATTTAGTTTAGCATATGACTATATGACCTGGGGTAATACATGTGATCATAGGTTGGAAACAATTTTTTTGAGTATGATATGATAAAGATGATTGATTAATTAAACACCCATGCACCATGCATAATTAATAAAATTATAAATGAGATAAGCACATAGATGGAGTAAAGATTCAAATTTCCTATGTCAGACCTCCAGTGAAATCGAATTGCAAATACATCAACTAAGTCTAAGTTGTGGAAAACAAGTTTTAGTTAATTAAGGAATCTAATCCTTAATTTATGCAAAGTGGTTGTTGAATATGCAACTGATGGTGAAGCACTAAATACTTTCAGTTAAACTCGTAACTAATGGTCAAGAAATTAGTTATTTAGTTCACATTCAGTTCAGTTCAGTTACATTCAGTTCAGTTTAGTTTAGTTCAACTATAATCAGTTCCAGTTCAGTTCAATCAATTAACTCCCAGTTAGGAGGCAGTTAACACCAGTAAATGAATGGAGGGTGCATATCTTCAATGTGGGAGGTAATTACAAGGTGACAAATTGGCACCAATTCAAGGAAGGCACAAAAGGTAATGTGTGGAAATTGCACACAGTGTTAATGATGTTAACAGTTCCCAAAAAGAATGCCACCATTTGCTACCTTCTTTATATGACTGAATAAGCTTGTTATTAGAGTGATATGCACTTTCCAAGACTATGACATTGTTCTAAGATCTCTACTCTATAGTTCTACTTAGATATTTCTTATCAAGTAATCTGCAAGTGTTGTAAAATAATTCTCTTCCATTATATATCATACTCAAAGGATTGTTTGTTGGGTTTTTCATCCTCCAGATTGTGAAGGGTTTTCCCAAGCTCCATCCTGTGTCTTATTTTTTGATTAATTTGTGTGTTTGAATTGTTAAAGATATATACATGCACTAAATTTGTTTATCAAAAGTTTTAAGTTCAAGTATCTTCATATTTTGCTCAAACATTGACAACACTGAGGTAGGATCGTGCCTATCAAATCAGTGCTAGAAATCATTACGGTCTATTGGGCCTTGATTGTAAAAGTCCTAATAGGTATTTTATCTACTATCAAGAAGAAATTATTTAGTTTTTTATGGAGAGTTAGAAGGGATAATTAATGGATGGCATTGGTTCATTGGTATCGTATTGCTAATCCAAAAATCCTAGAGAGTTTGGGGATAAAAATAATTACTTATTTAGCCAAGTCTTGGTAGCAAAAAATATTTGGTGTCTTGCAAAACTCCTCATCTTTGGAGATGGGTTTTGATAAGTAAATACCTAAGAAACCTTTCATTAAAGTATTGGTTCTAAAATCCATGCAAGGAATCCAAAAAATAATTCAATAATATGGAAGTCATTTGTTCCATCCTTTCCATTGATTATCCTATGGACAATTTAGCGGATTGGAAATGAGAGAAAATTTTGAATCGACAAGGACCCTTGGATAGGGTCTAAATACCAACACAAGAGCATTGTCCCTCTAGGGGACAAGTGAAATCCTTTACATGTCAGCATGGGAAGGCTAGATTAGAAATTTGTGGAATCTATTTCCTTAGAAGGCCCAATTTCAAAAGAATGGACCTCTTATGTTTCTCTTTTAAGTGACAAATTTACAAATCTTGATGAGGATGTGGATGACTCTCTTTGTTGGGAATTGAATCTTACTACCAGTACCTTTACAACCAATTTAGGATCCAAAACCTCAGTGAAATTGAGTTTTATCTGACGAAAATTTTGGTGGTGGGAAGTTATGTGGAAGCACCTGGGAATGTTGAAATTAAAACTCTTGTTTTGGCTATATCTCTCCAATAAGTTGTTAACGCGGGGTAATGGCTTAAAGAGCAACTGGAATGTACCAAATTTTGTGCTTTGTGCAAGTTCAATGAAGAATATTTACTCACACATATCCAAATTTTGGTCACTTGTGGAAATGTCATTCAAGCTGAAAGCTAAGTGGAACCGTATGTGTCTCAATGAATGTTTCTCATTTTCACCCAATAAGTGCAACCTAGGTTGTGCCTATAGCCCCGATAAGAGCGAACTAGTGTAAAAATATAGATCCCTCATGTCCTAGCTTCCAGATCGACCAAAATCGCTCCTATGACTCGGATATGAGCGACCCAGTCGCGCTTAACCCTCAGATTTGTGTGACTTGTCTATTTTTCCCCAATCGCTCCTTTTTTGGCCTACGGTGTGACCCCAGTTGCACCTGTGACTCAGTTTTGAGTGACCGAGATGTGTCTTAACCTTTGTTTTGCATGACTTGTCTATTTTTGTTGATTGCTCTTGTTTAATCTTGGTGTGCGACCCCAAGCGCTCCTGTGATTCAGTTTTGAGCCACCCAGTCACAGCTTACCCTCTTTTTTGCATGACTTTATTGTTCTCTAGATAGATTGCATCTATCTCTCTGCTCCTTGTGACCCTGATCGTGCATGTTTTGCTAATAGGTGCGATCAACAGTTTTCAGTCTACTTTTTGTGCCTGTTTCAGACCCCTTCCTGTCCAAAACCCTGTCCCAGCCTGTTTTTATTTCCATATCTGATATTTTACAACCCCTTGGTGTGTTTGAGGTCTCCCCTTCTTAGTTCATGAGTTTCCATATTTGATCTCCGTAGTTGAAACCCCATGCTTGTTTCCTGCATTTGATTAAAATTTCCTTTACTACTCATTTGTTTCAAGTATAATTTCATTATTGGAAGAAGAAAAATTATTTTGCATCTTTATTGTTCATTACTGCTATTTACTGCATTGTAATTGCATCCTGGTAGTGATATTTCAACATCTTCATCGCGGATTGTTGGTTTTGACATATAGTTGCACACAATTCACACTACTAAGTGAAACGCTCGGTTCATGACCCCAAGCAAAGCCTTAAAATTAACTTAAATACAAACCAACATTGTAACCTCACTTGAGGATAAAATAATTTTTTAGTTAAGTTATGACTTTGGGGATAGGAATCCAAACAACACCCCTCTGTCATTCACATTATGAGACATAGTTATTGTCCAGTAGGGAACCAAAACCCTCTTGTATTTGTTGACACGGTCACAACCAATTTTTCAGGAGGCCCCGTGCTCAACAGGAGTAAGCTACAAATGAAGGGGTTCTAGAAGTCAGGGTGGAATACCTCACTCCATCTTGCACCAAAGAATAAACCTCTGTAGTCCTCCTCGTATCGACCTGTCAGGAGTCGAGGTCCAAAGGTCTTGAACATTAGTAAACTGAATAGACATGTCATGAATCAGGTATCCCAGTGGCCAATCTTTTAGGGCTCTTTTACCCAGAGGTCCTTCTCGGTAGTGGGATTCTCTTAGCCTATATGGTTATTCCATTTTGTATTGTCTGACTGGGATTTCAACACCCTGCTAAGGATATGATTTGCGAGGATCTTCCAACTTGTAGTTAGGAGATTTCTTGCACTCATACCCCATAGGTTAGTGTGTCTTTTTCATTTGATAGGTACTGCTACTAGTTGGATTTCTAGCCACCCTTGTTATAGACTCGCCTTTCTGTGAGCTGATGTTGCAGTTTGGTTTTAGAGGTTGTTTTGGCCTGTGAGTCACCTTTTTGTTCTCTCTTTGTCTACACACTTTGTTGTATTTGTGTTTTCGAGCATGTGATTGATTCTCTCGAGCTTCTAGTCATTACACAACACTCTATATAATCATCATAGCTCCACCACACTACTCATATAGGCTTACGAGTAATACCCCTTAGTCGGTTCTTTGAACCGTCACCATCAAAGCCATCTTCAATGTCACTCACCACCTTAAGAGCCACACATGACCTCTGAACCTGATTTGGATTCATAGCAATCAGAACCTACCTTGTTCACTACCCCATCTAGCCCCATGGATGGTGCACATACATATCCCTTCCATGGAGGGATAGTTGGCCATCGAACTATGTCCTTTCCACCCATCATCATGGGTATCCCTTCTGGCGGGCCCAGTGTCACTGCACACACTGCTTCTGGTATGCTACCCACTAGTGTCAGCACCATGGTTCCTACCATCCCACCCTTTATACCTGGGGGCAGTGGCCCTTCCACATCCATTCCGACTATTCCAACTATGGGAATTCAACCTCATCCACCCCCAGTCATGCATGCACGGAACTACATTCCTATAGCCACCAGCACCATTGTTGTTCCGACCCAAGCCAACCTTTCCTCTAGCCTACCTTTTATGCCTAGTCTCAACCTGCCATATTTGGCACGGTTAAAGAATAACCCTATTCATCACCACCCACAATAGCCTCCTATTCCTACAAATCATCCCTCGGACATCCCTAATTTTGAGGGCAAGGTAGGAAAGGACCCTTAGAACCACATCATGTCATTCCACTTGTGGTGTTCATCGAACATCATTGTGGATGACTTTGTTCAAATGAAGTTGTTCCAGCGCACACTTATAGGTCATGCAGCCAAGTGGTACATCGAGTTGCCTCATGCAACTTACCTCGACTTCTCGTCAATTGCTCCAATGTTCCTCCAGTACTTTCAATTACCCGTTCGTTATGACGAGGGAGTGGAGATCCTTTTATCCTGTTGCCAGACCACCAATACGCACATCATGGACCATATCCATGAGTGGCAACCTTGATGTATCTTGTGCAAGATCCAATTGGACGATAGGATCTTCCTTTACCGATTTTTCAAAGCCTTACACCCCCCCATAGCCAAGGATGTCGCATTTGAGAAAACCCAAACTTAGGAAGAATCCATCCTTAAGGCTCAGTAGTTTGATTTGATCTATGCCCAGTTTAGTTACTTATATACCGTCATACCCGATGTTCCCAGAGCCGGCACCTCTCGTTGTGATACGTCAGGGGAATCTCACGCTATTGATGGAGTTATCATCTCTATTACCCAGCACCCCCAATTTTATGCGGCCTCTCCCATGATGCCACCCCAACTAGGTAACATTGATAGTGTCTCCCAACCAAGTTATGCCCTCAATTACTCACATGTGATGGCTCACTCTGGAGCTACTCCATATTATGGTCCCCCTGGTTACACCCATGATTACTCACGCATGACGGCTCAGTCCGGAGCCACCCCCTCCTATGCACATCCCTCACCAACTCCTCATGTTCATGGACCGACTTGTTCAACACACTCGTGTTCTAGCCAAATGGTCAGATTTCCAGCTCCTCCTACTCATTTGGTCTATTATGCACCACCTGTGCATCTCACTCCGGCTCCGACCCTAGATCCTCCAGTTTCTATAGGACATGTTTATGATCAGAAAAATATCCCTAACCAACTCGTCCCCAATAACCAACAAGGTTAGGGTAAGAATAACAAGGTTAGAAATGGCGGCAATAAACATCCCTAGGGAGGTGGCCAGTATGCCAATCCTCCAAACAACAACAACTTTGACCCTCCTGCACAGAATCCCTAGCATCCCAATTAACCTAGAAAGAATCCATAGTTATGTACCAACTGTCTGTGTTTTATATGCAACACCTACGGTCATTACACTCATCAATTTCCTCACATGGTTCGCATCCAACAACTCCTCCAAAATGACAATCAACATGATCTGAACGTGATTGCTCTAGCTCATCCCAACCCTGCGTCACCAGGTCCTCTTCCTATGGTGCTCCAAAACCCCCTACCACACCAAGGAATGGTTGCAACCCAACCATTGGCCCCACCTACTCCCATAGCTCCTGCTACAGCCCCACCTATTGAGGATGGTGTCCATCACCTCATGACGTTATCGTCTGAAGTGAACCTCTAGACTCAACGAAACCAGTATGGATCCACCACAAAAACCACTGACCCATCAATGACATCTACCTCTACCCCTTCCAATATGTCTCTGTACTTACCGAGACCCCCCACAGATGGGGTGGTTTGAGTCCCACGATTTCCTATGCATTGTGTCACAAACAATGCTACTGCCAAAGCTGCCCTCAACTACATCATAGTTGACAACTTGTCCCAATCTCCTACAACCTTATCCTCTTTGGAAGTGCTTAAAACTTTCCCATCATAGTGTAAAGCATTATTATTCTTGCTAGGTGTCATTGATCCCTCTAATTTTAGGTTGATTAACTTTTACTTAAGTCAAGGAGAGCCCAAGATGTTGTCTACCGTCACCTTCCAAGTTTCAGTCTCAACTCAGAATTTGGTTGTACATCGATTCATTATTGATGAGGGGGCATCCAGTTTCCTTATTTTGACCTTTGTTGGGCAAAAACTTGAGTCCCCTTCCCTTCAACCTTCCACCATCACTCTCCATGCCTACGATGGTCACTCTACACAACCCCAGGGGATTCTCACAAACATTCTTGTTGATTTATATTGTAAAACGGTGTTTATTGACATTGAGGTTATCAATGCCCAACTTGATTACAACCTCCTCCTAGGATGTAGCTACATGTAAGCCATGCAATCTATGGCCTCTACCATATTTCGACTCCTGATTTTCCCTCGTGATGGGAAGATCATGAGTGTCAACTAGTTGACATACTATGATCCTAAGGGGTCGGCCATACCGGAACATGTCCTTCCAACTATCGACACCACCATCGACAACATGTCCATTCCATATTTATATGTTGTTGGCTTGGGCTTGTTCGCCAACACTCCTATGACGGACACCTTTTTATCCTTGCCACCTCCACCTTCATTGACTAACGTATCATATTTGTGCACCATCACATCTGGTACCATTCTAACCACATCGCAACCTCAATTGCAACCCCAACCACAATCATCAGGGAACTATTGGGGTTCCTTCTTGGTAGACACGATTCCCTTCCTTTTTCCACCATCTGGCATCGTGAGCAACCATGTCTTGGCTACTCTCAACTTACCTAATTTCACATTGGGAATTCCTATATGGTACCTCGATCCACCCACCCCACCCCTGACTCCCCAGTTCATGTTGAATCCCATCCAACCCATTGAGATGGTATCACACCCACCTCCTGGTCCATCGAAGACTATTCCCATTTCCAATCTTTCCCCCCCTCCTCCAGAGAAGGTTGGGGGAAAGGCCACAAAAGCAATGACTGAACCACGGTCAGCTCTTATTTTTTCTTTGTGCAATATCCAAGGCCACGCGACACAAAATTGTCCTGAGTTTTCTCTCCTTCATACCCACATGGACACTATAGATGAGGAGGATGGAACTCCAATGGTCACCATCCTAGATCCATCAATGGTCAAGAACAATTCATTGTGAATCAACCATCCTTGTGCAGTTCGTGGCTTGTATGCTCATTACTCTCACCATTTTCTAAACTTGCCTGAGTATCAGTTAACCCTTCTCGACCTTCAAAAACACTCCAGTGAATCCGACATTACCTTCCTCGAGGAGATCCACCCTCTGGTTTCTTCCTTGGACAAAACCAACACCATATACATGATCTCTACTTCTAGTATTCCTTTCCCATCCTTGACCATGGAGGATCCACTTGATATATCTTGACATCACTTTTGCGATGACAGAGAGATCTCTAAAACCACCACTGGTTTTACCCCATTTCACTTAGTCCAAGGTATGGAGTTGGTTCTTCCCATTGAAGGCCTTGATTCCCTCACCCTTCCTTGTCAATGAAATTCTACCTAATACTTAACCATTAGAAAAACACCTACTTATGCTTGAACAAAACAATGAGGACCATCACGTTGCTCTCCATATGATCGAACCAACCAAGACTCAGTCGAGGCCCCTTTTTGACTCCCATGTCCACCCTCACACCTTTAGTGAAGGAGACCTTGTCCTCATCTATGATCAAGCCAATGATAAGTTAGGGAAAGGGAATTTTGATTCCATTTGATATAGTCCATATGATTTCCATTGATGTCTCGGAAAGGGGGCATATATCCTTGCTGGCTCTAACAGACACCTCTTGAAGAATCCCCACAATGGGCTCTACCTCAAGAGGTTCTATGCCTGAAGTTGTCAACCATGTAGTACCTTTGTGTCATAGTTTTTATTTTTTGTTTTACATCATTTTTACCATCAGTCAGTAACCCCCTCTAGTAGTAGTTCCACATCTAGTTGTATTGAGTCCATTATAGAACTTCGTCGCATCACTTGCAAGTGAGTGGGTGGATTTGGCAAATCCACCCTTTCCATGTGCCATTGGTACCCCAAAGGAGGGTGTGGTCCCACATCTGCACATGCACATATTATGTCACACATATGATCTAGATACCACCATTCTAGCATAACATCATGTCCCTAGACCTATACTAGAGATCGAGGCATCTCCAAGATCTCCCCGGCAGTCCATGCTCATGCATGGATCATCCTCTATGAGGATAGGAAGATGCCACCATTGTGCAAAAAGCTCCTGGGTGAAGAAATGACCTACTAGACTACCTCCCTCCCTACTTTATTCAAGCCATTTCTTAGAGTCACCCCAATTTGTGTGCCACCACATGAATCACACCTTACACGTTGAGCTAGCTATGTGCCCATAGGCCTCCATTTGGTCTAGTTTTTCTTCCATGCACCATAGAGTCATCCGGAGTCCATTTGAGACACTGTTCGCACCATTGGGTTTGTTTTTTCACCCTTTTTTATTTTGACAATACCTTCATCTCATGCTCTCCCTATGATTTTCTAGGCCATTTCCTGGAAGTCACCTATATTTACGTGTCATCATGTGAATCACCCATTCTATGTATTGGCATGTTCACGAGCCATCCGCTCCATCCATACTGCATAGTTGATCGCCATCCATCATCCTGCACGGGGGCCCCATTAGTTTTCTTCATTTATTCCTCTCATGCATGTTCACAACATAACCTCTTTCCATATTTTGAACACTTCCCTCTTGCTTGATTGACCATTACGGAGTTTCTGTTAAGCTCTTTTCTGAATCCTAAAAGAATGTAAAGATTTTCAAGCACGCTTGCTTCCTTTCACGCTCGTTAAAGTATTTGAAAGGGTGTATATGTGGCCACATTTATTTCCTTTTTCACACTATATAGACTATCATAATAAAAGGATCACCCTAGCACCTTCGAGCTAGGAACGTTTCCCTTTGTATACTTTTATGCTTTCTTGGACATTCGGACCGTACTTTATGAAAAAAACTCATTATAGGTTGTCTTTAAGATCTTTTCCAACCTTCTCATCAAAAAAATATTGTCGAGCAAACTGGGTTTCATTCATGCTCATACAAGTAATTCAACGACCGTCCAGTCAATATAGGTTTCACCTTTTCTATCTTAGTTGGACTACCAACAGCAAAGAAGTATTCCTTCCCCAAAGGTTGGAAGAGCTCTCATTTGTACACTTTTATCCTTTTTCAGGATTAGGAGATTACATATGAAAAAGAAACCACACTAGAGCCTTCTTCCTATTTTTAGACTCTATAAACATGAAAACACCATCGAGCATTTACTTTCTCAAGCTCACTGAAAATCCATGAGATTGTGTCATAACGATGTCTGTAGGTGCCTCTACATATGATATTACAGTATGGTAGCTTCCCCCCATTGGGTAGCCTTTGTATAGAGTATTCTAAAATGAGTCTTCCTAGGATCCCCTAGATACCACTAGTCGAGTTACCTCCCATGGTATTCCCCATTTGCAGTTATCTTGCTGGTATTACAACTATGATCCCTCGCCCATGAGGCAGTTTCATTTTCTTCTAGGTCAATCCTGTCGTCATCCTTTGAAAAAAGGAAGTTTGATTCCCTCGTACTCCCTGCCCTTGTTCCCCCATTCAGTGTGTCATTCCCCAGATTTTTCCACATATTTGGTTATCCCCCTCGTGCTTCTAGTCAAGGACACATCATTTCCTTGGTTAGTTGGAGGTCTCCCTCTGTCGACGTCAGCACATCTATTCTAGAGGATAGACCCAGAGGTCCCTGTATCCTACTTTCATCCACCATGTTGATGAGTTCCTTGGAGCACTTGAGAGTATTCATTAGTGCCTCTCGGGATGGTTGTGTCTCACGTGCTCGACATCAACTACATCATTGCATCATCAAGATTCGTACAAGGTATTGGTCCATTCATTGTTTGGTCGAAGACCCCAGTTGTCACCTGACTCTAGCACATTGGTGAGCCTACTATGGGCCCCACACAATTTCTCGTCCCTTGTGATTTCTGAGCTTCATTGATGACAGTGTTTGGAATCCCCATTGTTGTGCTTCCATGTATCTCCAGTACTTGATGTTGCACATTGTACCACATAGATTCTGACTCTCATTCATTGAGTCCATATATATGTACACTTCCAGATCCAGCAGAGCTTCAGCTGTGATGATATTGCATTCCATGAGAATGATGTTGGCAAGCAGTTTTGGGATACATTAGTTGTGCAGCATCGCAGATGTTGCTCAAGGTCAAAGACACCACGCAAGTGGAAGATGTTGCGCAAGACGAGGAATAAAATATTTTATATATTTGATGTCATCTTTTGTAATTTTAGACCATATTTTGTGGATATTGGTCATTATTTGGTAGAATCAGTTAAGAGTTAGTTAGGAAGTTGTCTAAGTGGACCTTGAATGTAAAGGTGCAAGCCTATAAGTGGGTGTTGAATTATAAGTGTTAGGGAACTTTTTTTATCATCTTTGTTATGAGTACGTTTGGAAAGCACCTGTTGATCTGTGAACTGTTTTGGAGGACCTGTGATTTTACACGGAAGTTAATATGACACGGCGGAAGTTGAACTGAATCATTGCGTTCTTTTTTGTTTTCTTTTTTTACTATTTTATGTGGCTCAGTTATGAATGCAATGTGTATCTTCGACATGGATCTGTAAATGATGCAATATTTCCCTGCTTTAAATGATGTTATTTTGTTGGATCTGTTTGTGCATCAACATGTTTATGGCAGTTCTACTATAATGATGCAATCTGTTGAATAATGATATGATTTTGTTAATGCATGAGTGAATGATTAGATATGTTAATGTTTCACTACGTTGATAATTAGATGCACATTTTCCACTCTGATTCTGCGAAAAATTGGTTTCGTCAACTCTCCGTTGAACATCTCGGGTGAGACTTTATCCTCTCTTGAGGTGTTATCAGACGGGGTAAAACTTGTTTGGGTCAATGCTTAGGGAGATTACGATGGTTTGGGTGTCGACAAAGTGGGAACACCTATCAACTGGTTTTGTTGACTCAGTTTGTGTCAACAAATGGTTTTGTTGTCGAAACCTTGTTGCAACTAAAGGGAGGAAATGTTGTGGCATCCAACAAGACCAGAAATTCAAGATTGGTTCGACCAAAAGCTACGAGAATTTGCTGAGAAAGAAAATTAGAACCCTGGAATGATGACAGACAATTTTTTTGCACAGTACATACATGACGTTCCACACGAGTAACTTTTCTCTAAATTTCCCATCATACTGTATGAGTAGCTGGCGTGATTTACCTATAGCAAGACAAATTTTCAAGGAGGTGAGCCAATGTCCTGGACCCCTGAATTGATCCAGGAGTTGCAAGAAATCGACAACAAAGCATCGTGGGATGTTGAAGTCTAACGGGATAGTATATTGGAAGGCTATATCATCGAGTTTGCATTTGATACTATCAAACACTACAGCGAAGCAGAAAGGGAATTTTTCAACATCCTAAGACGTAGGTTTTTATTGTATTTTCAATTGTCAATTAAGATGCTCGTCTATGAAAAAGGTATACTGAAGATGCACCTTAAGTAGTAGAACTCTAGTGTGTGGGGGATGTGGATACCACGAATAAAGGGGGGCGACGAATGGAATGATATAGGGTATATGGGTACAAGTTACGACAAGACTATGAAGGAATTCAAGGAAGAGAGTGGTCTTATGAGTGGAGGAGCAAGGTTCTGACAAGAGAATAGGTAGAGGACAAGGGAAGGAACTGCTGTGATTAGAATGCAAGATCACGAAGGAAGACCACATAGGAGGAATAAAACCTACATCGATGATGAGGACGAATAGACTACGCCAAGGGTAGAAGAAATATCAACCCCTAGCAGCAACTTACCCACACCTATGTGCACTACATCACAATCAGGAAGAAACATAAGTTTAATACCAACTTGTCCAACGTGCCAGCAACACTCTAATAGTATAAGATAAGTGACTGTAGGAAGAAATCCCAAGATGGAGTGTGACGAGGCGAAGTTACCTTTGTTTAATGGAAATGGGACCGAGGATCCAGAGCAATATTGATTCCTGTGTGAAGTAGTATGGACTGTTAGATAAACTGTGGACGATGATGTCAAGAAGGGCCAATTGGTGACAACTCTTTGGGGTTGCACACTTGATTGGTACATGAAATTTGTACAAGTTCCTACAGGGAATCCAGCAAAGATGTTGGAGCAGGGCTACGCAACTACAGGAAAAGATGCTATATCGGAAGAAGAGAGTCAAAGGAAATAGTACCCGAGCGATTAAGAAGAGAGAGCTCAACCACTGCACTTAAGGCAGCGGCGAAGACAGGAGGGCTCAGCTACCCTCATAAATGAAAAGGAGCAATGGGCCGAGGTATTGAAGATAAAGGATAGAAGAGGACTGTACAGGAAGCGGCTCCCATACCCACGATCAACGTTGGGAAGCGTGGAAGACTGCATGAAGCTGTGGTGTGACGGAAAGCGGCATCCCACTGAACAGATGCACCGACTGTCACAGTTAGGGTTTTTGGGTTACTGTTGGGAAAGGCCCACAGTGTTGTAACAGGGCGAGACCTTCAAGCCGCCTATATAAGCATGTATTTTGTATTGTAAAAGGTTAGACAGTTGGTCAGTTAGTTAGACAGAGAAACAAATAGACAATTAGCTAGTAGTCAGTTAGCTGTTCTTGAGTCGAGCCCTGGTTCCGTTATTCAGTCTGTAGTTATCTTACTGTAACCAGTAGCTGGCTCCATGAGCATGAATGTAACAATCCGCAGTGATTGAGAGAGAGAGAAAGAGTATATTGTAAGAAGGAAATATAAGAAGAGAAGAGATCTAAGAGAGAAGGGCTCCCGGTTATGTGTGTGGAGTTTCCTAGAAGATCTCAAGCTGCATAATAGGTTGCAGCGGAACTGTGTTTACCCTCTCAAGCTATAAGATAAAAACCAGTTCCCGTGGACGTAGCTTCCCCCCTGGAAGTTAACCACGTAAAACCTGTGTGTTGTGCAACTGTTCTTGTGATTGTGTTTTACCTGTTTGATATTTGTTATCTGTTACATGAATGTTGCTTATCAGTGATGAATGTATGTGTGTTATGCTTCAGTTATAGTGCATAGAGGGGTAAAAGCAAGTTAAATGTATCAAGTAGCCTATGTATGAGTTTATCAATGCTTGATTCATGATAGTTGACAGTTACAGCATAAAGTGACTCCGATATATGAGTTCTGCGAGTTCAGTGTAGTTGATGTTAATGTGTTAAACGGTAGAGTTTAAGTGAAGTGGTTTAAACACCCTTGGGAAGACTAACCGAGTTATTAGACCAGGAAGGAGGTCACAGGACCTCGGGAGTCATACACATATTGAGCCTCATTATAGGACATATTACAACATAGAAAGACGATATCGTAGCATCTGAGGAGCGGCGGTGTAAGATATCGTAGGAAAGGAGCTGAGTAGAAGGGTAATTCTGTGCATCGCCATAGAAGCTATGATGCAATAAGATTCCACTCCCTAAGAGCGCCAGCTAGAAGGAGAGATCACCCTCGCAGAGAGAGAGAGATCCCGCTGAGCAGAGAAGATTCGAGAGTCCCTAGGATGCTACAGAACCCGATTGAAGACACCTGAGTCTTCAGCCACCCCATCTAAGATCACTTCAGGTGAGACTTTAGGCCATTCTACGGTCTGTCGCCGAAAGGGCCAGTGAGCTAGGGGTATTGTTGGTACAGTAAAGTAAACATGGGTCTGCCCACAGATAACCAACAAATGGTTCCATTGCTGGTTTTGAACAAATTGAAGAGCTAATGTTCTGTTGGCATCCTACTAAAGAAGAACTCAACCAGTGGGTTGGGTCTAAGGAAAGAGAATTTGCTGCGACAGAAAACAAGAGTCCTAGGCTCAGTACAGAGGACTGGTTACAAAAACATATCTTCACAGATCTACATGAGATATTTTTTGCGACCTATGCAAATGAGCTGTACGACTGGTTATCAAAGTTGACTGATAAGAATATATTCAAGAAGAAAAGAAACATTGTCTGGACACCGGAGCTGATTCAGACCATGAGGAGCATAGACAATCGCATTTCATGGGCATAGACTTATAGCTTGCAAGTTTGCTGGAAGGCTTCATTACCGAGTTTGCAGTTGATCAAAGAAAAATTTTCAGTGAAGTCGAGAGGTACTTCTTCAAAGGATATCGTGGTAAGTACTTGAACTCTTTAAATTCATCTATTAATATGTTATTACATGAAAAAGGAGTAATGGATATGTTCTCAAATGAATAAGTTCAGTAAGTGTAATGTCACAAGAGTTTGAGAGTGATTTTGATGAAATTGGATGGTAACATAGTGGTAAGAAATATAAGGTATATTTCAGCTCTTCCTTTGTGGAAGACAGTTCATACCATACTAGAAAACAGAGCCAAAGTAATACAGAAAGACCAGTAGGGGGTATCCCTTACCACCCTTATACCCCACAAAAAATGACCGGGACTCAGAACAATCCCATAGGAACTACATCTAGTAGCTCACACACAGTACACACTACAGTTACACCACCAAGTGGTAGTAACACGGCAAATCAGAATCCACCACGCAGAAATAGAATGGGGGACGACATGAAGTTACCTACCTTTAAGGGTATAGGGGCAGAAGACCCAGAACAGCATTGGTTCCTATGTGAAGCCATATGGACCATTAAACGAATTCAAGATGATAATACTAAACTTGTCCAGTTGGCCACTACACTTAGAGAAAGATCCTTAACATGGTATATGAAGTATACAATAGCACAGCCCAGAACGCTCATACAAGTCAGGACCGCCATGATCAAAGAATTTAAGAAACCTAAGTTTGAGTCACAGTGTATCACAGAGCGTAAAGACATTAAATAGTCACCTATAGATTCAATATGGTACTTTGATCAGAAATCAAAGCTCTTATAAACCAGGTCAGCTTTGAGTTTGCGCCGGAGCAGCATAAGGAATGGTTCATCGCAGCACTGCTCCCGAATATCAGACTTCCTCTTATGCAACAGAGACTCTGTACGTAGGATGAAGCATTGGAGATGGCAATGAAACTAGAGGCTTCACCTCTAGCCGAGACTAGTACAGGTATGACAAACCTACAGAACCAGTTAGCCAATCTCACGTTACAGCTACATGAGATTAAGAAAGGGAAAGAGATTTCACAAGAACTATGGTGTACCAAGTGTAAAGGATAGGGCCATACTAAATATAACTGTCTAGTATTTGTTGAATATTTAGCAAGTGGGGCTCCAAACCCCTTAATACAAAACAAAGGGCCATGGTGTGAACTCTGCAGAAAAAGAGGGCATAGACCACAGGAATGCCCTTTACTTCAGAAGTATATACAAACCCCTAATAACTTATATTGTAACTTCTGTAAGTCAGTAGGTCATTATGAACATAATTTCCGAGCTTATGATCTCATGATTGAGAGAAAGAATGACTTGTATAGAGTCCAGTCAGAAACAGCAGGTCCAGTAACAGGACCATAGCATGAACTGGCTCATGATGGTCATGGTGGAGGATTCAGAGGATGAGGCCGTGGAGGAGGCTTTGGCCATGATGGAGGCTTTTCCCATGGCCATGGACCGATTACTTGTTACAATTGTGGATTTGTAGGACATTATGCTAGGGACTGTCAGAACCCTAGTACGACATGTAATTATTGCAAGTCCTATGATCACCCTATAGAAGAGTGCCTGATCTTGATAGCCAAGATTAGGGATCCTAAGCCAATAGTAAACCAGAACATTCAGCTTATTGCTGCTGAGAAGAAAGAACCAAAACCAAGAGTCAATATTGTGACTCGCAACGGTGCTTCTACCAGTAGGACATCGCAGGATGCAAAAAAGAATACAGGTTTGGAGTGGGTATGCAAAGCAACTAATAAATCAACACCACTTAACCTGCAGAAGAACAAAGAAACGTTTCAGCAAGCAAAAACTTTCTTTACTGAACCTACAGCATCAGGATCGCAGGTACTTCCTTGTAGGGGCATACCGCAATAGCAAACACCTTGTGGTGTTAGTCCCGTGCAGATACCACAGGCTACCACATCGGGAAGGTGCGAAGAGGATGAGTAGATAGGAAGTGTACAATCCTTCCTGTGGAGCTGCTTGAAACTTGTACAAAATGAGAAAGCTATCGGAGAGCTTCAGTGCATCATAGATCCGTGTCAGCCGTCTTCTTCCGTGAACAGTGCACAGCGGGCTGTTCATAAAATTATGGGCCATACAAGAACAGGCAGAGAGATGAGACTCACAGTGCAAATTGGAGAATTTGAAATGGATGAGGTAATCCTAGATTTAGGATCCGAGGTAAATGTTCTGACTAAGCAGACATGGGAACAGATGGGTAGCCCTAAGTTAGCCAGATCACCTATCCATCTGTGACTAGCTAATCAGCAGAGGGTATCACCACTAGGTCGATTACCGCAAGTACCAATTGATATTGACGGAGTTCGCAGCTTTGCAGAATTTGAGGTCATAGAAATCATTGGCAATAGTAGACCATACCCAGCTTTACTAGGTATTGATTGGGCAATCGATAACATGGCTATTATCGACTTAAAGAAAAGATAGATGAACTTTGAGGACAATCAGATTCGAGTCATCGCACCGTTGGATCCTTTCCAGGGTCCTCGCTACATTGAACCTATCATAGCAGAGGAGGAGGTGCGCAACATGGAAAGCCTTTATCAGATGACAGCTAATCAGAGTGATTACATCAACCCCACCGCAGAAGGAAATATCAATTGGTGATGCGATAGCTCATGCGCATCAGATTCGGAGGTTGGTTTAGAAAATTGGTAGAATAGAATTTACGAAGTCTCAGCTCGCAGATGTGCGTTTATGACTAAGTCACTACGATGGATCAGCGTAGAGATCATTGACATTCCATCATTTCATGGCTTAGTGGATGTCAATGACTTTTTACAGTAGTTTGAGCAGGAAATTCCTTAGGAGCAGATGATGACAGCTATTAACCTTGCAGTAAAAGCCACACCCGCAAGATGGTGGCATGCACATAAAGAACATATCGCATCATGGGATGATCTTAAGAGACTGATGGCGATTAGATTCTCTAGTGATAAGGAACCCTTACAGCATAAATACACAGGATAAAGTGACCCCAGGTCACATATTCAGATTTGCGAACAGAGTTGGTCAAACATTCCAGAGGATGAATGGGTTCACCTATTCATTCACACTTTAGACACAATTCCAAGGAATTGGTACACTGAGACAGAGTTGCACCGAGGAACTGTCACATGGCCACTTATGATAGACAGCTTCCTACTCACTTTCACTTTTGAATCTGAGTATCCAAGCATTGATCATGCTCTAGATGTAATAAAGACTAAGGTATTTGACGACTGTTCCTATCAGTGCCTGCTCAGCCTGATTGGGCCATCCAGTTAGAACAAGCGCTAGAGTGTTACAATTTCACAGAAGAACCAGATGATGAGGATGAGAATCTTCGCAGTGTCAACATTCCAGAGTCAGAAGGGACTCGCGACGTTGATGGACCGAAACTAGAAATTCCCGCTATCACAGAACCTATCAAGATTAAAAAGATCAATATTGGCACAGAAACGGAACCTAAGTTTGCCTCTATTGGAGACTATTGGGATGATGAAATAGTAGGACACATCGCAGATCTCTTACATGACTATCAGGACCTATTTCCCACTAAGTTCAAAGAGATGAAGGGAATAGTTGGAGATTTGGGAGTAATGCGGATACCATTGAAAGAGGATGTTAGGCCAGTTAAGCAGCATCCATACAGATTGAATCATCGCTATAAAGAAAAATTTAAGGATGAAATTGATAAGATGCTGGCAGCAGGAATCATTGAACCTGTAGAAGAGAGCGAATGGGTTAGTCCCATGGTCGTGCAGGAAAATAAAACCAAAGGAGAAATCAGGATTTGTGTTGATTTGCGCAAACTCAACGACGCATCACTTCATGACCCATTTCCAACACCTTTCACTAATGAAGTTTTAGACAATGTTGGAGGACAGGAGGTCTACTCCTTCACTGACGGCTTTTCAGGCTATCACCAGATCAGAATCCATTCAGAGGATCGACATAAGACCACCTTTGCAACAGAATGGGGCTCATTCCAGTATACGGTAATGCTCTTTGGTCTTAAAAATGCACCAGCTATCTTTTCTAGAGTAGTAGTTGCTGTATTCAATGAATACATCCATAAATTCTTAGAAGTCTTTTTTGATGACTGGACTGTATTTGGATTAATCGACAAGCATATAGGAGATTCAAGGCTCATGTTAGAGAAATGTAGGCAATGTCAGATTTCTCTTAACTTGAAGAAATGTATATTCTGTGCGCCATTTGGTATTTTGTTGGGTCATATTGTTTGTAGACAAGGCTTGATGGTAGATCCTGCAAATATTGCCATCATTGTTAATATTCCAGCACCCAACTCAGTCAAGCAATTGAGGATAGTGCTCGATCATACTGGGTACTATAGAAAATTCATCAAAGGCTACACAAAGATCACAGCACCTATGGAAAATCTGTTAAAGAAAGAAGTGAAATTCCTATGGAATGAGGAATGTCAGCAAATTTTAGACACACTTAAAGAGAAGATGGTTACAGCACCCATCTTAGTATTCCCAGATTGGAACCAGCCATTTCATGTACATGTGGATGCATCTAGCATAGCACTAGGGATCGTCTTATCCCAGCCAGGAGAAGGAGGTATCGATCACCCTATCGCGTACTCAAGCAGAAAGATATCTACCGCAAAAAAGAACTACACCACTACAGAAAGAGAAGGATTAGCTATGGTGTATGCTCTACAGAAGTTCAGGCACTACCTGTTGGGTGCCCCATTCAAGATGTTCACTGACCATTCCGCTTTAAAGTACTTGGTAAATAAACCAGTATTAGGAGGAAGAATCTGTAGATGGTTACTCTTATTTCAGGAGTATGATTTTGAAATTATTGTAAAACCAGGAAAATTAAATGTCGGACCTGATCACCTGTCGCAGATAGATTCAGGTGAAGAACCAAGTAATTTAGAGGACAATTTGCTAGATGCGTAATTGTTTTCTTTCCAGATCGCAGATGAGTATTACGCTGATATTATTCACCTTCTCACTACAAGGTGGGCACCTATTGAGTTTGCTAAGCACCAGAAGAAACAGTTAGTTGTGAAAGCAGCAAACTTCACTTTAATTGCAAGACATTTATATAAGTTAGGACCAGATGAAGTCTTGCACAGATGCGTTATGCCGCACGAGAAAAAGGCCATTATCAGAGAAGCACATTCAGGTGCCGCAGGAGGTCATTTCGCATGGAAGCCGACTGCTCAGAAAATCTTAGCTGCAGGATTATGGTGGCCTACTTTGTATAAAGACACTAAGGAGTTTTGCAGATGCTGTGATATCTGCCAGAGGGTAGGAAAACCTTCGCAGAGAGATGAAATGCTGTTGTGACCACAGATTACGCTGCGGGCATTTGACAAGTGAGCTATAGATTTCGTGGGTCCTATCAACCCACCCAAAAACCGAACTGGTGCAAGATACATCATCATAGGAACAGAGTACCTCACCAAGTGGGCAGAGGCAAAAGCAGTAAGGAATTGTGATGCTGCTACAGCTGCATAGTTCATTTTTGAAAACATCATAAGTAGATTTGGATGTCCAGTAATCTTGATGAGCGATCAAGGCACGCATTTTCTGAACCGCACTATTGAGGCCTTGACGAAGGAATTCTAGATCCAGCACCATAAGAGCACTCCCTACCATCCTCAAGATAATGGTACGATGGAGGCCTTTAACAAGATTCTAGAAAACACTCTTACTAAGATTTGTAACAGCCAAAGAAATGATTGGGACCTCAGGGTTAATGTTGTATTATGGGCTTATAGGACTACGTGCAAGAAACTTACAGGACACACACCTTTCAGCTTGGTGTATGGACAAGAGGCTGTTATGCCTATGGAATATATTATTTCCAGTTTAAGAGTTGCTCAAATTACCGAGATGGCTGATACAGACATAATGAATGAAAGACTAGCGCAGCTGCTTGCCTTAGAAGAGGACAGATTCATTGCAGGATTTCATCAGAAAGTGTAGAAGGCACGAGAGAAAGCTTGGCATGATAGACACATCAAAAGCAAGATTTTTCGGACAGGAGATTGTTATAGCAGACTTCACCACTCTAGGTGAATCACACTTTGTATGGCCTTCCCCTGTCTCACTGCAGACTCTTTAGACCCCATGGACCATATTTTATCCTTTGATGTTTCCTTGATCATCCCTAAAAACTATATAAAAAATGATATACGCGGCTTTTTACCTGATAACCGCGTACATATGCGGGTTGGACCCTTATAACCGCGTACATCGGGATGTGTGCATAGTCCAAATCCTTTTGGAGTTTTCCTTTACATTGATTCGACTCATTCGACTCCTGGCCTTCCATATGCCTTGAGATCGCTCGGATTCGACCCTTAATTATCCCTTGTGAAGCTATATAAGGAACCCCTTGGTACATTGAAGGTAGATAGAGATATTGAAAGCAACGAAACTATAGTCCATTGTTGCCGAAATTTATGCTTGAGTCTGCATCCCTTTGTCCCTTTGGAGCACTGTTGTGTTCTTCCCAAGCTTGCCTTTTGCTAGTGAGCTTGCTATCGTGAGATGGAGGATTGAGGTGGTGGAGGCCCAAGTGGGGGATTCAGTTTCTCCGGTTCATAGACGTGCCGTCAGAGGTTGTATCTATCTTGTAATATCTGATTTATATTAATAAGAACTATCTTTTCCTGTCCAATGATGTCTATTTGATTGAATATTGTATCCATTGGAATATGTCAAATTCTTTTACATTATTGATTATATATGCTAGAATAGATCTAACACCATGATATATAGTATGCTTGTATTGTTTACTTGTTGTTGAAGAAGTATTATATCAATTCAAGATGAAGATTGGAAAGCTCAACGGGGATCTACTTCAACCCTCTGGAATAAGCTACAAGGTCTAATCCTTTAGTGTTAGACATTTTATTTCTATTGCATATTGGGAAAGATTGATTTCTAGAGTCAAAGCTGTCTGTTGTGGTACCCCAAGCCATAGGAATTTCTCTCCGTAATAGAGACTTTGTGCTCCTCTATGACAATAAGTTTGTTAAGTTTCTAGGGAAGTTCAAGACGAATTGGTTGGGGCCATACTAGGTTCAGCAAGTTACAAATGGAGGTGTCGTTCAGCTCAGCAAACTGAACTGGGAGCTTCTTCCCACTTTGATTAATGGCAGTAGACTTAAGCTTTACAGTGATAGCCACTCCACCTCCTAGCCTTAACTCACATAGTTTACGAAGTGCAGATGTCCAGTGTAGTTGAAAGGAGGCATCGCACCGATAAGTAGTCTACACTTTAAAAAAAAAAAAAAACCGCATCAGAAAAGAGTATGTTCCGCAAGTCATAGGATGCTTACGGAGTTTTTTAACGTTGCAGCATTCATGTCGACACTTTGGTCTGAGATGACACGGTGTGGAATCGCAGCGATGCGATGTTCCCCGTGCCACATAGATGATTTTGAATAGAGACAGAGGGCTAGTCACTTCGCCTTCTGACAAGCAGTTAACCCAGATGCGATAGCTATACGTTGCCCTAGAGTTGGAAACAATATAATGATTTATCCAGATTTGATAAATCTTCGATGAGGTCAGTGCTTGCACGCAAGTTTCGAGGGAAATTTGATCATATTTTCAGCAATTAATGAGGATCGAGACGACGGCTGTTGTCTTGTCATGCAATTAATACCACCGACGGGTCTAGCAAAATGACCGTTGCTTCAGATATTATCACCTTCATTATAAATACAGAGATCATTCATCTAGAAGGGTTACTTTAGCGATTTCTGAGAATATAGAGAAATTTGTAAGAGTCTTTCCTGAGTAGAGATACTTCAGTTACAAAGTGTTGGTTTTCCCCAATTTCGCAGCCATTGCCACTCCAGGGCATTGCACCGACCAGTTTATGTCTGAGAGGGAACCTTTAGAAGACATTGTGCAAAGATTCTAGTGTGGTGGTCTCCTGTCTGTTATGACGATGCCGCCCAGGGTTGTGAAATTAGGTACATCACAGGTCAGACAGCTGCCAAGGATGAGGAGTCAAGCTCAGATAGTAGAAGAGTCTAGCCCAGAGCAGAAAAGAAGAAAGACGAGAAGATCACTAAAGATAAGAAAGCAGAGGAGAAGAATGATGAGAAGAAATCTACCGACAACAAGGAAGAGGAAGAAAGTAAAAATGAGAAACAGAAGGCAATGGGAGAAGGAAGATGACCTATCTCATCAGCTAAGAGAAGAACAAGAAATTATAGCGGCACAGAAATGAAAGTATGAATATCATACGCAGCGTGAATACCTGGAGTGATTTGTTGAGAAGAAAAGTGAAAGGGGAAAACAAATCAGACAAGCAGAGCTTCAGCATGCAAACAGGGGCTTGTTCTCGGAATGGAATTCATGATTTGTATAGATTCCGTACAGCCGGATCCAGACTGAATGAAATGTTTGAGAAGGCTGGAAGATACAGATTTATATTTTCCTCGGGATACAAGTTCTAACCCAAACAAAAAGGGAAGGAAAGATAAGAGATACCCATGAACTAATTATATAGAAGACTCCATCATTAGTCAAGCTATGCTTGAAACGGCACAAGAGTGTGTCGAAGTTATGGATAAATAAGTCGCAGGGCTTCGGGAAAGACTTACAAGGACTTCGCAGGAAGCCAAGGAGAAGCTACAGCAAGAGAAACCAGCTGTTAGTGGCTCAGGGACGAGCCACAAGTAAGTTCTAGGGGACTATTGGAGCAAGGCCCCGTAGCTACAGGAAAAGATGCTATATCGGAAGAAGAGAGTCAAAGGAAACAGTACCCGAGCGGCCGAGAAGAGAGAGCTCAACCACTGCACTTAAGGTAGTGGTGAAGATAGGAGGGGTCAGCTACCCTCATAAAGGAAAAGGAGCAATGTGCTGAGGTATTGAAGACAAAGGACAGAAGAGGACTATATAGGAAGTGGCGCCCATACCCACGATCAGCGTCGGGAAGCATGGAATACTGCAAGAACCTGTGCTGTGATGGAAAGCAGTAGCCCACAGAATAGATGCGTCGACTGTCACAGTTAGGGTTTTTGGGTTACTATTGGGAAAGGCCCACAATGTTGTAACAGGGCGAGACCTTCGGGCCACCTATATAAGCATGTATTTTGTATTGTAAAAGGTTAGACAGTTTGCCAGTTAGTTAGATAGAGAAACAGATAGACAATTAGCTAGTAGTCAGTTAGTTGTTCTTGAGTCGAGCTCTGGTTCTGTTATTCAGTCTATAATTATCTTACTATAACCAGTAGCTGGCTCCTTGAGCATGAATGTAAGAATCCGCAGGGATTGAGAGAGAGAGAAAGAGTATATTGTAAGAAGGAAATATAAGAAGAGAAGAGATCTAAGAGAGAAGGGCTCCCAGTTGTGTGTGTGGAGTTTCCCAGAAGATCTCAAGCTGCATAATAGGTTGCATTGGAACTGTGTTTACCCTCTCAAGCTATAAGATAAAAACCAGTTCCCGTGGACGTAGCTTCCCCCCTGGAAATGAACCACGTAAAACTTGTTATCTGTTACATGAATGTTGCTTATCAGTGATGAATGTATGTGTGTTATGCTTTAGTTATAGTGCATAGAAGGGTAAAAGCAAGTTAACTGTATCAAGTAGCCTGTGTATGAGTTTATCAATGCTTGATTCATGATAGTTGACAGTTACAGCATAAAGTGACTCCGGTATATGAGTTCTGCGAGTTCAGTGTAGTTGATGTTAGTGTGTTAAACGATAGAGTTTAAGTGAAGTGGTTTAAACACCCTTGGGAAGACTAACCGAGTTATTAGACCAGGAAGGAGGTCGTAGGACCTCAGGAGTGATACACATATTGAGCCTCACTATAGGACATATTACAGCATAGAAAGGAGATATCACAACGTCTGAGGAGCAGCGGTGTAGGATATCGCAGGAAAGGAGCTTAGTAGAAGGGTAAGTCTGTGCATCGCCACAGAAGCTGTGATGCGATAAGAGTCCACTCCCTAAGAGCGCCAGCTAGAAGGAGAGATCACCCTCGCAGAGAGAGAGAGATCTCGCTGAGCAGAGAAGAGTCAAGAGTCCCCAGGATGATATAGAACCCGGTTGAAGACACCTGAGTCTTCAGCCACCCCATCTAAGATCACTTCGGGTGAGACTTCAGGCCGTTCTGCGGTCTGTCTCCGAAAGGGCCAATGAGCTAGGGGTATTGTTGGTACAGTAAAGTAAACCCGGGTCTGCCCATAGATAACCAACAAAAGACCTTATAAGAAG
This sequence comes from Pseudotsuga menziesii, assembly GCA_001517045.1. NCBI lineage: Eukaryota > Viridiplantae > Streptophyta > Pinopsida > Pinales > Pinaceae > Pseudotsuga > Pseudotsuga menziesii. Next base: position 213,544 of record LPNX010970540.1, read on the forward strand.
TCAGGAAAGGAATTATTGAAGAATTGAGAAAACCAAAATCTAAAGCACGGTACATTATAGAATTGAAAGAAATTAAGCAGTATCCAAATTATATCATTTGGGATTTTGATCAAAGGTTCAAGCCATTAATGGAAAGAGTCAACTTTGAGATGAGTGACATTTAGTATAAGGAATGGTTCATCGTAGCAATACTATCTCATATCATACTACCAATAATGCAGCAAAAGATTGCGACACGGAGCGAGGCTCTGGAATCGCAATGAAGTTGGAAGCTTCACCCGTTGGAGAAAATGTAGCCGGTATGAATCAGATTAAGACGTAGATAGCGAACCTGACACTCCAGTTGCAAGATATCAAGAAATAAAAATAACACCGCGAAGAAGTTTGGTGTACTCGATGTCATGCTAATGGACATACCAAGGATAACTTCCACGATTTATGAAACTACTTATTATCAAGAGCACCAAACACATTGAGCTGTGGAAAACTACCATGGTGCCACATTTTTCAAGTATATCGGCATCAACATGAGGAATGTGGGTACATGCAGAAGATGGTAACGAAGTGGACGAACTTATACTAAATATATGTCCACTCTTATGGGCACAAAGATAAGGATTTATGCGCATACGACCTACTTCAAGAAAGAACATATGATTCGTACTATGTGAAGGGAGAGGTACAGTAACCATAGCCACAATTGCAAGTGGTACATCCACCACCTCAACCTTAGTTTGTACCGCAACAGTGACCACATATGCAGTTTGTACCGCAGTATTCATAACAACAGTTTGTGCCATAGCCATTGTATAATCAGATGCAGATGGCTCTGCAACAACAGCAATATGTTCATTCACCACAGTATGTTCAGCAACAACTGAATCCCTCGCAGCAGCAATTTAATCAACCGCGTTATTAGCAACCAAGAGGATTCCTAGGAGGACGAGGTGGAGGATTTGGTTGAGGAGGATGAGGTCGCGGACCAGTACAATGTTATACTTGTGGAGTAATGGGGCATTATCAGAGAGATTTTCCACAATTGTAGTGTACGTGTATGTATTGTACCGCGATTGATCACACTGTTGAGAACTTTCCACAACTGATCACGAGCTGGCAGGTCAGAAATTTTCTACAAATGCAAATCCAACATCAGTTGCAAAATCAAAATCAGTTACAGAACCCAAATTAAGTGCATTACCAGATCCAATTCCAGAACCAGAACCAAATACCAATTCAGAACTACAATACAAATCAGAACGTGAATCCACCTATTAATCCACCATTGAACTAGAGCTAAGGACCGACCGTCATGATGATCTTAGCAAAACCCCGAACTCTGGATGTTGATGTCACAGTCATAACCTAAAGAGCTATGGCGATGGGAGAAGATAGCATGCATCCACAAATTCAATTGGCTGGGAAGAATAAGGTATAGTTCGACATTGATGCTGAGAAAGACATTTTTTGAAGCACGTGATGTGATCAAGAGGAATCCTGGTAAGTTACTTGTTGATGAAATTCCCATTTCTTTTGATTCAAATGTGGAGGCAAGGCCATCACGATAATGTGGTACCTTGCAGTACTTCTTCGAAAGTTTCCTGTCGCTAGAAAGAGATCCCGATGCTCTTACTGAGATTGAGAATCTATTGCATTAACCAGCTAAGGGGAAAAAGGATTCCACAGTGAACTCTTTGCATAGGAAAAATGCAGGAAAAGAGATATGCATGAACATTAAGAATGGGGACTATGAGGTAGATTCATTCATCCTAGATATAGGCTCAGATGTTAAATTTCTGACAAGATAGACATGGAAAAATATGCAGAGCCCAATGTTGAGCTAGTCTCCTGTGCAGCTGCGACTAGCTAACCAGTCCAGAGTAACGTCGATTGGGGACATTTCGCACCTTGCTGTGGAAGTTGAAGGAATGAAGACCTATGTTGATTTCAACGTGATTGAAGTTGTTGATGGTGGAGGATCCTATCTCACGTTGTCGGGTATTGGATGGGCCAGTGATAGTATGGCAGTGATCAATTTTAAGAAGCGCTTGATGACATTTGAGAATTAATACATCATAGTCATCACTCCTATGTATCCAAATGAAGGGTGAAGGTATAGTGAGCTAGTGAAATATGAATTTTTCAGGGGACAGGATCATTCCTATAACATTTCAGAAGATTACATCCATCCAAATTTCGATGGGGAAATCGGTTCGAATAGCACTTGCTCTGTGTCTTCTAATTCTGATGATGCCTTAGATAACTTGCAGAACCACTTGCATGAGGTGTCACTATGAAAGTACAGCTTGATTACGTATTCACTGTGTCACATCATGACAGAGACCATTGAGTTACCAATCTATGAAGGACTACCTGATTTGTCTGAGTTACTTGTTGAATTTGAAGATAAGGCTTCAAAACCACAGCGCTTACTGGCATTGGAGGAACCACTAAAGGCTACTCCAGCACACTGGTGGGTGACCCATTAGAATTCCATCACTAGATGGTCATAGTGTTGAACACTAATGACAGTTTGATTTGGAGATACATAAGTGTACCATGATGGAAGGTACGATGGGCAGAATAGCTCTGGGGATCATCTGATTGAGTGTCATACTTTGTGGGCAACGCGACCAAGGGATGTGCGTCCATGCCTTTGTCCACAAATTGGATGAAATGTCACGATCTTGGTATGTATCAGCTGATTTGTGTAGAGAGATCACTACCTAGGAGGAATTGACATATTTCTTTACTCACACCTTTAGTTTAGCAGATGTCAATCTAGATGTTCATAATGCGTTGGAGCTCATCCGCAATGCTATTATGAAGTTAGTTCCAGTCGCATACCATCTGGATCTGAATGTGCATTGTCAGATGCAGTCAATAATAGAATGTTATAATGTGTCAGGAGGGCCATATGATGATGTTGACCTATGGAATATCAATATTCTGAAAACAGAAGGGATTCTGAATTTCGGAGCACCTAATGGTATGATTGATCCAATGAATCAGCCATTAAATATCAGAAAGGAAAACATTGGGACAGAGGAGAACCCAAAGTTTACAAATGTCGGGGACTACTAGGACAATGAAACGATGGAAAATATCATAGACTTATTGCATGAATTCCAAGATTTGTTCCCTACGAAGTTTTCTGAGATGAAGGCGATACTGGGAGATTTAGGAGAGATGAAGATTCCATTGAAACTAGATGCGAAACCAATAATGCAGAGGTCATATCACCTGAATCCACAATACAAAGAGACTCTCAAAGTTGATCGTGATAGGATGTAGGATGTTGGAATAATTGAGCTAGTTGAGGAATCAGAATGGATCAGTCCTATGGTGGTCCAAGATAAGAAAACATTTGAGGTTTGTATTTGCGTCAAGCTCAGAAATTAAATGATGCATGTATGCATGATCCATTTCTGACACCATTCACTGATGAAGTTTTAGAAGGAGTAGGAAATCATGAGATGTATTCTTTCATGAATGGGTTTTCTTGCTATCATTAGATCAGGATTGCAAAAGAAGATCGCCACAAGACAACATTTGTTACTGAATGGGGTTGTTTCCAGTACATCATGATGTCATTTGGGTTGAAGAATGTGCCTGTGATATTTTCTCGGTTCGTCCTCGATGCATTCAAATATTGTATTCAGAAGTTTTTGCAAGTTTATATTGACGACTAGATCATTTATGGATTGATCAGGTACCATCTGGAAAACCTGATACTAATGCTAGAAAGATGTCGACAACATCAGATCGCGATGAACTCAAAGAAGTGTATTTTTTGCACACCATTTGGGATGCTTCTTGGCCACATCGTTTGCAAGCAAGGACTATTGGTTGACCCTATGAAGATTGTATTGATTTTGAGCTTGTCATCGCCTACAAATATGAAGATGATGAGAGCGACGTGGAGGTACACACAGTATTATCGCAAGTTCATACGAGGTTATGTTGCGATTACAGCTCCTATGGAAAATTTGTTGAATAAGGATGTTGTATTTCTATGGAGTCAATAGTGTCAATACAGTTTTGATCCGCTGAAAGCCAATATGGATTTTGCACCAATACTAGTATTTCCTGATTGGAACAAGAAGTTTGATGTTCAGGTGGATGCATCGTTCGTTGCGTTGGGAGTGGTGCTTCCACAACCAGGAGGAGGAAATATTGATCACCTAATTGATTTCAGTAGTCAAAAGTTGTCATCTATAGAGAAAAAATATATGACCACAAAGAGGGAAGGTCTAGCAATGGTATATGTGCTACAGAAGTTTAGGCATTAGCTCTTGGGAAGTCATGTCAATATGTTTACAAATCATTCTGCTTTTAAATACCTAGTCAATAATCCTTTGTTGGGTGGGAAGATATGTCATTGGCTACTTCTCTTTTATGAGTTTGATTTTGAGATAATTGTGAAGTCGGGTCGCTTAAATGCTGGCCCTAATCATTTATCCCAAATTGAGACAGGTGAAGAAACAACAAATATTGAAGACAGATTTCCAGATGCGCAATTGTTCATAATTGACATGGTTGATGGTTATTAAGATCAAATCATTGAGTTTTTGGTGATGGGAACCGCACTAGAGGACCTTCCTACAAGTCAGAAGAAGCATTTGGTTGTTAAGGCCTCAGATTTCTAGTTGATCGCTACATATCTAGATAAACTAGGACCGGGGGAGATTTTACGGTGATGTGTCCTACTGTGTGAACAAGGGAATAATTTGGCAAAGGTACATGCGGTAGTTGTTGGTGGACATTATGGAGGATGAGCTATTGTGAGGAAGGTGCTTCGTGCATAGCTTTGGTGGCCCACTCTTCATACTAATGCCACTGATTATGCATGGACCTGCGATGTCTGTCAACAAACTGGAAAACCATAGAGGAGGGATGAGATGTTGTTAGTATCTCAGGTGACATTGCAACCATTTGATAAATGGGCAGTGGAATTTGTAGGACCAATCAACCCACCTAGGAAAATATTTGGTGCACGGTATATCATTACAGCGATAGATTGTTTGACAACATGGGAGGAGTCCGCACCGGTCGTGGATTGCACCACTGCAATAGCAGCGAGTTTCCTATTTGAAAGCATTGTGAATCGGTTTGGTTTCCAAGGATATTGATGAGTGACCAGGGGATTTGCTTCATCAATCACACAATCAGTGCATTGATAGAGGATCTTAAGATACAACATAAGAAGAGTACCCTGTATCATCCATACGTGAATGGGACAATGGAGGGATTCAATAAAGTTTTGGAGCATGCTCTTACAAAGGTATGTAATGTAAACCGCAATGACTGGGATTTGAAGATTTCAACAGTCTTATGGGAATATCGCACCACTTGTAATTGATTGATGGAGCAGACACCATTCAAATTGGTGTATGGGAAAGAGGCGGTGATGCCTATGGAGTACATCATTTTGAGTCTATGCATTGCAGAAATGATGGGCATGGATGATGAAGAAGCACTGGAAGAATGATTGAATGAGCTAGCTCAGCTTGAGGAAGACCACTTCATTGCGGGTTTTCACTAGCGCATCAAGAAGGATTGACAGAAGGCATGGTATGATCGCCATATAAAGAACAAACAATTTCGGCAAGGATATTTGGTGTTGTTATACAACAACAAGTTCATGAAGCATCCAGGTAAGTTACATATGCATTGGCTAGGTCCATGTCTTGTTAATTCTATTACTTCAGAAGGTGTCATTCAACTGCAGCAGTTACATGGAGTGATGTTGCCTAAGTCAGTGAATGGTAGCAAGTTGAAGCCCTATTGAACAGGCCCAAAACCGCATGGTGCTTGAGGCACTGCACAATGAAAAAAAAAAGGTAGGATGGATAGATTGAAGGATGGCACACCAAAGGGAAGTGGATGCACAAGGAGGGGAGTCAGTAGTGTAGATAGAAAGGTCTGTTGCAATGGCCATAGGGTCAGGACATAGTAAAAATGGCAATAAATATAAACCGTTAAAGTAGTTAACTGGCGGCGCTTGTTAAAGTGACGCATATTAATGGTGGATTGGACCATTGGATATCCAGGATCGATGGTAGATTCAAATAATTAATGCATTATTTGGTCATGATGATGTAAAATAGATCGCATTGATTTGGTCATGATATGTATGGATCAACTTGATGTTATAGGAAGGGGATGGATGTGGTCGAAAGACACCATTGTGCAAGATTAAGCAGAGTTATAGAGCTAAAGAGAAGAATCATAGTGAGTTGAGTAAGTTGCTAAGTAAAGAGAGGGTGAGCGACTCTTGAGCATTGTGGGGCACTGGCATGGCATGCAGAGTGAACCAATCATTGTGGAGATTTCAAGTGAATGGGACTCACCAGTCAGACCGGTAACCATTGAGGAGGAAATTGCAAGTATATTGATAGGATCATCATCCATACCGAAGAAGAAGAGGAAGGGGTAGAAGCATAGCTCCCTGGTGCCGAAGAAGAAGTGGACTAGAAACGGTCTGCGAGGGTAGTGGAGGAAGATGCGTAGATGGGTCCATCGAGCTCAGGAGTTATGGAATCAGTAGCTCATACAGGGGTATCCACTGAGGATATCCCTGGGTATATACCTCCCTGTCGATAGGTGCGCAAGCCAAGAAGCTCCCCAAGAATCAAAAGTACCAAGTGAAGATGTCAGCAATACCATAAGGGATGGTATGCACCACAGATATATTTCCTACACTGATGCAGATGAAGTATGATGACCATGACTTCCTCACACTATAGGATGTTACGAATGAACCATATGTGCCGATGGTAGAAGTAGGAGGCGGCCCAATAGAATGCATTATGCAGGATTAGGAGAATGGGATAAATAAAGGAGGGTTGTTAGGGATAATTAACATGCCACATTTTGGGCAGTTAAATGAGGTGAATGCATGTGTAAAGCATCTCTTGACCTTTTTTCATGGCAGGGCATTGTGGCTGAACATACCAATCAAAATCACGATGGACTTGATCTCAGACATCACGGGGCTACCTAAGGATGGGCCAAACACCTCGCAGTATTTTAGAGGAAAGGATAATGACAAGAATATTGTGGTGAGGTTGAAGAAGCTCTATGGGTTGGAGCGCAACGGGTGGGTTTACCACATCGATAGTATCAATGACCAGGTGGTGTGTATTGGCGTAAGGATTTTGGCCAGAAAAGTGGTCAGGAATAACCGCCCCATTCAATGTAACTCATGGGTGATTGTGTGCATGGAGAAATACACGGAAGGTGTACAAATTAAATGGTCACTCTTTCTAATGAACTAGTTCATGGAGGATTGTTGGAGGACCAAGTCAGTAATTCGACTTGAATGATAGCTGACTTAGTCGATCGGCCGACTAAGTTGGTTGGCCGACTAAACTAGAGATTAGGTCGGCCACCTAAGGTCGTGTCGGTTCACCGAACCGACAGGTAGTTATTTTGTAACTGTTTTGTAATCATATATATTAGGCTGTTGAGCCAGAAGAGAACTCGGTTCAGGCTCTGGATTGTATGGACCCTCTCATGCTAACATAATCTGTTATTTTGATCTATTTGTTCTTATCTCTTGTCTATGTTATGTCTATATGTTTTTAGTATGTATTATTGGTAACCTTATGTGATCTGTGAGATTACAACATTGGTTCCATTGCCGGTCATACATGTATGAGATGTATGCAAGTAGATGATACCAAAACAAGAAATTAAGGACTGGTGGGAGCTTAAAGTAGCAAATTATTTGCATAATTATGCACGAAGAAATAGATTGATGATCACACAAGCAAAAGAAAGATTCTTTAAAGAAAAACATGAGAAGTTTGTATAATCAGTGCCCCAACTTCTAAAGAAACTCCTGGATGAAAAAGCCGGAAGGAACTAAAGATCAACCATTTCTAGAAAAACTGATCCGAGGGGGAAGAACAAACTTGTCGGAGTGGTTTGAAAAAATCACTGACGACTTCTGTGAGGAGCAAGCAGTAGAAGACAGAACTTCAGTGGAAACCATCAAGGAGAAATTTTACACAGACCTCACCGAGAAATTTTTGTGTTCCTTACCGACCATGTTGTTTAAGTTCCTGGTCGAGAAGGGAGTGGGTCATATTGTCGAACCTCGTCCATCACTTCATGGATCGCCATTAAAACCTAACTAGGTAGAAAAGCAAAAGAGGTGGGAAAAATTCATTGCCAAAATGGATTGGGAATACTTCCTAAGCAATTAGACAGAACTATCCGGGTAGGCTATGGGGGGGTAGCTGGTCATATGTCGGGATAAAGTGGAGTGGATTCTAGTCGATTAAAGGAGATACCAATCACTAGTAATGAGAAGTCAACCTAAAAGGGAAGTCGAGAAGACAATGTCACATAAAGGTATGGCGGACCTTTAGAAAATAGAGAGGGAGAAGAGGCTAAAAAGTAGGGAAGAAAGAAGAGAAAGAGCCCTAGCACTGCAGAGAGGAATGAGTACTAGGGTGACCGACCAGGAAAAAGATCTGTCGAAGTCGGGTCATGACCAACAAGAAGAAGGCATGGAATAAAAGGCGTCCCTTAGGGATTATGAATTGTGGATAGAGCAGCGAGAAGCTCTCCAACTAGAAGCTCCCCAGGAAGTAAAACCTATCTCTCAGATGAACCTGCCACTACTAGATTTTGATCCAAAATCCGACGGTTTTTCCGACGGCGCGTGGATTTTTTCTTTTAACCGTGCCAAAAATTAGAAAGATTAAATTTTTTTTTGAAATGGTGGGGATAAGTGTCGCTTAAGCAATGGCAATTCTCCTAAGTGTTGCTTAAGCGATGGCGCTAAAATTTATATCCTCCTAAGTGTCGCTTAAGCGATGGCAATTCTCCTAAGTGTCGCCTAAGCGACGGCGCTAAAATTGCTTGATTTTTTAAAATCCAACTACAAGGATAAAAGGGAATTGTCAACCTGGAAATGTTGAAAGTTCTATAAAAACGTTGTGGTAAATCTTCGATATTGATTCATAAGATCTCATGAAAATGAAACTATTTAGCAATGATAACCTTCTAAGAACACCCATGTTTACACCACATCAAGGCCCGCCATCTAAGTAGGTCACCAATCATACATGCCACTACATGATTACATGAACCCTAACTAGTTTACCTTATATATCTCTTGGTTATATTTCAAATCTAGCATTTTCTTTTCATATATAGTGTTGCACCCTAAAGATTATTAGACCAATGCAAAGATGTAAGTTTTACTAACTTTCCAAATCAAACACATCTAATTCTCATCAAAGATGGTCGATATACTTCATCATTGTTGGGGAAAAAATAATTTTCTAATTTTGGTTTATGGTAGGTTCCAATCATAACTACTGCAACTGAAAATGCAATCAAATAGAAATAGACAATATATTATTTACCTTTCAAGGAAACTTCCCCATTAATTGCATTGAAAACAAAGAAGGACACTCTATTGGACAAAAATCTAGAGCATGTATACTTTATGCCATTTCCTTTGTTTGCAATAGGAGTCTCTGAATTGCACTTTGATAATAACCTCCAAGTGATCCTGGATTTGAACAATACTTAACATCCAACTCCTTCCATAATATCATTCTTGGTCTCTGTATCCAACATTGTCTCCATGCCAAATAAGCTAACAACACTTTCAAAATACACTTAATCCGTTAATTATTTAAAATGGAAAGCGCCATATGGGTGAATATCCCTCAAGCAAGGTGGTAGGAACTCAAGAATTCTATGGATTAATGAGTGAGCTGTCACTTAAGTGACGCTTATGAGGCTATAATAGTGGCGTCATATGGGTGAATATCCCTCAAGCAAGGTGGTAGGAACTCAAGAATTCTATGGATTAATGAACCAAACACCAATTTCTTTATAAGACAGAACATCAAATTTGCAACCAGAACCAATTCCACATTTTCTTATTCCCCATGAAAATGATCATGCCTTTATTTAGGTCACTGGCCACTTGTCTTTCTTAAGGTCATTTACCCTATGATTATGATATGCATACACTTTTTGTGTTTGGGAAAGCATTTTGTATTCATTGTCCTCATCTCTTCACACACAATACTTGATATACTTAACTCTAGAGAGCTCCTAAATCTCACACCCAAGACTTTTAGATACTTCATGAATCAAACACAACCATCACTAAAATGCATATTCTAACCCATTGCAATTTTTCTTAGCTTCACTAGAGTGATTGTAGCTATTAATATGCTTAATATAGTTTATCATCGCTTAAAAGCACTCTACCCACCAAGCGTTGTCATACCTTGGATCCAAATATATGGTGGAAATCGATTACGGCATGAGTTTATGTTTTAAACCAAAAATAGAAAATCGATTTGGGATTTTTGTGGTGGAAAAGAGGCAAGTCGAGGGTTTCTCTTATCATTCATGCAACCCTGTCGAAAAGAGGCAAGTCGAGGGTTTCTCTACATCAACCACTGTTGCTGCAACTTCTGTGGGCTTCCCATTATTTGGTGGTTCTATCTCTGAGACAAATGGTATGAATCCAGTTCCATTTTTGTTTTCTGGAAAGAGTAGTGCTACATCTGCTATTGCAAAGACGGATTCCAAATTGAGAAACCCTGAAACAATTCCACAGGTTGGACCATCATCTATTATAGGTGAAGACCATTCATTTAAAAGCTCTACCAGTGGTGCAAATTTCACAGTAAAATCCCAAAATGAACTGAAAACTAGTGCTGTCTCTCCTTCCCCATCATGAGAAGCTTTGGGTGCAGCAGAGACGTGCTATCTATGAGATTTAGAATGGGAATGGGAGGGGTTTCTACCCTTTGTCTGCAGAGGAGTGGTCAATAGGTAATTCTTCATCACGTGAACAATAGGAGAGGGCCGAAGAGGATAAGTCCGCAGGGGACAGAGCTCGCAGAGGAGGGGGCGGCAAAGGAGGGTTTGCAAAGGAGGAGGGTTTGCAGAGGTCACACTGAGGCTGACAGAATGCCCCAAATGGATCCGTTCTCAGGAATTCCACCATATCAGTTGCACTTGTAAGTAGATGCTCTTTAATAGATAAGTTAACCTCCTTTCTTGAGTTCATTTCTTTTACTAGGCTTTCCATGTTCTTCAGCAAAAATAGATCACTATACATACATCTCTCTTCTATAGAGGGAATTAAATTATTGAACAGGATTCTACATTTATCATGTATACCCTCAAATAGCCTGTCAAACTTTATGGTCATTATGACCTCAAGCAAACTATTGAAAACTTCTGCATCAACCTCAATTCCCCCTAATGCATCTCTTGCTCTGAAAAATTGCTCAATTGTATACAAAACTCCCTCAAAACCCTAACCCCAAATGGATCCGTTCTCAAGCATTGCTCTGAAAAATTACTGTTGAGGCTTGTTCCACTGCTTCCACTATCAATTGAAGAGGATTTGATAGTAACAATATGATGGTGGAAATTGGGAGAGCTTGTCACTCTGGAACCAGTTTGCTGTTTCACAAGGGGAATCAAGGATTGAACTACATCAGTCATCAGAGGTCGATAATCTGCTTCTGATTGAACACACATTGCTGCAATGGCTGCTACCTGCAAGTTTCACCAAATGTGTAGACTTTAAAGTCATAAGGTCATTCCCACACATCAAGAAAATAGACACAGACATGAAGAGATTGAGCTTTCTAAAATGAACTTTAGGTACCTGTATTAGTTCCTTCTTAGAGTACTGCCCTTCCAGAACAGGATCGACCAGTTCTGTGACCCTCTCTCTATCAATAAGGCATGGAAGAGCCTGAAAAAAGCAAGTAAGCATTCCATTAAACAAAAGCATGCAGAAAGGCCAAGTATACCTGAAAAGTAAAACCAGGTATCTAGAAAGTGATCAATAGGGTGGAACTATTTAGTCTAGCAATAAAACAGCTGGGCCTTCAGATAATTAGGCAATGCCAGAGCAGCAAATGCATTTCAAAGTTACTAATTACCTAACAGAGGGCTCCAATGAGCTGGCTAGCACTCACTTCAAAATCTGGTCATGCTTGTAGCCATCTAATTGAATCCTTCTGCAAGGTGCATAGTCACTTCCATATCTTTCAAGGTTCAGTAATGAGTCAACACTAAAACCAACCAGAAAGCATGCCAAAACATGGCTTTGGCTTTGAATGATTTGTTGCTGGCTATTCCATGCAGTAAAGGATCAGTTATGCTCTAAGGACTTTGATATAGACAACTGTATATAAATTCTCCAGTTTCAAATTCAACAAACTTGGTCTTGTTTTGGTAGGGAAGGTTTCATTTTATTTAACTAGTCGATTGAGACATTGCAGCTAATCAAAGAAGGGGTGAAATGGGCAGACATGACCTTAATTTGACAAGCAAAGTCTTATTGGCACTTTTCATTTGGAATGCAAAATATTTGAAAGCTGTATATATACATTTGTCAGAGCAGACCTCCCAAGCCCTGATTAGAATACGGTTGCCTAATAGTGATGGGATTATGTTTGTGCCCTGGGCTTCACCAGCTCAAATTAAAAGGTCATATTTTCTTCATTTGTTAAGGGGAACATGTTGAGGAACAAAACATTCATACCATACCAAGGGTTGGGGAATAAATCAAGTAAGCTATGAATGATTTATCCATCAAATGAGAGGTTGGGGTCAAATTTTGCAGATTGGAAAAAAGGATACTTAAGAAAATACATAGTACAAGAGAACAAGATAGAGAAATAATCAATACCCAAGAGACAAGTAAGCCTTGTCCAGGAGGCCTCTTCATGTCTACATGTACACGACCTGTCAAAAGCTCTAAAAGCACAACACCAAAGCTGTAAACATCTAATTTTGTAGTCAAGTGTCCTGTCAAAGCATACCTGCAGTAAAAATTGTATCGAGTGATCAGAAGTCAAGCAGTAAACTTCTTGTATCTCAGGCTATCCGTTACTGATGTTAAGGAATAGCATTTGATGTACGTCAAGAAACTTACTCTGGGGCAACATATCCTGTAGTTCCTAAAATTCGAGTGGATATTTCACCATTCAATTTTTCAGAACCAAGCTTTGCCAAACCAAAATCAGACACTTTGGCATTGTAATTCTTGTCAAGCAGGATGTTGCTGGCCTTAAAATCCCGGTGTATCACTGGCGGAGTAATATGCTCATGAAGGTATTCAAGACCTATAGAATTATTTCTATGAGGTAAGAACAATATTTTCTGATATCTTGTATGGCATTTTGACAATCTTGTACATATTTTTTCACTGCCTATTACCATTGAATTTAAGTTCATTCATTGTTTCATTATCGTATATTTTGAGGCAGCTATACATTTTATTCTCGTGTATGGTACTTGTGTATGGTAGTAGAATAATATTTTCACAAGATAGAGGTTATATCATGCTTGTTTGATATTTCCCAATAATTTTATGAGCTGATTCCTCGTATGAATGCCTGCAGTTTGACAGCAGTAACGTTGCTTTTGGAAAAGTATGAAATTGATCCAAAACAAATTGGTCGCTTAGAAGTTGGAAGTGAAACTGTTATTGACAAGAGCAAGTCAATAAAGACTTGGTTGATGCATATTTTTGAGGTTTTTCCCCCAATTCACTAAACTTATTATTAAAATAGCTTAC
>LPNX010970547.1:0-5000 GCA_001517045.1 Pseudotsuga menziesii
ATATATATATTTGAAAATTTTCCACATTTACTGTTTAATCATTGAATTCCATGAATATTAAATTTCCACATTCATCCTTGCATATGGCATATTAAATTTCCACACCCATCCTTGGCATATGGCATTAGCCCAATTCATCAATAGTTTTGAATCCCTGCTCACTTTAAAAAAAATTAATCCTTTGTCTTCAACTATTTTCATCAAAATTCAAAATTCATAGTGCATAAAATTCAACTCCAATGTTAGTGTGTAGTCAGTTGGTTTCGAGGCCCGCACCAAATGAAATTAGTGATGGTTGTTTAAAAATAATGGTACATTTTTTTCCAAGAAAGAAAAACGTAATTTTATTTCAAGCCGAAGCGATACAAAATTACATGCTTTAGGTGCATAAGCACATCTGGGACAAGACCATAGGTCTGCAAGAAAATAAAAACAAAAATGTTACATAATTTTCTAGGAATTAGGGGTTATATAATTATTCACTCATCTCCCTTTCTTCCCTTTCTTCTTTGATTTCACTGATTTCACTTCTGTCCATCCCCCCAGCTGAGGTGCAGCTATAATTAGCTCTTTACTCGCCTGCTCCACAGATGACTGTACAGAGGTTTTTTCTTTGTCGGAATCTGAATTTTCTGATTCATGTGCACGCTTTGACCCGGTTAAGGGTGTAGCCATTAGTTGCATGTTTTCCGTGTGTATTTCCTTACCAGCATTTTTTGTATCTGAATGATGTGCCTCCACTGTTTCAGCTTTATGCACTATTTCCTTAGTGACCTCCTCCTCTTTTTGTTCTTCTATTTCACTTACCTCACCCTCTGAATCCTCATCAGTAGAGGGAGCATAATCTTCCTGCCATGTTTTCCCTTTTGTCTTCATCCCCTCTTTCTTTTTAGGAAACCTTTTAGCAAGTAGGCACGAGTCTTGTAAATGTCCTGTTAGATGGCAAAATCTGCATCTAAAGCAGTATTTTCATAGTCCAATGCCTGAATCCATTTGTGATTCTCGAATATCAACTGGATTCTATCAGGAAGACCTTTGCTAAGGTCGATCTCCACACAGATTCGTGCATAAGTAAAAATCCCTTGCTCACGCAGATGCATATCACTTTTAATGAACTTCCCAAGTAGATTGCCAATGTCTTCCAGGACTAAATGATGCCAGAAGGGAAGGGGCAAGTTTGACAACCGTACCCATACCAGCATTTTGGTTACCACCATAGAGTTGGCATCAAAATCAAGAAAACTAGGGGGTTAAGAAGAGCCCTGTTCTCCCCCAAAACCAAGGTCCCTGCTCAAATATCTTCTGAAATTCGTCTTGTGATTCAAACTGTACAACAAAAATCCTTTGGAGCATAAAAGAATTTGACATTTTATTGTCCAATTTTTGTGGATCCAGTTATGAAGATCATAAGATCTGGGCCAAAAGCCATTAAAACGACCAATGAGAGCATGTGTTTGAAGAGTACTAAAAAGTTGTGTTACCTCTTTATTCTTGACTTCCAAGGATGGGATATCATCCAGTTTCTCCACTATATACGGCTTGGGTTGGGAAGATGGTGAAGCTGCTGCTGACTGTGGCTCCTTTGAACGAGCTGCATCTTTGTATGAAGAGGGTCCTCCTGTTCCTTTATTCCCAAACATTCCTCCCTGCAAGCGATTCATCACATACATAGTAGAGTTCTTATAAATCTGACAATCCCTCAGCCTATCACCCTCATTCAGTACTTTACCTCCGTACAGAATGTAGAAAAATAGTCGAGAGTAACCCTCTCTCTGTTCTATCATAGTTTTTAGGGTCTCCCCTATATCTTTGGTAGAAATCCACACCAAAATTGTTTTTCCTGAAAGGGTTTTTATAAAAATCTAGTATTTTTCAACCTCTTCCCTAAAGCCAAAAGCTGAAAACCGTTCAGGTGATTCATACCTTTTTTCACCAAATGGATGGACCGATAGTAGCCTTACAGGGCGAAAGCAACCCGATCTCCAATTTGTTTCTCCGATTTTTTCAGCAGTATAAGGATATGAAGCATAAGATAAACCCACGGCCTGTATACACTCACAAATCTGTTCTATAGCCTCTCCACAGCGAAAATAAAGAGTAAAAATCCCTGCACCCGCCCACCAGGTAGTCGAAAAAATGAAAATAGAAATCAAGAAATCCGGTCCAAGGTAATATATTACCATCTCTGCCTTCTGACGCTCCTTAAAAAATTTTAGCTGGATGGCAGAGGGAGAAGCAGGCCAAGAAAACAGTTGTCTCATATCTCGTTGCATCAGATCCAGAACATTGATGGTACATATTCTACACATACGAACTTCCTTAACAAACCATATAAAAGAATCTCAAAGGAAAAGAGGATGGGTTACTTTAAAATTATTATTGTTTTTTATTTTAATTATTTTTAATATTTACTATAAGAAAAATTAATAGGATGATCAATAAAGAAAATTTTAAGGATTTATAATTTTCTTAAAGCATAAAAACCTTAGCCAATCTTACTAATTCTTAAATTTTCATTCATAAAATATTTGGTGTTTTTTTTTTTAATTATTCAAATTTCTAAGGACTCTATATAGTTTTTGCATAATTTTGGCAATTTTTAGAGTAAGAAAAATTATCCCATTGAAATTGGGTGAATCACCTTTGAAAAAAACAATTTGACAAATATTTTTTGGAAAAAAGGTTGAAAATAGCTTATAAACTAAATTTCGACCCTAAATTTTTCCTTGATGGAAAACCTCACAAATAAACAAGTCATGTTCTTCAAATGTCATATTATATTATTCTTGGTCAACCATATCCCCACAAAACATAACAAAATAAGGATTTGTGACTTGTTACAAAAGTTTCCTTGATCCAATTTTGAATGCTATCCAAGAGTAGTGTCGTTGGTCTCTTGAAGATGACAAATTACAATATTTAGGAGGTGATTAAATATTTCCTTACTTGTGTTCCTAAAAGAAACAGAACACATACGGATTCACAAGAATAAAGAGTGAAAAGATCATTGAGAATGCTAATGAAGAAGTTCATGATTAGGTCCTTTATGTGCATATTAACACCCCTCCTTTTTTCCCTCATGGTGATAAAGGTTTGGTAAGTTTACCTCCTTGTAATATTTTTGAAACCAAATCATTTAAGTATGATAATTGTGATAATAAAGAGGATAGGGGCTGGTGCAAGCTAATGTTGTTCACTTATTACGTGTTCATTGCAATGGACTTCTAGAAAAACAGAAATATTAATGTCAAAATCCCTGCACATACACGCTAATGTTGTTCACATACACAACTTTTTGGAATATTGTGTAAGAATATGAAACGTGGACAATCAGATTACCTTATGGAATATATAACTTTTTTTTATGGAAACTTAAGCATAAGTCCCAAAAAATGAGGTTTTTCTAAGTTTGGTATGTTATATTTTTCCCAAAAAATAATGAATATGTTTGCGTTGGTCCACTCGTTTCGTATGCAAATGGTGGAATTTTGTGAAAAATATATATAGAGAGTTGTAGATAACAGGTGTGTCTAGTGCAGAGTTATTTTTCCATATTTATTTATGTTATATTTTTTATTTTCAAATTAAGGAAGTCAATGACGTCTTAAAATGACAAGGTCGAGCATTGGTCCATCACATCTTGGTCTTAACATAGTCAATGAACGATATTTTGTTTTTTAGGATGTAGGTCTTTATGTCTTCTTTTGTGGGTTCTTTTCCATTTTCTAAATAGGTGAGCCAATCAAACGTTATAGCCGAAACAAATAGCCTACCTTTTGTGTTAGATTGATGTTAGTCCATTTAAAATTAAATAAAAAATAGAAAAAGATAATAGATTTAAATAAAAATTACATATTCAGAATCTATAGACAGAGTTACAGAAGTGTGTGAGTTTTTTGTTAACAGTGGACAAGCGTGGCATATGGAAAATCATGCACGAAATAGGAGAAGTGGCACAAAACAAGTTTTTTGTCATAAGACAGTCCAACCACTTGGTTGGGCAACCCAAACCTAAAACCAAAGCAACCAAGTCATCCACCACGTTGGTTGGGAAAAAGGTGCCACCAAAATTCTAAATTTAAATCACGTGCGCGTGTAGTTTAAAACACAACGCACATGCACTAGAAGCATGATCGCGCTACTTTGTGCACATGCACTTGAAGCGCGATCACACTACTTTGTGCGCACGCGTTAAAGACATGTGCACACATTTGTTAAGTAAAGACATTGTTTTGATTTTATTTTCAAGCATTTGCAATGGAATGATGATGATGAACAATGATGATCAAATGAGGATGATGACTATGATGATGAGGAGGAGAATGATGACAATGATGATGATGAGGATGATGACTATGATGATGATGATGATGATGATGATGATGACGATGAGGATCATGATTACAATGAGTATGATGACGATGATTATGATGACGATGATGATGAGGATGATGATGTTGATGATGATGATGAGGAGGAGGAGGAGGAGGAGGATAATGACTATGATGATGAACAATGATGGCGATGATGATGATGATGAGGATGATGATCACGATGTCTATTACTATGATGACGGTGATTATGATGATGATGATGATGATTGCAATGATGAGGATGATGATGTTGATGACGAAGATGAGGATGATGATGAGGATGATGATGACTATGATGATGACGATGATGATGAACAATGATGGTGATGATGATGGAGATGATGATGAGGATGATGACGATGCTGACGATGATGAGGATGATGACTATGATGATGATGATGAGGATGAGGATGATGATGACGATGGCAATGATGATGAACAATGATGGTTATGATGATGATGAGGAGGAGGAGGACGAGGATGATGATGATGACAATGACGACGAGGAACAATGATGATGATGATGATGATAGGTTTAGTTGAAACTTTGCTTTGATTTTATTTTCAAGCATTTGCAATGGTATGATGATGAGGAGGAGGAGGAGGATGACAATGATGATGATGAGG
>LPNX010970547.1:7500-16084 GCA_001517045.1 Pseudotsuga menziesii
TTTTATTTTCAAGAATTTTCAAAGGAATGATGACGATGACCATGGCGATGATGATGAACATTGATAATGATGATGATGAGGAGGAGGATGAGGATGATGAGGATGATGAGGATGAGGATGACAACGATGACAATGATGATGAAAAATGATGGTGATGATGATGATTATGATAAGTTCAGTCTTGGAGGCATCCCTTACCCTCATTGCAAGAAGAGATCATTTTGAATAGGTATGGTGAATTGTAAATAATTATTTTAATTCACAAGCTTTCAGATCATTTCATCGATTTATGTTTTATGATATGCCTACAACAATATCTCTCTCATAGACAACATTTAATTTCACAAGAATAAATCCCAATTTCACATCTAGATAAGTCTCATATTCTCCATACAAGATGAAGTATGCAATGTTAACTAATTTACATTTGCACATGAATATATTTTGATTTCACACAATGATGGCATAGATGAAGTTATCTCTTGAGACTCTTCAATTTAGAAAAAAACCTGCAGACTTAACTATCTTTACTTGACTCAAATAGAGTATAGAAATGAAACTTTGGTTCGAACATAAAGATAAACCTTTAATCAACGTTTATGTATCGATGCCATTAATTAGCATACTAATATATCTGTAATTTTGTTAATTATGTTGGAACATGTAATGTATATTGTATAATGGAACTACTACCTTATTTGTTGCTTCTTATGTAGGGGTAGACCTCATAGTTTTGATAAAGAAGCTTTTGGATATCTGTAACTCATGTAACAGAGCAAGAAAAAATAGAAGGAATATGCCCATTGGAAAGGAAAATGAGGTAAGAGAAAAGGCCAGGTTGGCAATGGAGAGAGTGAGACATGGTCCAAACATTTCCACTGATACTGTGACCGATCCTAATAGAGTTGATGACATAACAACCTCTACTTCAGAACCACGGGTGAAGCGGTTGCGTTGAATGGACCCAACTCAAGTTTCAACATCAACACAGTCTCCAACCAAGAATCCATCAACGAGCCATGTTGAAGCTCTTGAAGACATAGGTGTATTGAGAGACATTGAGTATGAAGCATTGGACCTAGGAGCAATGATTAATTTGCAATATTTCCAAGAAGACCACAACCATGTCAAGCACACTCCCAATATGGTCTGACATGTGAATGAAGCACCACAACAAAGAAGCCCTGGGATCTGTAGCTCATGTCCACCTTCCCTACCTCGACTGTCTACTACAATAAAAATGACTCCTAGACGTATCCATGTGGATGAAATTTGTTTGTCAAGCCTTGAAGGTAAGTTTCCAAAACGCACTATCAATTAGCAATGTAGCAAATTAATGAAGGAATATTTTGAATCCTAAGGCGATGCATGTAAATGTCAATTATTACTATGTTTGTTAAAGTCAAATTGTTTAGTTGTTGTTAGGAGAATTATGGTCATAAGATGGTTAGAAGTTCAGATGCTAACAATCATATTGTTAGAAATCTCCAATCTTCTTTTAATGTGATTGGGAAGGTGTCCTGTACTAAAGATCTTTGTGCAGCTTGTCATGTGTTATCAGAATCAGTTGTAAGCAAGTCCACACAACAACCTTGCCTCATTTCACACACTTTTTAGATACTTAAATTAAATAGAAAAAATGTTCAGAGGTACTCTATTATAAGAGAAAATCTACAGACTTCAGGAGGAATATTGTTGGGCTTTTTTTGGCAGGTTGCCTCATCGAGATATGAAGCTAATTGATGCTGTTAAGGACTTAGTAAAAAAAATTTGGCATGATCATACCAGACCTTCATCTAATTAAAGAGACGTGCTAAAGCTGAGAAAAGGTTCTATTGAATGTGAACCCCATGTCAAACAATTCCTTGACACAACATAGACTAAACTCTATGAGAGATTTAGGAATGAGCACACACAATTGAACCTGGGCCAAAGGTCCTTTGAGAAATGTAAACCAAGGTACGTTCGTATATGCATTGATCGAAACACTTGTCGTTGTAGATACCATGTATAAGATGAATATTTTTATGACACGTATAAACATATATTTTGTGATTTTCATACTAACCTTGAGTGGGGCTGCAATGAATCCGTAATACCTCTGAATTCATCGAGATATTTTATCATCAGCATCATGTGTCCAAGGCATGAAGGACAAAAACACAATGGAAAATCATGTCTATATGGGAATTGTTCCAGGTGCAGTGGGTTTGCTCTTTTGAACCATTGCATTCATGGAAGTGATGAGCATCAATTTGGAAATATGAGCGTGGAGATGCAGAGCTTCAAGTATGTAACCTATCAATCAAATAGTTCTAAGGAAAGCAAAAACATTGCATTGGTGAAGTCACGGGTGCAAATGATTATTGCATTTTTTTCCTCTTACATGTTCAGTTTCTACAAATACATTCTTTAAAGGCCACATTCTAATGCAACCCTTATTTTCATGGCAAGAGGTACATGTATGTGATTTTTTGTTGGAGTTCTACAAGAAAACCGAGCAGTATGTTCAACATGTGCATGTAGTGTGATGGCAGGATGAGTAGTACAGAAAATGCAGGAACAACTTTCCCATTGGGACCATATTGTCAATTGTGGATTTTGCAGGAAACTACACCCTTCAGCCACTAAATGAAATTCAGAGTCAATACTACCATTCCGACCAAGTCATCATCATGGTACATATTACGTATAGGCATGGTCCTGGGAGCATCATTAACAACAGGATAATACAATAGGAGACAATCTTTTACTTAAGTGATGATAGATGCCATGATCTACATTATGTGCAACACTGTTTTCGAATTTTCTATGATCAGTTAAAGGAGAGAGATGTTCATATGGATCAGCATTGGATATGGTCAGATGGTTGTGTGGGCCAGTTAAAAAATTCTCGAGTCTTCCAATGGATGAGTATGTTACATAAGACTTATAATGTGTCACATATATGGAACTACTTTTAGACCGGGCACAACAAAGGTGAGCATGACAGGGCCGATGCATGCATGAATACTGCACTACAAAGAGAGTAGATGAGGTTTACCAGAAACCCCCATATCAAAGATGTAGAATCCATAGTTCAATGGTGCTCTGCAACAATGTCACACCGAACTAAAGTGGTAGGAAGGCCAGTAAGGAATTTTTGGTGTGTGGTTGACATAGATCATCCTTGTTCCTTTAGCTATGGCACAGTACAAGGAACACATGGATTTAATTCGGTTTGAAGCTCAAAGAACCCCCTATTTGAAATATGGATGCAGAAACTTTCTTGCTTTTGCAACCCTTGTAGCAGTGGTGAATGAGATGAATGTGAATTCATGGATTGGGTTGATGATTTGGATTGTGTGTCACTAGCAGTAGACCCACATGTAGTCGGTGAAATATCCCACTTAGATGAGGGTCAGTCATCGATTTCGATAGACTACGACCATATCTTAGATCTTGTACAACCAAGACACATATATGCAGTTG
The DNA here is from genome assembly GCA_001517045.1 of Pseudotsuga menziesii. Classification (NCBI taxonomy): domain Eukaryota; kingdom Viridiplantae; phylum Streptophyta; class Pinopsida; order Pinales; family Pinaceae; genus Pseudotsuga; species Pseudotsuga menziesii. The sequence continues at coordinate 10,972 of LPNX010970547.1, forward strand.
TTTCCCTGAAAGATAATGAATGGGGAACGAATTATTGGTTGGAACGATGCATTCGAGGTAAGCAAATCCTAAATGGAACATTGATTGATGATAAAGGCAATGAATTTCCTATTGGTTCGATGGTGGTTGAGGGTGAATATATTACACTAGATGGGAAATCAACAAGAACTAGTGGGCATGTATTTGTGGATTACAGACCAGGTTCTGTGGTCTATCACTTCACAAACTTGATTGTTGGCATGAACATCCATCTACAAACAATGTCAACCAAGAACTCAACCAAGGTACATTACTTCTTGCCTCATTCAGAGCACGAGAGATTGATGGAGGCAATTAGCAACAGAGAGGATCCAAATGGCTATATTGAATGAGAATGAGATCATACCTGGTAATAAGTATTTATACATGCTATATATTTAGAAATGGCATCGATATAGATGGAAAGGGAAAGGATTTTTCACAGTTCACATAGAAAGCGGAGTAAGTTATCCTGATCATCTTGTCTTTTACTAGTAGTTGTCAATTTCAATCACTCATGGAACTGGCATCCAGATTTTGACATGTTAGCTTGCACAAGCACGCGATTCTTTACAATTGACTATTTTGACTAGAGACAATTGACTATTTTCTCCATCCCTTTCACGCTACTTCTTGTTAGCTACTAAATCTATGCAAGAATACAAATTTTCATCATTTCCATTCTCAAATCCTTTTGTTCGTTTTAATTAGAGATTGAATTATTTGAATGTAACTTTCAAGTGAAAATGTTTTATGGATGTATCTTCAATAGAAACCCTTCATTGGTTTAATCTTTCATCCATGTTTCGCTTACCTTTTCTACAGGATTTTAAAATATATGCCTAGCATCATTGCTATGATAAACAATACAAGATCAATCCATGGTAGGTTTTTGGGTTTCCATTTAATATTAGAAAAATATTCTAATGTGGTGCAAGTGGCTTAAGTTTGTGAGTAATAAAAATATTGGTCAAAAGTGAGATATTATTGCAGCTAACTAAAACATGCTTATTTTTGTGGTCTTCCATTAGGCTTGTATTGCATCTTTTTGGGTTTAAGTTTTTTCCAAAATTGGAGGGAGGAAATATTGTTAGGAAACCAACATCACGTCCTTCACAAGTTTGCTAACTCCACACTTTATACTGTTCTCTACATGTACTGCCTAGTAAACCACTATCTTTGCAACTTTCTCTCCGATTTGTGTTGCATCGGGCTACTAATCAAAAAATAATTGCTCTAATATTGTTAAATGGTATTTGACTTGTGCATTGTGCATTGTGCATCATGCCCAATATTTGTTGTGTTGGAACCAAATCCTTCATTGCAAATTGAATTCCCAAGTCCTTATTCAACCCTTTGATAATGCTCTTACCATGCCCAATAATTAGCATGCCATCCCATACCGAGAGAGACCAAGTGTCCATGAACAACATTTTCATGCGACTTGCAGCTCGACATAACTCGACAACCGGAGGTCGGATGAATGAGTTGTTGAATCTGTTGGTCTCTTAGTATGCCATTACCTCTAGTGGGATCTCTCCACTGTGTTTGCATGGCCCAGTGACTCCATTGTGCATCAGTTTCATAAACTAGAGTTTTTCTTAGTTTCCTTCATGCAACTCTCACATTGGTGGGTCAACTCTGCAAAACCCTCCTCCATACTAGTCTTGGTGGTGTTCCCGTGTAGTGATTGGCCATACACACCTATCATATCCAACGAAATGCAATCTTGTTGCTCCGTTTGCTTTTTCACTCCAGGACCGAGAGTGACCAAGTGTCCCTAAATGACATTTTCATGTGACTTGCAACTCACCATAACTTAGAAAATGGAGGTCGGATCGATGAGCCGTTGACTATGTTGGTCTCCTAGAATGCCATTACCTCTAGTTGTCCCTCTTCACCACATTTGTATGGCCCAGTGACTCCATTGTGCATCAATTTCGTAAAGTAGAGTTTTACTGAGTTTCCTTCAATGCAACTCTCGTGTTGGTGGGTCAACTCTGCAAAACCATCCTACGTGCCAGTATTGGGGGTGTTCCCATGTCAGCATTGTCCATACACACATGTTGGAGCCAATGCTATGCAATATTGCTGCTCCATTTGGTTTTTTGGTCCTGGACCAAGAGTGACCAAGTGTCCCATAACGACATTTTCATGTGACTTACAACTTGACATAAATCAACAACCAGAGTTCGAATCGATGAGCTATCAAATCCTCTGGTCTCCTGGCATTCCATTACCTCTAGTGGGCCCTCTTGACCATGTTTTCATGGCCCACTAAATCCATTGTGCATCAGTTTTGTAAACTAGGGTTTTGCTCAGTTTCCTTCAATGCAAATCTCGCATTGGTAGGTCAACTTTGCAAAACCCTCCTCCGTGCTAGTATTCATGGTATTCCCATGTTGGCATTATCCATACACACCTTTCGGAGCCAACGACATGCAATCTTGTTGCTCTGTTTGTTTTTTTGCTCCTGGACCGAGAGTAACCAAGTGTCCCTGAACGACATTTTCATGTGACTTGCAACTCGACATAACTCAGCAACCAGAGGTCGGATTGATGATCCATCAACTCCGTTGGTCTTCTGGAACGCCATTACCTTTATTGGGCCCTCTCCACCATGTTTGCATGTCTTAGTGACTCCATTTTGCATCAGTTTCGTAAAATTGGGTTTTGCTCAGTTTCCTTCAATGCAACTCTCACATTGGTGGGTCAAATATGCAAAACCCTCCTTCATGCCAGTATTGGTGGTGTTACCATGTCAAAATTGGCCATACACGCCTTTCAGAGACAACAGCATGCAATATTGCTTCTCCGTGTTTTTTTCTCTCCCGGACCGAGAATGACCAAGTGTCCATGAATGACATTTTCATGCGACTTGCAACTCGGCATAACTTGGAAACCAGAGGTCCGATCGATGAGTATTCGACTCTATTGGTCTCTTGGCATGCCATTTACTCTATTGGACCCTCTCCACCACATTTGCATGGCCTAGTGACTCCATTGTGCATTGATTTCATAAACTGGGGTTTTGCTGAGTTTCCTTCAATGCAACTCTCGCATTGGTGGGTCAACTCTGTAAAACCCTCCTCCATGCCAGTCTTGGTGGTGTTCCCATGTTGGCATTGGCCATACACACCTGTCAGAGCCAACAACATGAAATCTTGCTGCTCCATTTGGTTTTTCGCTCCCGGACGGAGAGTGACCAAGTGTCCTTGAACGACATTTTCATGCGACTTGCAACTCAACATAACTTGGCAACCGAAGTTTGGATCAACGAGCCGTTGACTCTGGTGGTATCCTGGAATTCCGTTACCTCTAGTGGGACCTCTCCACCACATTTTCATGGCCTAGTGACTCCATTGTGCATAGGTTTCATAAACTAGGGTTTTTCTCAGTAGATTTATTGATGTGGTAATTTGTTGTTGGTAACTAGGTTTATTTTGTTGCGTTGCCTTGGAAAACTTAACTTGATAAGTCTCGAGCTTGTTTTGATTCCTTGCTTAGAAGAATATTTTTTTAAGTTTAGTTGATTTTTCATTAAGACTTGTCTGAAATGCCATGTGCTTTGATGATGAAAGATGATTAGGGTTTATAAAACCTAACGAGGAAAAAAATTATAGTCTGGATACCTTAATGCATGCTATGGTTTCATGAACTAAAATTGCATGCTATAACTAGGGTTGAGAAGTTATGAGATGGAAGTAGGGTTTTATGACCTCTTTACAAGTTATACGATGGAACTAGAATGGTAATCTATGTTATATGTTAGTATAGTATGGTATGGTATGGCATGTTAGTACATGGTATGATGTTAGTATCATAGGGTATTGTAGGGTATGTACTATGATGTTAGTATTATAGGGTATGGTATGGTATGCTAGCATGGTATGGTATGTTGTTAGTATGTTATGGTATGTTATAGTATGTTTGTAGGTTTTCATGAACTCTTTATAGGTTATGAGATGGAAGTAGAAACACATGTACATGTACAAATCCTAAACCAACTAGGGTTTCATGAACTACAATTGCATGCTATAACTTGGGTTGAGAAGTTATGAGATGGAAATAAAGATTTATAAACTCTTTGCAAGTTATGAGATGGAAGTTGAAACACATGTACATGTACAAATTGAAAGCCAACTAGGGTTTTGTGAACTACAATTGCATGCTATAACTAGGGTTGAGAAGTTATGAGATGGAACTAGGGTTTTGTGACCTCTTTAAAAGCTATGATATGGAAGTAGGAACACATGTACATGTACAAATTGAAAGCCAACTACGGTTTTGTGAACTACAATTGCATGCTATAACTATTGTTGAGAAGTTATGAGATGGAACTAGGGTTTTGTGACCTCTTTAAAAGCTATGAGATGGAACTAGAAACACATGTACATGTACAAATCCTAAACCAACTAGGGTTTCATGAACTACAAATTGCATGATATAACTAGGGTTGAGAAGTTATGAGATGGAAATATGGATTTATGAACTCTTTACAAGGTATGAGATGGAAGTTGAAACACATGTAAATGTACAAATTGAAAACCAACTAGGGTTTTGTGAACTACAATTGCATGCTATAACTAGGGTTGAGAAGTTATGAGATGGAACTAGGGTTGAGAAGTTATGAGATGGAACTAGGGTTTTGTAACCTCTTTAAAAGCTATGCGATTGTTTCCCACTTTTTCCCACTCCCACAACCTAGGTTTTGCGCAGCCTGTCGATCCAATAACTACCCAAGATACCAACTCAACAACGAAAGCCCTATCGGCAACACTTGCAAAGCAAGCACAGTCTCACCCGAGATATCTATTAGATGGGTAACCACAAGAACCATGTTTCTACGATTGTCGAGGGAGTATAGTCCCTTGGCTCACAGCCAAGGAGCCTAATGAAGGAATTAGGATGGCTAGACAGAGGATTCAGTTATGCATGATTGAGCACAAATACATGTCATTGCACATGACTCGACCTTCCTTTCCACCTCGCAACTGGCGCAACTTGTGCGGTGCAGTTGATTCACATCAATCAGATGTACGACTTACATCAGGATTCAAAAAAGAAACCATACAGACCGATATATATATATATA
>LPNX010970547.1:17214-58026 GCA_001517045.1 Pseudotsuga menziesii
TAGTAATGAATCACATAAACATTCACCACATCAACCATTCATTTAAACATAAGAGATAACGTGGAAAACCATCTAGGAAAATCCACCAACGTGCTCTTCATTTGGCATGAGAAAGGATATAGCACCTTGCAGTCCGCAGGATGCAGACTGAGCTTGAGATGTGTCTTTAAGTTCAAAATTATGGTTGTCATTCTCTTTGGTTCGCTCTTCTACTCAACTTCTACTCCTAACGGTTTGCTCACACAGCATCCAGATCCTTAACAACCCCTCTATCGCTACTATACTCTTCCCAAGTTTCCTTCTCTCTGATCGCTATGACATTACATCAAAAATGGCATCCCTTACCATGGATTACCACTGAATATAAAACTACTACTGCATAACCGACCTAAAACATAGTCTATATTAAAAGCTACTAAATATGAACAATGCCTAACAGGTATCAACAAAAACTACACAGACCAACCTTCTAACTATTGTATCCCTCCTATTTATACTATTTGACATGACCACGCAGGGCTAACTGCATACCGATAGTATATTAGTCGTCACCATCAGCTACCCCTCTAGCTACAACTGTGGTGATCATGAATTGACATGAGGCACTATCGGCCTGGCTTACAAATATGTTCTCATATGTGCATAGCTACAGGCTTACACCACTGTAAATGGCCATGATCTGGATTCTGTATCCATCGCTTTTCAGTCGTTATCCCATGTGTGCTTCTGTGATTTCCTTTCCTTCACCATGCACCTTCTGTTCTGCCTTTGCGAGCCCTTTACGTCCTTCACGATCTTGTTTTCCTTCTATCGCACGCGTGGTGCATTTTCCTTGGTTGCACGTGTGAACTTCCTCCTTATGCCCCTTTCTCAGGCCAACAAGCCCCCAACACACACGTGTGGCTCGTCCCGAGCCATGAAGTAAGGGACATACGAAGCAGCATGACCTGCGCGGCATCTGTTGCAAATTTTTTTTTTCCCATGTGCAGCTTCTTCTACCTCTTAGCTTGTGCGCCCTCCTCCTTGATCTTTTGTTTTGTTTTGTTTTTGTTTTATTATATATAATTTTTTTTCAGGTTCCTTTAGGGCAAATTTTTCTCAGACTTAGGTGCTTTGCAAGGTTATCACACCGATACAGCTTGTTTCTTGGCACCATTAGAGGATGGGCAATGGAGGGTTCAAGTTCAAAGTTCGCTTGGGTGGACAAGGTAAGCTATGTGCTTCTTATTGGGACTAAGATTCCTGCAAACATGAATGTTGTCTTTGCTCTAGGACTCTTTCATCATCTTATCATAGTCTGCCTCCACTTTCACCAACGGTCGTTAGTGTCCCATTTCAACACAACAATCCCAGTGGCCTTGTTTCTTCCACCATTCTCATGCTCTTGGGGTTCGACGCATGCTTGATGTGGCTTGTTGCGTCTTATTCTCTTGTTTTTCTTCCTCAATTTCATCTCTTCTGCATATTTATCTTCACCACCCTTTTTTTCCATACATATGGACTTTGAAGACTTGTTCATATTGAAAACCAGAAAATCACTGTTATCCAGGGTGGTGGAGGTGAGTGATTTTCCAAACTTTGACAAATTTCACCTAAGCAGCATAGATTACAAGTCGTAACCGGCCCTGCGACCCTTCCTCAATTCCTTGATACAAGGAACTCCCACCTGGATTGTTGTAAAATGAGCTCGCTCGCCAACCCTACAGAGTTTGTGAAAGATGATAGGGACTTTGGTTTAGACCTCGCAGAGTTTGTTAAATTGGGCCGAAACTCTGGCCGCTGTTGGAGTCCGCTCTGGTGCTGTCGCCAGGACCGCTAATCTACTGATCTACTAATAGCCAAGGATGAATTTGCCAGATACTTCTAGATGGGTATAATTAATTGGGAGACTATCACCATCTTCCTTCTTTCTATCTCTGGATATACCTGACACACTGAAAGCTGAAACAACCGCTTTAGCTTGCAGGGCTGCTTGGCATGACACTTCCCAACCCATTTGTAACTGCATCTCATGGTTGATCAACATGACTTAGTGATGTATGATTGTTGCAAGGGATCCCCAATCGTATAGGAAGAGCATTGGTTCATCTTCCATGTAGGCTTATCCAGGTCCATTATTAGGACAAGACCTTCATCTGGTGTACCGAATTTTCTTCTTAGATTTGCTATGATTATCAGCATCATCACTTATGACTACTAACAATCGTGATCAAGTATTGATTAGTTGGATGACCACCATTATAAAGTTCCCCACTCTTGATCTGCCTACAGTGCTCTCATGTCATAAGCACCAAATCTCTGTTGAGTCTTGATGCATTTAATGGTGTGTCAGTACTAGCCAGCTATTGTGGACTTGCCATCATTTGTTTCATAATTGGTTTGGTGGTGGCTTTTATGTGCATCATCATTTTTGCACAACTTTTGCTTCTAGTTCCACATCTTCATTACGTACACGCTACACTATGGTTGCCTCCAAAATTTCAATATATATATATGCCTTGGATTTATTTTCATGCATGATTTTAAGCTGTTGGTGCCAGTTCAGGTTGCACAGCAGTATGAACCTTGTCGTGGAATGCCTGTACCATTATTTTAAACTTAGAAACTTTTGCTGCATCTTCCTCTGCTTGCGCGGCCAACTGCTCAACATGGTCGAAATGGGCATGTTCCAAGGATTCCTCCATTATTGATTGCACTATTCTTTGAAGTTTCTGCTGCACCAAATGAATATTCCCTATGAGCTGCTCAGCCTTTGACTGGAATTCCTCAACCTCATCTTCCCTAGATTTTTCTTGCTCATGAAGGGTCTACACTTCTTGCTGCAGGCTTTTGATCTCTGCATTCTTAATGACCTTTTGCTGGAGGGGCATCTTCCATATTTCTATCTTTGTAGCACTGATGCACTCATCTGCCTCTCGCACACTCTGCCTTATTTTATCAGTTGTGTCATATTCAAGCAATGTTTTGCAAATGGTCATAAGAATGTATACAGACTTTGTGTAGAGTGCCTCTCCTTCTTTGATTTTCTCAGCAGCTTTAGACACTGCTCTTTTTCTTTCTGCCAGCACCTCTGAGGGTGTGCTTAACATTTACCGCGCTTGCAGATATTCTACTTGGTGCTGAAGATCTTGTGCGATCTTCGAAAGCCTGGCGAATTTATACAGGGAGTCTTCATCCTCTTTCCCAACCCCTGGTGGGAATGTTGCAATGGCATTCTTAATAGAATCCACCAATGCGATATGGCTTTGTTCATGGGCTAATATTTCCTGCTCTTTCTCAGCTAGGAGGTTGATGCGCTCCTACAGTTCCCGATCCTTTCCTTCCAAAAAGGCCTTGCACAGCTTGGCCTTCCTTTGTTGCTTTGCTGCTTGGTAAGCGACGACATTTTTCCTTAGCCAAAGTTTGGTTGCGGCTGCCTACTGAATATTATAGACTTCCTCCAAGAGCAACTTGGAGAAGTCCATCTCAGTGTTGTTATCTCCAGGACTTGCACTTGTCTCTTCATTCACTCCTAGTTTCTGGTTCTGAATTAGCACTTTGATGGGCGACACTAATGTTGGTGTAATTAGTGGCACACAGGAATCAACATCATATGTTTTGGCCTCCATAGTTTCTTTAATGGATGTTGCTAGCTTATTGAGTGATCTTGGATTTGGGTAGTAATGCTTACTTGTTGTGCCTTTAGACTAGCAATGTTATTCTGTGCAACTTTAGCCACAGCGTTGGAAAGTTCTTGTAGCTCATCCTCAGTTAATGTAGTTTTGTTCACCGTTCTTTCAACTTTCTGCTTCTTTCAAGACAATTGGCCTTCTTCTAGTTGTACACAGGTCTACATCTGCGCTTGATCTCCAGTGTGTAGCTATTCTAAAGGATGCTGGTTTGAGTCATCCATATCATCATCGTCCTTGATGTGATCATGCGACAGATTATCATGGGTATCATTGCCTCCATGCTCTTCATCATTAACTTGATGAATTAATGTTTCTTCTGCTTTGTGTTCTACAGGCAGCAGCTCTGCGAGTGGGCCGCGCCATTTCGCTTTCCAAAGATTGCAATTGCATCCACATCATCATCTGTCACCATAAATCTTGCTCGATGTACCTGCTAAAACACATCTTTTGCAGGTAGAAGGTTTGTATTATGTGCATCAACTTGAAACTTGATGAAGGCAGCGTGCATGTGCACAGTTGTGGCACGAATCCTGTGGGACTCCCGGACAACCTTTCGTAGTGCCTTTGTGTGCATAAAGAATACATTGTTGTTATCCTATTGGTGATTGTTGTCCACCTTATCTTCCCATAGATTCTGGTACCTTGCACCTAGGGAAGATATTGGGACATCCATTTGTACATAGTCTGGAGGGTCATCCCAAACAATGAAATAAATAAAAATTAGTAACCAAGAATAATAGAATTTGTGATCGTCCTTGTGCTGAGCCAGCATCACATATTCGATCAGTGTGTTTAGTAACTATCGTGACCAGTTGAATTTTTCTCTCAGTGCACATAAATCTGCAATTTCCACTACTGTTGCTGAACATTACGTCGGTATCATTTTAGGAAACATTTTATAGGATAAGATTTTTGTAGCAACACATACACTCTTGTCCTGGATGGGCCTAAGCAAGTAGCCCCGACCTACTCACTGAAGGTTATGCTTCTGCTTAATGGGTTTAGTATTGTGATTAGCCAGGTAAGGGAGAGGATCTTTTCCTTCACTTGGGAGTCCCATTATCCTTGCAATTAATTCAACATTAACCGGATAGGGATGATCCAGCCATAAGTATCCTTCATGGAAGTAGACCAGTAACTGCTTCATGTATGTAGTGACCTGTATGCTATGGACAAAGTGAGGGATGAACAACATGTTGGTTAGACCTGCAATGGTCAGTCCCTTGGCCCACTTCTTTGCCTTGATCACTTGGACATTACATGCAGTGTCCTGGGTTATGTTCATGCAGTCTTTTATCTGTAACCCTTCTTGTTATTGAGTGTTGTAGCCTTGGAATTTCAATACAACTAAGTTGGGGAGGATTTCATGCAGCAAGGTCATGCCGATAGGGATATGTGGTGCTATCAGGGTGGTCACCACCTTCTTTGGAAGATCTACCTCCACTGCATCAGCTCTTCTTGGTAGAATGTAACAAGGGAAATTTGTGTTGGGACATTGTCCCTCTACCTTTGTCTGTGGTAGCAAGCCTTCATCTCCAACATCATCTCCTTGCTCGGTAACATGTGCCTTTCCTCATTCATCTGGAGTGGATGGAACCTTGTGTTTCCTTTGCCTCAGTGGTGGTCGTGCATATGCTTCTCCTAGATGCATCTGGTTGGGGTGCTACAACTCTCTGTCATGTGCCATAACTACTTGTTGTGGTCTTGGAACAACCCATATTCCCTAGACTGGGTTCAAAACATGATGCGAACAAGGGGTTGGAATGGTTTACTACTTCCTTGTTCTTATCATTGGGTCCATCTCTAGTGGTTGTTGTGGTTGTGGACCTTTGGCTGACTATGTTTATACTTCCTCATCAATGAGGCAACCAGAGATGATAGTTGCTTCTAATGCCTCACTCTCACTGGGAATGTTAATTACCATGGGCGTTGGCATAACGGAACACAACTGACAAGATTTAGTTCTGTAATGGCTCGACTCTAGTGCTTACTTTGTGTACAAAACTACTTGATGGGGAAGCCAAATATTTACACATTACTCGGTGTCTTTCAATCATCATTTGATAGGAGGTTTAGGTCTAATCAATATCCTGGGTTTCCTTTTCCAATGATTTCTTCATTAATTTCTATAGCTGTCCTTTCGAGTTGTACTTGTCAGACTAGTTATGGTAATTAGTGCTAGGATGGGTGATGAGATCTAAAAGTACATCGCCCTACTCCTCATACTGCATCAATTTAATGCCATGCATGTGTCCCAACTGTACAAATATTTGGCATGGATCTGCTGGTTAATGTTAGCTAGCTTGTCATTCTCACTTTTTGCATCCTTTGGCCCCTTCTTGCCTTGCCCCATATACCAACGAAATTTTTATTTGCTCGCACTTTGCACACTTTGCTTTGCTTTCTTGAGTTTGTGCGATGACATGGTTATTGTGTGGTTTATTGCTCGATATTTATGCTGGTTCTATCGCAATCCTGCAACAGGATAGTTTATGTCTTTTGGTCATTTTTTTTCTTCTACATGTGTCGTAGTAAGGTTTCAAGAAACTTCTGTTCACCAAAATCATGACATGGGTACCATTGAATTTTCTAGGGTTGTACTGCGCCCATATCCATGGCCTGTGAAATTGTATATGGACTTAGCCAATTTTTCTTCAGATTGCGTGGGTGCTTGAATACTCTGCTGTCATATTGTAGGACAAGTCTTCCTTCTGTAGAAGGCTTCACTCTGATATATTAATCATGCCATGTCGACAACTATTTCTAGCTTGGCTTAGTTTGTAATTGCAAGGGTATTTTCATCCCCTCTAAGTCTTCCACCATTCCCCTTCTTCCTAAGCAATTGAGAGGGAATAGGGTTTGGTATTCCTGTAGGAGATTTGCGATCTGTACAACTACTTCAGCCTACGAACACTTTTGTATTATTCTGCGATCTTCAACTATTTCAAATGATTTTGGCCTACTGAAGTTAATCGAATTATCTTATACATCTCTGGTTATATTGTCTTGCTGAGTAACTATGTTGTGTTGGTGAACATTAGCATCCTTGATATTCTCAATTATACTCCCTTTTTCCTTCTAGACTGTAGCATTAATTGTAGGGTGTTTGTCAGCAAATACAACTGTATGTGCAATCTGTTGGGTTCCTTGTCGTAGCTGCTTAGAGGTATCACAAGTCTTAGGCGCAACCCAAGGTATATATGAAACTCTCATAGGTGGGTAACTCCCTTGACTCAGTCTCCACCCATCACACAGACCTTGTAACTCTTGCACACCTTCTCATGGAGACTTCATGTAATCTATTTTTCCAATTCTCTAAAGCCTCCCCTGATTCAGACGTAGATGAGCTCGAGCACTTCCAGCTTAGTCTCCCATTTTTCATCAAACTGATATAGTCTTCCTCATAGCTATGACATTGTAGACTTGATCAAGATAATCAACCCGCTCCTCATTATAAACAGGCTCAACATATATTTTCGCTTCGAATGGATCGATGGGTGATACTACCCTCATTTCCTCATCTTCAAAGGAGAGGATCCTTTTTTGAAGCCTATGATTGTTTGATTGTCTATAGCCCAATCTCTTCCTAGAAGTGCGGTGTAAGGGTTTGCATCATCCACAATGTTTATGACCTCAAAGTCTGCATATGTGCACAATCCGTCAACATCATCAATTACATTTCTCAATCGACCAATGGGTAGTACCTTCACTTGATTGGCAAGTCGCAGCTAGATAGGAAACTAGTCCAAGCACGGATTTCCCATGCTTTCCCATGTGTGGCGTGTTAAGATATTGACATATAAACCTAGATCTACGATGATATAGTCCATGTCATAGTCACCTATCTGCGTATTCATTTTGAGTTCGCAACCAGTTTTACATTTCCTTCGCACTTGGTTAACCTTCTTCTCAATTTGTGGCTATACAAGAATCTTGTCTATGATTTCTTGCAGCTCTGCAATAGCATCTTTATCTCGGATTAGCATAAAAAAACTTGATAGAAAATTTCTTAGCTTACTAACCTTAGGTGAAGCCTTCCTCTGTAATAGGTGTTTGAACTATTCAGGCATGTCCTTGACTTCTGCGGAAGTTGATGGTACACCTGGGCTTATGAATTCTGATTGCACATCCCAAAATATTTCTTTATGTTTCCGGACAGTCAGTGATTCCTTTTTTTGTGCCGCTGGCCTCACTTGTGGTTGCGGTTGTTCTTGCGGGTTATCTTGGTCTGCTCTAGTCTTCTCACCTCCTCAAGTTACAACAGCAATGTTCATGTCTCACAGTTCAGCCACGATCATCTGAACATTCGCACTTGCATTCAGGTTCAGGTTTAGTGGAGGGTTGGGTGTGGTAATGGTCCTTGCTTTCCACTTTGCAATCAGCTGAGGACATTGTTTAACATTATGGTACTGTCCCTTACAATATGAGCATGTTCTTGCATTCTCTAAACAATCGCTAGCAAATTAACCTAGTTGTCCATAGTTATAGCATGTAACTGGACCTCTTCCCCTACCAAATCCGTCTTCACCACCTCGTCCTCTAGGGTTTTTGCCACCCCTTCCCTGAGGGTGTAGTTGTTGTGGTGGGTATTAGTTCTGCTAGTAGTTTTTCTGATAGGAGCTTTGTTGTGCATATGGCTATTGAAGCATGTATGGCTGTTGGTAATTATTAACTGAGAACTACATAGGTTGATACGAGGCTTGTGCCTATTCAGCCTGAGTGAACCCTTCATTTTTCATTAAGTACATGTTGAAATCCTTTTCTTTCAGGATTTGGTATGCTCTACAGTATTTTTCCTCATGTCCTACTGATTTACAAAATTTACAGAATAGGTTTGTAGGGGTACTTACAATTTTTTGTAAATATAAACATTCTTCGTCATGGTGGCCTCTTGACTGGCATATACGACACCATGGAAGCCCCTGCTCGTTTAATGGGTTCGGTGCACCTGATGCGACATAGTTAGGGAAGGTCGGATAGTTATCCTTGGTGTGTCTGTCTGTTCTACATTTTTTGTACCACAAGTCCTCTTGTGCTTCTTTACCCTTCTTGATATCTTGAAGTTGTATCATGAGGTTGGTTAGCTGTGACTATATATGTACCATTCTAGCGGCACCATCACCAATGGGTGAGGCCTCTAGCTTCATCGCCAGCTCTAGTGCTTCTGTTTGTGATTCAATCTTTTCTTGCATCAATGTTCTGCAGATGTGTGGTAGCAGAGTAGCAATAAACAACTCCTGATGTTGTACATCAGACATTTGGAAGCTTACTTTGGCCATTAGTGTTTTAAATCGTTGGTCAAAGTCCCATATTGTTTCTGCTAGAGCTTGTTTGATCTCTTTGATTTCAGTAATACATTGTGAATCCAATTTGGGTTTCCTAAAATCTGAGATCATTGCAGCTCGGATCTCCTCAAGGGTCTTCTATGGTGTTTCAGTTGGTGTGGCGCATAACTTCATGAACTAGTCTAGCGCGTGACCCCTTAAGGTCATGATCACTTGTGCCTTCTTTATGTCTATACTATGTACTAAACGTACAATTGACACAACTTCACAGAGGAAGCAATGTTGTTCGGGGTCTTCCATTCCATTTCCATTAAATGTAGGTAACTAGATGTCTATCGCATCCATTGAGTTAGCGTTAGGATTTTTCGATACAAGGTTCAATAGGGGTGCACCTTCTTGCGCACTAGTTATAGGGATAGTGCTATCCATATTAGAGGTCCTTTCAGGGGATGGGACTCTAGATCTTGTCTTAGGTGATATTGCTGGTGTTATGTAGTTGTGCTCTGATCCTAATGTCTCTTCAAAGTCCTCCGAATCTTCAAGTCCTTCCGATATTTGGCTATAGTCCTCCTCTTCATCGCAAGACCCTTCGTCTTTGTATGATTGAAGTTTGTGTTCGCTTCCTTCAAACAAACTAGGATTCCATTAGCTCCTTTCAGTTTTCCTTCTCTTTCTTGATTTGAATCTTATCCCACTCCTTAGGACTCCAACCTCGAGTTCAGGTTCTGTTCTTTCGAGGAAAATTTCCATGCACTCTTCCCCATGTTCTTACTTATTTGTTAGCGACATAACCCCTTCCTAGACACACAACTCAACTATCCAGGTGCAAAAGACCCTTCTCATAATCAAGTAATTTCATCCATGTACTAAAACTCAATAAGTATCTCCTTCGTTGTCGTTGGAAGAAATTTATTTCAGCTTCATTATCTAAGGTTATAGTATCTACTGCAAACTTAGTAATATACCCTTGCAATATACTATCAACCCAAAAATAAACAGCTCTGGAGACAAAGTTACTTACACTGGTTACCTCCTGAACCAGCTGGTCACTCCACTCATCGATATCCCTTCTCTGGAAATTGGTTTGCTTAGCTGCCAATGCTACTAACCATTCATGCAGTAAAATGGGGAACTCAACAAAGAATATCTCATGAATATCAGCGTATATATTTTCATCTAACCATCTTTCTGCGCTCAACCGTGTCCCTGCGCTCTCTTCTTACATGAAAACCAGTGTTTTAGCATCCACCCAATCTTCTATCCTATCCTTCATTGGGTGCCACAACATCTCCCCCGATTTAATCAATAAGGTCCCAGAAATGGAACCATTTGTTGGCCACTTTTCCCCACTCACGTGACCCAGGTTTTACGTAGCCTGTCGATCCAATAGCTACCCGAGATACCGGCTCGACAGAGCAAGCCCTGCTGGAAACACCTGCAATGCAGGCGCAGTCTCACTCGAGATACTTCTTAGATGGGTAACCGCTAGAACCATGTTTTTGCGATTATCGAGGGAGTATAGTCCCTTGGCTTGCAGCCAAGGAGCTCAACAAAGGCATTAGGATGGCTACACAGGGGAGTCAGTTTTGCGCGACCGAGCACAAATACATGTCATCGTGTGCGACTCAACCTTCCTTTCCACCTTGCAATTGGTGCAACTTGTGCAACGCAGTTGATTCACATCAATCGGATCTACAACTTATGTCGAGATTCAAAACAACAATCATACAAACTGATATATATATATATATATATATAGGTTCATTTCAGTAATAAGTTTCGATCATTCATCTACCAATTGTAAGATAATAACAGAGATTCAAGCAACATTCAACATTATACCGAAATAAAATAGTAATAAATCACATAAACATTCACCACATCAACCATTCATTTAAACACAAGAGATAACGTGGAAACCCACCTAGGAAAAACCACCAAGGTGCTCTTCATCTGGCATGAGAAAGGATATAGAACCTTGAAGTCTGCGGGATGCAGACTGATCTTGAGATGTGTCTTTAAGTTTAGACGTATGGTTCTCATTCTCTCTAGTTTGCTCTTCTACTCTACTTCTACTCCTAGCGGTATTCTCACACAGCATCCATATCCGTGGCTCAACAGCCCCTCTATCGCTACTATACACTTCCTAAGTCTCCTTCTCTCTGATCGCTGTGACATTACAGCAAAAATTCCATCCCTCACCATGGATTACCACTGAATAGCAAACTACTACTGCATAACCAACCTAAAACAAATTCTATATTAAAAGCTACTAAATATGAACAACGCCTAACAAGGATCAACAAAAGCTACACAGACCAACCTTCTAACTATTGCATCCCTCCTATTTATACTATTTTACATGACCACATAGGGCCAACTGTATACCAACAGTCTATTGGCTGTCACCATTAGCCACCCCTCTGGATACATTTGTGGTTATCATGAGTTGACACAAGGCACTATCGGCCTGAATTACAAATATCTTCTCATACGTGCGTAGCTGCAGGCTTACGCCACCGTAAAGAGCCATGATCTGGATTCTGTATCCATTGCTTTCTGGCCGTTATCCCCTGTGTGTTGCTGCACTTGCCTTTCCTTCATCGTGCACCTCTATGTTCTTCCTTCTTGGGCCCTTTACATCCTTCATGATATTCCTTTGCTTCTATCATGCACGTGGTGCATTTTTCTTGGTTGCACGTGCAAACTTCATCCTTATGCCCCTTTCCCAGGCCAAGAGAGATGGAAGTAGAAACACATGTACATGTACAAATTGAAAACCAACTAGGGTTTTGTGAACTACAATTGCATGCTATAACTATTGTTGAGAAGTTATGACATGGAAATAGGGTTTTGTGACCTCTTTAAAAGCTATGAGATGGAAGTAGAAACACATGTACATGTACAAATCCTAAACCAACTAGGGTTTTATGAACTACAAATTGCATGCTATAGCTAGGGTTGAGAAGTTATGAGATGGAAATATGGATTTATGAACTCTTTACAAGTTATGAGATGGAAAAGAGAAGCACACCTACAGTTTAATGAACTACCATTGCATGCTAGGGTTTCATGAACTACATTCTCATTGAGACTTGCATACTAGGGTTTCGTGAACTAGAATTGCATACTAGGGTTTCATGAACTACAATTGCATGCTATTTACAGGGTTGAGAAGTTATGAGATGGAAGTAGGGTTTTATGAACTCTTTACAAGTTATGAGATGGAACTAGAATGGTATGGTACATTATATGTTAGTATGGTATGGTATGGTATGTTAGTACATGGTATGATGTTAGTATCATAGGGTATTATAGGGTATGCACCATGATGTTAGTAATGTAGGGTATGGTATGGTATGGTATGCTAGTATGGTATGGTATGTTAGAATGGTATGATGTTAGTATGTTATGGTATGTTATAGTAGTTGGTAGGGTTTCATGAAATCTTTATAGGTTATGATATGGAAGTAGAAACACATGTACATGTACAAATCCTAAACCAATTAGGGTTTCATGAACTACAATTGCATGCTATAACTTGGGTTGAATGATGGCCCTCTCCCTCATGTTTTCATGGCCCAACGTGTCTAGAGATCACTAAGAAAACACATGTTGCAGCATTAAGAAAACACTATGTATCTATAGATCACAAGTTATATTATTCATGTACTAAAATATAATCCAACAACCTGCATAATAAAACTAGGGTTCACAAATTCAGACATGGAACTACAAACGAGGGTTTTATGAACTCTTTAGGTTTGAAGATCAAATTAGATTGGTTAGTATCATTTACGTAGAAAAAAAAAGGCCATATATCCCTAGGCTACACTTACAAATTGAAAACCAACTAGGGTTTCGTGAACTACAAATTGCATATTATATCTAGGGTTCACAAGTTATGAGATGGAACTAGGGTTTTATGACCTCTTTAGGTATATATCATTAGATTGGTTAGTTTCATTTAAGTAGAAACCAAAAGGACCTATACCTAGGATATGCACATACATGAAATAATTTTATTGGGATTAATATGAACTACTTACTATTTCATATGTTCACAAATGCAAATACCAATGTGTGAAATTAGCCCCAAAACTCAGAATTTAAAGAGGAAAAAATGAAGATACTTATGTGAACAATTTAATCCCAATGTCAATTGAAATCATCATTATAGATTTCACATTTGTGCATGTTTTGTAGCGAGTTTCAAGCACCAATGTATGATATTCGATGGACTTATGGTTTACCCTTTATGTCCAATCAATGCACCCTCATAATAAGAGATAATCATTTTAACAAAATTCAGATTTTGTTTAAAAAGCAGTAGTAAATAAATGATTTAGACTCAGAATTTGTTGTTTGAGGTAAATATGGTAGGGTAAGGTTCTAGGGTTGTTTAGGATGGTTTAGGACATGAGATGAGAAGGTAATGATGAGGTTTAGGTAGCTGATTTATGACGTATTATTTTCAACCAATAAGAATTTAGGCAATGTATGGTTAGGGTAGTTTAAGGTATATATAAGAATTGTAAAGAGGATAGCTAGGATGATTTTTATAAAAATTTAGGAGGAAAATCAACAATACTCAAATTGTTACAATTGAATTAAACCCTAGGTTATGAATTCAATTTCTTTGTCATCCTAAACCCTAGCTAACACTATTGTAATTGATTAATAGTTACATTCTAGACTTTCCTGAAATGCTAACCCTAGCTAGACTTGCCTGAAATGCCATGTGCTTCTATCATGAAAGATGATTAGGGTTTATAAACCCTAACGAGGAAAACAATTATAGTGAGGATTTTTTAATTTTAGCTTATATTATCTTTATGATTGGGTAGCTTCTAGCATTGTTTATGCATGGAAAACAAAGAGAACATGTCGCTACCAAAGGAAGGATCAATAGGGATGACAAGATAGGAAGTGAGTGGGTAATATAGGAAGGCAAGGAAGTGACTTTAGGCTATGATAGGTTGGTAAGAAGGCTATTAGGGATTCCCTAAATAGGATATTACTTGTTAGGGTTTCCTCTTTGGTTATAAATACTAGGTTATGCATGATAACCTTTAAACTTGAGTTAGGGATAGGGTTTCCAAGCCAATGGGACTCTTAAACCAAATCAAGTTTCCAGTCAAGTAAAATGTCTTATGACAATCCAAGATGTAATTTCCAGTCAAGTAAAATGTCTTATGACAATCCAAGATGTAATTTCCAGTCAAGTAGGAATGATAAGAAGTATATTCACTTGGCTTTTGATGACGCAGTGACTTTCAAGCAATTCAAGGCCTTTTCTAGTATTTTTCCAAGTTATTGAGGTGAGGCATTGGTGAGTGGGTAAGATAGGAAGGAGAGGAAGTGAGTTAGCGGTGTTCTAGGGCTGTAAAAAATGGATATTATATTCAGAGATATAGGGAGAGCTGTGGGGGTCTAAGTAGTGTGGAAATGAAAGGAATAAGCCTGGCTTTAGAGAGAGGGAAAGGTAGGAGTCTAGGGCAAGGGTTTTAGCAAGGGTTAGCCTAGAATAGAATGGTGTAGGTGTGTCTTAGCTTCCTAATAGGTAGTATTACAATCTACTTTGATAGACACTCCTAGGGTTAGTCAAGGTTATAAATTGGAGTAGAAGGCCAAATTAGACGATAATTACTATGTAAATACCAAAGGCAAACAACTGATTTCTATTGCAATTTGGATAATGAATAAGACTGTAGGTGTTAGTATGCTGGTTCAATATGAGTTAGGGTTCTATATGAGATAGAGTTCAATTATCATTGTTATTTTACACATTTATGCATTTGTGTATTTTTTGTTAACTAACCAACAATGTTAATTTTTTTATGCATTTTATTGTGAAGATACAGACTTTATTCCTTCGTCAACAATAAGTATTGCAAATGCATCAATTGTAAACTACTTCTGCATTAGACATAATGTATGAAAATCTATAATAAAAGGCAAAGTAATATAAAGAATTAAAAATGATATATTAATATACAAAATTTCCAATCATATATAGCAGTAATGAACAATGGAGCATCATTCCCAGTGTCTATACAAAATATGGAAACTCGTGACCTATACAAAATATGGCAACTTGTGCCTTGTACAAAATATGGCAACTTGTGCCAAAATGACACATCATGGATAGTGTACATAGGAGGGTCTCTCAATCCTCCTGCCTACCCTCGAAGCTCCCAAGTGCAACTCCAAAATCAATCTTCCTCTTCTTCGAGCTAGAGGAAGCTCGATTCTTCTAGCTGCTTCGACCACCACCCCTTGGGCTCTAAAACGACAACAATAAAATGTCAACTCCTATAGGAAATTATACAAGTATAAAAAACAATTTAAAAATTACAATTACATTTTAAGATTTTAAATAGATCACCTGAAATGAGACCATAAGTGGTGAGAGGGCTACCCTCCTCCGTGATCCAAGTCTCTCAACAATGCCACTTTCAAACATTTAAACAGTAAGATAACTCATACAATTTACTGCCTATGTTAATTTTTGTTAATATTGCACGACATTTTCAGAAACTAATCAATCTCACTGTGAACACAACAAGCTTGTCCTAGGGGCTAGCACATGGATCAATCGACTCGTCCTCAGGGGTGGTAGGTGGAGCAGTGGGTTGTAAAACATGCTTTGACACTAGGGAGGATGGAATAGCAGAGGATGTAGCCACATCGATGTTGGATACAACACTAGGGGGAACGGTGGGAGAGGGCATGGGCTGGAGTGGGAAAAGTGGTGATGTATGACGATAAATGCCAACTGGTTGCAGAATGGAACAGGACACCTTGGAAGAAAAAATGAAGGTGGTGGGGGAATATGGGGGAGGGGGATGAGGTATGGGATGGGGTGGAGGTATGGTTTAATTATGATGGATGGTGTATTATGGTCGGAGGGGGGATGGTGGAAACATGGGAAACTGGAAGGGAGGGGGTGGATGGGTGGGGTGGGGGGAGGCGAGCTGGATGGAAGTGTGGTGTTGGGTGGGAGGCAAGGGATGGATGGAACGGGGTGGGGATGGATGCATGGAAAGGGACATGTATGCCAAGGGATACACCTTTCATATATGGTGGGAAAAAGGGAGCTAGTGGAGAGATAGTGACACCGACGTGCCTTTGGACTTGCATACATACATATTCATGGAATCATGTATTAGTACATAAAAAATATAACTATACAAATCTGAGACATTAAAACTGAAATTAATTTTATACTTTATTACAAGATACTTGCTCACGATGGGATCTGTTGATCCCTGGTGGGGATGGCTGGTCACTAAATCCTGCGGACACCTAGTCTTTTGCACAAAAATATTTAGATGCAATTACTAAATATTAACTACATTGGATGACAATATTAACTAAATATAGGCCGAAAATTTAAATAAATATGTGACGATTGACAAGAACTAATTCAGTGATACAATAGAAGTCACAAATCAATCAAGTGACATAACATCAATGATATGATAGTGATAATAACAGTCCAAAACTTGCATAATAATTTTTCTTTTAATTTATGATTTTGAGGGATGTTACTTTTTTCTCTATTTTTGAGAATATCCACAAAGTTTATGGGCTTACTCCTTATACTTTCTCGTCGATCCTTGAAATGATAATAAAAAATCATATTCTTGTCTTGTGCAATATCAAAGGATGGATGATTTGTAGGGTAAGTGTTTATCATATTTTCCCTAACTATATCTTTGAAAATTGTATCTATTATTGATGGTAAAGTTTCCTTATATATGAATTAGTTGACTAGTTAGCCCTAGTAAACCTTGCTTATGCTTCATTCCTCTCTGGTCTAGAGAGTTGACATGGCTATGAGTTCTCTTTTCCTCCTATTTCAAACCTAATTTTTTAAGGTATCCTAACTGAGAATACCCTTCTTAGTACATTTTCTTCTAAGTTTCCATTATAGGTAGCATATTGAGAAGATAATAGTTATTTTCACATATTCAATTCTTGACAATACAAGTAAGACCCAATTCATTAATTACCAATTTAATTATCTAACCCATCATCTTGGTGCATCTCCATGTAAATCTTTTCCACATAAGTTTTTTTTAGGTCCCTCATTTTTCACCAATGTCAAACATACTTCCTAGCTTTTTACCAATTAAGGTTAGAGAACATTTCATCCATTTTTGAAGGAATTGAATGAATTTTAAGATAGTGTTGTAGAATATTTTTTTCCCTCATGACCTTGTTAGAAAAATAGGATTGCGGAGCAATAACAATAAACAATAAACACGACGAAGATATTAAAACAAATTACAAGAGAGACACATATCTTGAACGACAATATTAACTACTAACATTAAATTTAATGACTGAAATAAAACTACTTGTGTGTATGGTGTCTAGGTTGAAGGAACCAACGTCCTCCCACCCATGTGTTGCATACTCGGCACTGAATAGTTGTACATTAAAAAAATCAAGTCACCCACATCTGATTCTA
This sequence comes from Pseudotsuga menziesii, assembly GCA_001517045.1. Lineage (NCBI taxonomy): Eukaryota > Viridiplantae > Streptophyta > Pinopsida > Pinales > Pinaceae > Pseudotsuga > Pseudotsuga menziesii. Next base: position 34,650 of record LPNX010970547.1, read on the forward strand.
AGTTAAATTTATTAGAAATTATGAGATTGCATAACATATAATCAATACTTGAACATTAAATAAAACAATAACTAACCTAGTGTAGATAGCTCTTTGTTCCATGCTCCTATGTGGGAACCTGGCATGGATGCCCGCAATGAGAAAAATGATGTGGCACTTGTCTCGTCGAGCTAGATGGATCCACCTGGATACCACTTATATCTACTCTCCCTCGCTCACCACTAGTAGACCGTGCAAAAGCGTGTCTCTCGGGGGGGTCCTACTCGCTCTGTGAGGACATAGCCACAAATGTAGTATACATGAGAAGGTGTCGTGTGGCATGTCTAACGAACTCATGGATCTCATCTAGCCTGCTACCTAACGCAGGGGGTTGAGGAGGCAGGTTTGACTCTCTCCTAGGTGCAGGAGGTCCTCTAAGTGGGTTCTGGTGGGCGTGAGGTCGATATTGGGATGAAACAAAATCAGTGCCCTGGAACTCAGTGATGTCGAAGTAGTTCACATGGAACCCTAACACAAACTGAGCCCACATTTTCCTGAGAAAATACTGTGGGACCTCAACATTGTTGCATGGAGGCTTGTCGAAAACCATGAACCATATCTTCCTCCATTTTTCTCTCCATGGCTGGTAATTACACGAGTCCATGCAAACTCACCTCTTCCTCACATCTGGAGGATGTCCTATTCTAGGATCTGTAAATTTTCTCCACAGTTGGCATTTTATGATATTGATGTTTTTTATATTCTCTTTGGACATACTAGTGCCATAATGCTCTCTCATTCGATCCCTATATTCGCTCAAACTAATCTCACTGTGGGAAATGTTGATAGATTCTATTATGTTTTGTAGTGATGTGGCGAGGGAAACCCGAGAGGGTTCCCTCGTGTTCTTCAATTCATCACTCAAAATTCTTAATTTGTTTAAATCTCCATGTAATTCATCTTTGAGGTTTTCTTCATTTAATTCAGGGTTTGGGTCCTCTATTTGGTTTGTTTCATTCCTTTATTGGGATGGTTCATTAGTATTTGTCATTGTGGTTAGGTAATTTGTACCGGCAATATCAAATTTTGCCCATTTTAATTGATTTTCAATTTTTTTTAATTTTGTATTTTATTTTAAAAACAAAAAAAAAATGAAATAAACAAGAAAAGTTGCATTCCTACTCTACTTACCTTACTCCAACATCATTTTAGGCAATTTGCACAAGTCCTTTGGGCTCCTTTGGGTCATTGTCTCATCCTTGCATGTTGATGTATTTGTTACTTCAGAATGTATTCATTTGAATATGTTATGTATTGTACTTCGGTGATCCTATCGGAAGTATCAACAATTTTATCAATTCATGACATACCCTGATGTTCCTATCGGGAGATTCAATAATGTAAACAATTCATGTAAAGTCATAGAGGGTAACTCTCCTTATTGTTAAAGGGTTAAAGTCCCTGCAGTTGTGGGGAACTAGGGTTATTAGACTCTCCTAGAGAAGTCAGCCTTGGTGAGTTAATGTCAAGTTGGGAATTAGTATAAACAGAGAGTGAGCATCTCTATTTATCACATAGTCACTCACACTCAGTTGTAGCGCATGAGTGAGAGAGGAGAAGCTGGGATCATAGAGAGAGAGAGAGACTACTGTTTTCGGGAGATCATCTTTGTATATTTGGGTCTTACATTTGGTTTTGATTCTATCTCTAAGGAAGTTACGGGGATTTCTCCTTTATGGTTTCCCCGAGGAAGATCTTAAGTTTATATTGCTCAAATGATAAAAATCTAACATGGTATCAAAGCTAACTTGAGAAGAAGACATTGTGCAGCTGCTAAAGCTAGGGATTCCTAATTTTTGGGTCTCTCTCCATAGATCATCAGCAAAAGTAGGATAGGTTGACTCTCCTCCCTAGTGCACATCTTTCTGTCGAAGCAGAATCTGATTCTGAGCATTTTTTGTTTTTGACCCGACACTACTGTGGAAAATTAGGGCTTTCCACATAAGTGGAATTTTTGAGTGAACCTAGGCCTGGATTGATCTCCTCCCCAAAATTGAAATTTATAGATCAAGATCAAAGTTTTTGGTTGGGTAGAACTCCGAGAAAGTCAAACCCTAAATCTTCTCCTGAACCAGAAAACCAGCTCTGCAGAAATTTAGCTCTAGATCCAACTTTGGCACCTTAACCTGGTAAGATATAAATCTTTTGCATTTCCATTTGAGGTTCTCTGTTAAGATATCTCATCACACCAAGCTTGATGAAAAGCTTGAGGGAGCTAAGAACTTCTGAGCTTGGAAGTATAGAATCTCCCTGGTCTTGGAAGAAAATGAATTAGACTCCTACATAAGTGAAGAGGTTCTAGTTCCAGAGGGATATGAGGATAAGGATTTACATAAAAATAAATTGGTCATGGCTAAGAGGATTATTTCTAATTCAATCAAGGATCACCTCATACCTCAAGTGTCCTCCCTAAAGACACCTAAAGAGATGTTTGATACCTTGACTAAGCTATTTGAAGGGAATAACATCAATCAGAAGATGACTCTGAGAAATCAATTGAAGAATGTAAATATCCAGAATACAGAGACCATACATTCTTACTTTACAAGGGTCTCTCATATCAAAGAACAACTGAAAGCAGTAGAAGAAGATGTAGAGAATGCAGAAATTGTGATGACCACCCCGAATGGTCTTCTTGGGGCATGGGACTCTTTGATTCAAGGAATTTGTGTCAGGAAGAAGCTAATCAATTTTAGCATACTATGGGAGGAATGCTCATAAGAAGAAGCTTGAATAGTATCTCAAGAAGAAAACATGGGAAATGAAGATCAATCTCTCACATTCCACACCAAGAAAACTAGAAGGGACCATCATCACTCCAAAGGTAAGCATTCACACCCTAGAAGAGACCTATCTACTATTAGATGTTACACATGTGATGAGAAAGGATGCATATCTAGATACTATCCTAAAAACAAAGGTGGCTCTCACAAGAAGAAGGGAAACAAGAAGAGACATCATGCTCACATTGCAGTAGATGATGAACCTCCCAAGAAGAGAGACAAACAAGAAAGTGATGATTCTTCAAGTGATGAAGAATATGTTTTGATCTCTACCCTCATGGGAACTGTCTCAAATGGAAGCAATGATTGGCTTATAGATAGTGGTGCTTCCAAACACATGACAGAATTTAAGGAATCTTTTGTGAAACTATCAGAACATGAAACACCCCACAAGATGAAACTTAGGGATGACTATCAGTATCCAATAAAAGGTAGTGGTGAATCCTCCTACAAGCTAGACTCTGGGAAGTCTATGAAAATGAAGGATATCTTATTTGTACCAGGACTAAAGAAGAACCTTCTCTCCATCTTGGCATTATATGCAAAAGGCATGAGAGTTGCATTTATACATGGCTAAGTTCTCGCGTGGCCAAAATGAAAGACTATTGACGATGCATTAGTAATTGGAGAGCAAGAAGGGGGACTATACAAATTGAAGGGCCAACCAAAACAAGCTTTGGTTCATGACTCAATAGAACCAAATGAACTTTGGCATAGAAGGCTTTCACATGTGCACTACAGGGCACTACCACTTGCAAGCAAAGCTATTGAAGGTCTTCTAGAAATGCAGGAAAAACATGAAGGTGTATGCAAAGGATGTGTGAAAGGAAAGAATATGAAGATGGCATTTACAATGAGTGAGAGCAAGGAAAAAGGAATCTTGGAAATTATCCACTCCAGTGTATTCGGTCCAATGTCATCCAGTTCTCTAAGCATGTATTTATATTATGTTCCTTTAATTGATGATTTTTCTAGAATGACATGGATATACTTCATGAAGAACAAGGGTGAAGTATTCAACAAGTTCAAATAATTCAAAGCCTTGTTCGAGAACCACACAGAGAAGAAGATCAAGGTCTTTCGATCAGATGATGGCAGAAGAATTCACATCAAATGAATTCAAAGAATTATGCAGAGATTCAGGGATTAAGAGGAAGTTAACCACTCCATATAATCCACAATAGAATGGGGTTACAGAAAGGAAGAAAAAAACAATCATGGAAACAACAAGGGAAATGCTTCATGATCAAGACCTTCCTATTCATCTATGGGAAGAAGTTCCCAAGACAACTATGTATGTACAGAACCGTACTCCACATAGAGTACTCAAGAGCAAGACACCTAAAGAAGCATTTTATGACAAGAAACTAGAATTCAGTCATCATAGAATATATGGTTATCCAGTGTACATACACATTCCAAAAGAAAATAGGACAAAATTATATCCTTCAGGAAAGAAGGGTATATTTGTGGGATACTTTGAAAACTTGAAGGTGTACAGAATATACTTCCTAGGATTCAAGAAGATCGAGATCAGCATAAATGTAACATTTGGCAAAGACTCAGCTTACATCAAATCCATAAAAAGAACTGTTGAAGACTCTGAAGAATCGAAAGTACCCAGAATCCCTAATACAACAATGAATGAAGCAACTCCAGAAGAAGATTGAGAAATGGAAGAACCTCAAGAACTAGTAGAGCCACCTCAAGAAAATAATCCTCATAGGAGGAAACTTGCATGGGTACGAGAGGCTATCCAAGGTGTAGAAAGATATGGGGCACCAGAAGAAATGAACAGAGAAAGAAAGAGAACTAGGTCCTACTCCGGATATGTAGCCCTGTTATGTGACATTATTGATAAAGAACCTTCCAACTATGAACAAGCGACAGAGAATAAAGAATGGAAGGATGCTATGATCAAGGAGTACATATCGATCATGAAGAATGATGTTTGGGATGTTGTTCCAAGACTAGAGAGAAAGTCTGTTGTGACTTACAAGTGGATCTACAAGATCAAGTATGCTGCAGATGGTAGCATAGAAAAATATACAGCAAGATTTGTGGCTCGTGGCTTCTCCTAGAAAGAAGGAATAGATTATGAAGAGACCTTTGCACCTGTATCTAGATACACTTCCATCAGATCAGTACTTTCTCTGGATGTAGTCGTGAAATGGAAAGTACACCAGCTGGATGTCAATACTTCTTTCTTGAATGGTGTAGTAGTAGAAGAAGTGTATGTGGAGCAGCCACTAGGTTTTGAGACACATGACAGGGAGACTCATGTGTGCAAACTAAAGAAAGTCCTATATGGTTTGAAACAGGCACCCAAGACATGGTACGACAGAATTGAAAGATTCCTGACTAGTTTGGGCTTTACAAGGAGTAAAGCAGATCCCAACATTTACTACAAGGTTGAAGAAGGGAACCCAATGATGCCCCTACTATATGTAGATTACCTGTTCTTAACAAGTGTAGATGGATTGATTGCTAACATGAAGAGGAAGCTTGTTGCTGAGTTCGAGATGAAGGACTTGGGTATGATGCATTACTTTCTAGGCATGGAGGTTTGGCAGAATGGAGATGGAATATCCCTAGGACAAGGGAAGTATGCAGTAGAGATCCTGAAGAGGTTCGAGATGATGGAATGCAAGGCCATGACCACACCTATGGCATCGAACCCGAAGCTATTGAGTGATGTTTCATCTGAGTCGGTTGATGCTACGTTGTCTCATCAGATGATTAGGTCCTTGAGTACCTGACGAATACAAGACCAAATATTTTCTTTGTTGTGAACACATTGAGCCACTTCCTGAAAGATCTGAGACATGTTCACCTGATTGCTGCAAAGCATTTTCTAAGGTACCTAAAGGGTACATTTGATTATGGGCTCAAGTATGAGGCAAATCAGAAGATTAACCTGGAGGGTCATGTAGATTCGGATTGGGTAGAAAGTGCCATTGACATTAGAGGAAATTTCAACTCAAAATGGGCCTCCTAAAATGAACTAATAAAATAATAGTTAAAATAATAAAATAATATTTATTAATTTTGGAGGAAGAAAAGAAAACAACTACTTTTTTGTTTGCATTTTTGACATATCTCCGTGTGTTTTTACTCAAATTTCGATCAAGAGAGCTTGTTCGATGTGGAATTAAATTCCGCATCCAACAAGTATCCACTCGACATACTTTTGACGGACCCCACTACCCCAAAAATAAGAAATACTTGAAAAAACGGAATGATGATGTCATTATTCCATTTTTTCAGGTATTTATTGTTTTTGGGGTAGTGGGGTCCATCAAAAGTAGGCCAAGTGGGTACTCGATGGATGCAAAATTAAATTCTGCATCCAACGAGCTCTCTCGATCGAAATTTGAGTAAAAACACAGGGAGATATGTCAAAAATACAAACAAAAAAAGTAGTTTTTTTATGATACCTATCCCCAAATTTATATTAAAAAAGTGTTTAAGACCTATACGGTATTTCAAATTTAAATCAATTTCATTGGCTAACACATGATGACATGGAATTTGACTAAAATTTAAAAGGCCCATTTTGAGTTGAAATTTCCTCTAATGTAGGAAGAGCACCTCAGGGTGCTGCTTCAGTATGGGATCAGGTGTGATCTCTTGGTTTAGCAGGAAGCAATCTTGTGTGGCACTTAGTACAGCCGAAGCAGAGTATGTTGTAGCTTGTTTGGCTAGTTGTGAGGCAGTATGGCTAAGAAAGCTACTATGTGATTTGTTTGGTCTCCAGTTATATGCTACTTGTATATATTGTGACAACCATAGTTGTGTGAAGTTGTCGGAGAATCCTGGTGTTCCATGACAAGTTGAAGAATACTACTATATCAGGGATATGGTGCTGAGAGGAGCATTGAATCTCCAGTATGTTTTCAAGAACGAACATATAGCTGATGTGTTGACCAAGCCATTATCTAGAGTGAATTTTGAGTACTTCAAGGAGAAGCTTGGCGTTCTCTAGATCGAGGTTCCTTCCAAGGGAAGTGATGAGTCTGTGAGCCCTTCTGAAATGGTGAGAGGATTGGTTCCTTCCATGGTCAGATCTAAGTGATGTGCCATTCTAACATGGTGAGAGGATCAGTTCTTTACATGGTCAAATGTAAGAGTTGTGTCTTTCTAACATGATGACAGGATTGGTTCCTTCCATGGCCACATATATGTGATGATACCACATCTAGTATGAAAAATGACTAGCTCTATGATGACACATCCAGTATGAAAAAGGACTGGCTATGTGTAGATGCCACAGCCAGTATGAAAAAGAACCGGCTCTGTGATGATACATCCAACATGTAAAAGGGTTGGCTTTGTAGATGCCACATCCAGTATGAAAAAGGACTAGCTCTGTGATGACACATCTAGTATGAAAAAGGACTGGCTCTGTGTATATTCCACATCCAATATGAAAAAGGACTGGCTCTGTGATGACACATCCAGTATGGAAAAGGACAGAATCTGTGTTGGTTCCATATCCAACATGAAAAAGGGTTGGCTCTGTGATGATACATCCAGCATAAAAAAGGGTTGGCTCTGTAGAGTACTACATCCAGTATGAAAAAGGACTAGCTCTGTAGATGTGCATCCAGCATGAAAAAGAGTTGGCTCTATTGATGAAGACCTACATGGAGGCTAGGCCTAAACCCAGTATAAAAAAAGGGCTGGCTCTGTAGAACTTCCTGTGACGAGTAGAATTGAGAGATAGCACCATTTGTTTGAGATAAAGGAAGCAGTAATGATGGTGATGATCCAGACTTGATGATGATCCAACCTTGATGATCCAGACTTGAAAATGACTTGAATATGAAGATGACTTGATGATGATCTAGACTTGATCCAGTGAAGAAGACTTGTGTTGATGAATTGTGTCGAGAGAATACCTTCCTAGTTAAGAGGGAGTATTGATGTATTTGTAACTTCAGAATGTATTCATTTGAATATCTTATGTATTGTACTCTAATAATCCTATCGGAAGTATCAACAATGTTATCAAGTCATGCCATACCCTGATGTTCCTATTGGGAGATTCAATAATGTAAAAAAGTCATGTAAAGTCATAAATGGTAACCCTCCTTATTGTTCAAGGGTTAAATTTTCTACAGTTGTGCGGCACTAGGGTTATTAGAATCTCCTAGAGAAGTCAGCACTGGTGAGTTAATGCTAAGATGGAATTTGTAAAAATAGAGAGTGAGCCTCTCTATTTATCACACATCCACTCACACTCAGTTTCAGCGCATGAGTGAGATAGAAGAAGCTGGGATTAGAGTGAGAGAGAGACTACTGCTATCGGGAGATCATCTTTGTATCTTTGGGTCTTACTTTTGGTGTTGATTCTATCTTTGAGGAATTTGTGGGGTTTTCTCCTTTATGGTTTCCCCGAGGAAAATCTTTGTGTCCATTGTCTCTTGTGATTGATTACTGTGCTTGTTATTCTCCTAGTTAAGATCTTAAGTTTATATTTTTCAAATCATAAAAATATAACATTGCGCACTCGTGGGTGGAAATAAAACAATATAAAATTCCCACTGTTTTGTTTTTTTTAAACAAAGGGATGCACGCGCATCCCTGTTTGCGATCGCACCCAACACGTGTGCGTGTCCACATGTACGTGTGCACATAGGCATGCGATTGCGTCCACATGGGATTGTACGCTCCTATTGCCCACGCTAACAATCTGGCATGGAGGTTCTCCACTACCGAAGCAGGAGCGCGTGTGCACATCTACTAGGTGTGTGCGCATTGTCAATTTGACCCACTTGCACGCTCCCATTGCATTATATTTGGGTAGCAGGTTCTTGCATGCTCCCATAGGTGCAACCAAAGATATGATACCATTGAAGAAGGATCCTATATCTTTGAAAAATATTTGGATGATGATTACTAGACATACTTGGAAAATCCCATTTTTGATATATCCAAAGAATGAAGTGTTCATTTTGAGACCTTTGGACACCTTAATATGGAGGAGGCACATTCAAACTATTCATATGATCATTCTCAAGCACACACAAGTATTAGTGATAGAGACTTGGACTAGTGGTTTAGTGAGAAGATAGATTTGATGAAATTCATGGAAGGTCAGTTTCAGACTTCATCTTCACATGGAGAAGTTTCTCATGATTCAGAGTAGCCTCGGGCTTATACTAGTACATATATTTTTCATCCAAGGATCCTTATCTGTTTTAATGAGTGTGATCAGCTTTTTATGTTGCCTCATACTACATATATGACTGTAATTCTTGTCTAAAGTTGAATAGAAGAATATTGTGGCAATACTTGCCATTCTAGGCAAATGGATTGATGATATTATACACTCTTATGATATCTTGTGCACCCCTTCAATCTTGAATATGCCAACAGGGTTGCATATGGTAATTAATGCATATTTATTTTGGATAGTAACCAAACACAAGGGAAAAAACTTTAACATTGATAAAATGATAAGGTGGCTTCATTGGATTTTTTATTTGACCTAAATTATGCTTCATTTCATGCTTAGAGTAGGATAAATAAGCTCCCTAAAATGAGAATTTACTTTCTGCATTTACTTACAAGATTTCTTTTGAGTTATTTCATTTCATTACTTAGGAACAATGGTTTCATTTGTAATCATTTCTTAATAATGCACTTGATATTTCATTGAGGTGAATTTTATATGACCATGTGCTTCTTAAGGTTTTCCTCTCAAGGTTGAAACGTTTTTATGGGTTACACATTGGAGATTCTAGATTCTCGTCCACCTTCCATAGATCAAGTGTACATCCCTTATTAGGAGGAAGTTATTACCACCTAGTATGCACAAGGTGCTCACTTGAAAAAATACATCATCAACCAATTAAGGACCTTCCAGTCCCCCAATTGATCAAGCATTCTTTGACTCAATTGTTGTACTTTACACCTCCTTTATCGTGGTCAAACTGAGTTGTTTGTAAACGTTGACATACTTTACATGTGTAAAAGGGCTAGCTTGAAAGAGTCACTCATGTTATGACACCTTTGGAGTGTATTTTTTTCCTAGTTGAACTTAGATCCTAGTGGTAAGAGTTCAAGATGGTTTTTTCACTCACACCTCCAAATCCAAAGGGTGTTATAACATAGATGCCTCAGGTTGGTATCTAATTCCTTAGAGTCCGATGTAAAAGTTAGTTATTCTACCATGGTCCTAGAATCATGCATGGCATATTTGTGCCTTGGAGAAGAAAATTTGGAAAAACATTATGTAAAAATTTCTTGAGTGGATCAAACATCAGAAAGAGAATATTCCAAGCACATTCCCCCTCAATATTGAGCATGAATAGATGTCCCTTCATCCAAGGGAGAAAATTGGCACCCTTTTCTACCTCGAGAGTCATCTCCAAGTCAAAATTTGTCTCCCTTTGTTAAAATTGGAATATCAAGATCAAATCCCTAAATTTGTGCATGAATTGGAGTCTTCTCCTACAATTTATGGTTCTCTTGATTTTCTCATGTCAATTTCCTACAAAGAGGGGCACCCTCCCTTGATGGTGGAGTTAAATCAAGCGATCAAATATCTCCAATATTGTTTGAGATATCTTCTTGAGAGGTGGAATATATGAGGCTTAGTTAGGCCCAGACAAACTTCAAAAATTTCTCTAGTTGTCATAGATGTGGTGCATTAGTCATTGGAGGGCTAGTTAACTATGGTAACTCATATTTTTTCTTAAGTTGTCCAAGAGGTGGTGCGTTAGTACATTGGAGGGATAGTTAACTATGGAAACTCCAAAATTTTCTCAAGTTGTCATGAAGTGGTGGCGCATTTATCCTCATGTGAATGCATGCATGTGGATTAGAATGGATCTTCTTGATACCATCCCAAAGGTGGCACATTTGATGCCTAGTTAAGCCTAGTCCACTCTTAATTTTTCCCTAGTTCTCATGGATATGTGGAACATTGAAGGATTGGAGACCTACTTAGGTTTTTGGAGTGGTTCATATGTGTTATTCTTTCATGAAGTGTGCATGATTCACTCAAGGAGGTTGCATTATTTTCCTCTCTTACTATTTAAAGGGGCCTCTCCTCTTTATTTAGGAGTTGTTTGTGCCTTGAGGAAGTTCTGTTGTTGTACTATCATTGTTGGAATAATAAAAAAACTTTGGAGTGAGTATCAGTGCTATGTGTAAATGTGTGGATGGTAATTGTTGAATATTTATATATGAGGTGAATGTTTTCTAGGTGTTTGAATTAAGTCTTGTTCATTTGGCCTTTGAAAGGGTGATACCACCCACTAAAACGTGAAGTTGCTATACAATTTTTTGAGAATCAGTCACACTGAAAAATTCATGATCATCACAATGAAAAAAGAAAAAATTTAAAAACTCGCAGGGATGTTCCTTGCACATTCCTCTTCAAAAGGGTAGTTTTTTTTTGTATGATAAAAGTTGTATTTGAAAGGAGGACACAAACCTCTGTCAATAAGGCACCGTTTTTTAAACATATGTTATTTTGAAAAATAATAAAAAATAGTACGATTTAGGTGTGAAAATCCTCAACATATAGTCCATTGCAAAGTACAATCTATGTAGATTATGAACGTACATTTGGTTTCTGTAAAATGAAAAACCATCTCTAAAAAGAATGAAGGACACATAGGTTGCTCATTATCCAAACCCAAAAATTTAAAGTAAATTCATTAGTGGCCGTCAAATTTGTCCTACTATATGTGGATACAAAAATTCAAAAAAATATGAGTATGAAGCTAATAGAATTCTCTAAACCTCTTTTGTTTACATCAAGGTGAAATTCCTAAGGGGCACATAAGTTCTAAAGGTTTTAAGTTGAAAACATAACTTTTGCAGTTTTTTGTCCAAAAAAACAGACAAAAAGTGTATACCACATGTTTAACTTCTAATATTATATTTTTTTCTTGCATTAAAGGTTAAAATTTGCATGCTCTTTCAGTTGAACTAACATGCTATTTGAATCTCTTTTATAGGGATCATCATTTTTTTAATAGGACAAGGGATTAAAAAAACTTGGTTTTCAAGTATTTTAGCTTTTGCATGTACCCAATCTTTTAAGAAGAAATTAGGTCATCCTTGAGAAACATTCTACAAACTCATAAGCTTTAAGGAACATAGCCCCTTAACATAATATCAAAGGGCCTCATAGCCCAAGTATTTTCCTCTTCTCAAACTCACTTTATCTCTTCCTTTTATATCAAATTCTCTTTTGTTACTTGTTGCACTTAATCTCTTCCTTTTATATCAAAATCTCTCTTGTTACTTGTTGCATGCTATACTTAGATCTATAAATTTCATTTAAATCATAAGAATATCTATTTACATGCATGCTTAGTTTAGATACACATTATACTTTCAATGTTAAATCGTTCAAGTAGATTTAATTGGAAAAATTGTCTTTTAGTAAGATTTTATTTATTGTTCTTCGAAAATTAAGTGTCCAATGTTAAGTGTTTGGAAAACAATGAAAGAAATTCCTAAAAAAATTAGTTTATTTCAATTTTTAGTGAAGTCTTTACTAACCATTGACTTGCGTTCTCTTATAATATTTTTTGCTAGCTTGACATTTGATTTTCAGGGTTTCTTAGTATTCTCATTTAGAATTCATACAACATCAGTTGGTAATCATGGTTTTTTCTTTTCTTTCTAGGTTATTAACTCGATTTTCTATGGGTTGCTTGAAGAGTGCTTCATATGCACAAGCATGAAAGAATCCTTGGCATCGTCTCCCAAGGTATCATTTCACTACATCATTTAGATTCTAATTGCTATAAAATATATTGATTATCCTGCTAACATCATTATTTTTTTTGGCCACATATCAAAGTATTTTCAAACATGAAAGCAAGAAATGAAAAACTCATTTTCAATTTATTTTAATAATATTGGTGGGCTTTGCAGGTATTGCAAACGGTGGCAGAAAAAATCCTTGAGAAACCTATGGAGCATAGCTCAATTTATAAGTGCATCCCAAAGTGAAGAGAGTCGGAGGATGGGGAAAGAGGTCCAAGGTAGGCCTACTTCTACCATGTAGTTAGCTTGGAATAATTCTCAAGTATTGGATCCACGAACAATTGGAGAAGCATTATAAGACTAGATACTATATGTTTCTATAAATTGTTAACCTAGGTATGGGATATTATGTTTGGTTTGTTGTAACATTCAATATTTAAAAGGGACCATAAAAAAAACTAGATCTAATAGCGTAATGGGGATTAGGTACCATTAGATCATTTTTAAGAGCATCAACACATACATTAAAATTGAAGCATAAAAAATTGAGTTGGTTTTTATTTTGCTATGGATTGAGCATTGGAAGATGTAGGAAAATGAGTCAAGCAAGAAGTCTACCATGCAACGAGGAGTTAATTATGATATGGAAGGTACATAGTCATGAAGAACTAAAGAGGTGAAAAATATATCGAGTAATAACAGTACTAAGTATTTGAGTGTTATTTGATGAGAAAAAGCATAAGTGCATTATCTGATCAAACAAATAATGAGATGATAGTGATTGGAAGAACGTCCAACATGGGATAAAAAAATATGGAGTGGCCATGATATTCCTAAGAGAATATTAAGTGGACAATTCTGAATCTAAGAAGAATTGAGTAATGCATATTTTGAGGAGACAACATTGAGTAGAGATTCTAGTATTACTAGTATCAGCCTTTCCTTTCCCATTGTTGGTCCCATCATCACTCCAGAATATGGGGACCCTGGTCTCATCAATGACTGTAAGTAAATATATATTTCCTATTATAATGAGAGTTTGTTTCTATATTTGGATATTATGTTTTCCTATTGTGATAGAATCTCTTGAAAAAGAGTGTTCTAATTCTCAGAATTACAAAGTTCTATGTGATTAATTTAATAAAGAACTGACCTCTGGATGTTCTAATGTCATAATAGATATGAATGTCACATCGATGCAGCCATACTTATAGGGAATGTGACCTCCATATACGCACTTTCAATCTAGAACAAGGTAAGATCCTAAATTATTTTTAGTTTCTCAGAGCAACTACAATAATAGTTTCTCAAGGCCACTACAATAATTGTTTCAGTATGATTCTGATTTGCTTCAACCGTTAATTGATTTCTAGAAATATTCCAATACTTTTGTTTCAGTGGGATTCTGATTTGCTTCAACTATTGACTAATTTATGGAAATAGCCCAAGGCTTCTGTGTTTTGATTGAAGGAAAAGAATATAATCACCTCTCTTTTTCAAAGGCAGTGGATTTGATAATCTGCACCAATTTGATTGAAAGGTTGTGTGGTGCAGGTTAATTCAATCTACAATCTTCATTATAACAGTTGTATAGAAAATCAGTGCTTCAATTTGAGTGAAAGGTGTTGTGATGCGGATTAATTCAATATACAATACGTTCAAAGTTTAATATTAAATATCTCCTCAAACCCAAGAAGAAATTACCGTCAACTGAGCAAAAATATTCAATAGTATGTCCAAGTAATTATCCAATAGTATGTTAAAGAAATGAATTAAAATATCTAAGAAAAATAATTAAATTGAATTTCTAATATAAGAATGAAAAAAAATGCGATAATTTTTTTATTCAAAACACTAAGCAATGTTTGGCCAAAAACAATATACAATGGCTCTCAACACTCGACCGGTATAATAATAATCACTATGATATGAAAGATCACTTAAATTTGACAAGTCTTAATTTAATATTTTGTGGAACTTTCTTTGTTAAATTTTTGCATAAAAAGAAGCTTGATTCTTGCACTTTAAAGAATCTTGATATAGAATTCAATTAATAAATATCATCATAGATTCATCCTAAAGGTGGCTCTACCAAGGGTTAAGAGGGATCAAATCTTTCAAGGTGCAAACCTTTTTCCCTCTGGAATTTCATACTCACCCATTTTATCGTTAAAATCATGTTTTCGACATAATATATGTAGTTGAAAGATAGGTTTCCATGGATTATCATGTTAGGGGGTATCCATGCACATTATTGGACACTGCCATGGATGATACGTGAAGGGGTATCGCTTCATATATTTTATTGTGCAGGTGATATGTGTGGTAATTAATATCATATTGTTAAGGCACTCTATTAATACTCTTATTACCTATGCAGATCATTTTTTTACCTACGCAAATTTGTTCCATATCCCCGCAAATTAATTGTTGCAGTGGATGGCACATGTATTTATGCATATTCTTGTAGTCTTTGGAAGCATCATAAATGATAATATTGTTGCAATGATCGGTATGGAAGATAATGTTTGTTAAGGATTACAAAAGACTGAAAGAGAAGCAGAAAATGGCTGAACACACAATGGGCAGATTGATTGCCTGGGAAATGAAATTGCCTTTTCAATATTAAGCAGCATTATTTATAAGAACACGTAACAAAAAAACCATAGGTAAATACCATGGGTCATCAAATACTATGGGTCACTAATTCTACTTAATGTGCCCAACTCAACTACTCAACTAACTAACTAATTAATGCAGTATTGATAGTCGTATGTTGAGACTACAATTCTTATCACACCCCCCTTAATCTCAACTAGGACAATACTTTCAACACTATCAAAGAAAAAACATGTCTAGTGGTCTATGTCTAAGCTAGCCTTACATTTCATTCAAAAAATTCATCTTCACTTTCTTTCTTGAAGTGTACTTGGACTTCTTCTTCTTTCTCTTCTGGATCTTGATGCTAAGTAGTTGTTCTTCGGGGTCTTCTCAGCTTTTGGAGCATAGTGCAAGTCTTCTTATTCTATTTCAACATGATTTTTTTTTGTTGTCATCTTTACCTGCACATTGAAAAAATTTGTCAAAAAAAATATGAATATATTTCAGCTCTTCCTCGAGAGCATTCACATCTTCGTATTCCTCATCAATGGAAGTTACTTCGTGGTTCTTATTGAAGTATTCATTTTATTATACCCACTACGCATCATTCATTGCATCTTCAAAAAATGTGGGCTAAGAAGGAAAAAAATCATACTGTAGATTCTCATCACTAACAGGAGTCTCCTCATAGATCTCCCTCAAACTTCTAGTTTTATGGTTTTTTGGTGGACTGTCTGTTGTTGTTTCTTTTGTGCTCCTATCAATTGTTTGTTTCTCATTCTCAACAACTGTTGTAGCTTCTATGCTGCTATCAGCTGTATCTTGCTCAGAGAGACTATCATTCACATCACTGGCTATCACTCAGCAGTGACAGGTTTGATTTTAATATCGTCAGCAAACATTACTAGATCAACATTGCTTCCTCATGAACATATTCTTCTTGACTGTCTTCCACTTCACCGTGGGATTCCTCGTTCTTTGTGTGACTTGAAAAGTCAATTTCTTGTACAATTGGTTCATCACTAAATAGTTCTTTTAGTATATGTTGTGCTCTTTTTGGAGTATAAGCTTATAGAATATAACGAAATAGTGAATAGTCTATACTGTCTTGTATGAGACATAAGGCAACAACTTTTCTTCTTTCTTTTTCGAACTCAAGCAAAGCCTTAAATGAATCTAGATCTCTAGGATCTTCTTCAACTATGAAATGTCACATATCTTGTAATTTCAACAAATTACTTACTCTGATGACCCATACATCATACTCATCTCCATGAAAGTTCTTCCATAAGCCTTCTAGTGTTAAGATATTTCTTACCTCTTCAATATCTTCTAGTAGTGCCTCTGGTAACTCCATTTTCTATTTTCTTCTAAATTTCAATCTTTTTGTCTCGATCACAACCTTCAGTAAGATCAGATCTATGTGTGAGTGTGCTTTCCACTTTGTGAAAAGGATTACCCAGACAAGGATTAGGCCATACACTGATACCATGTTAAAGAGTACAAAAGACTAAAAGGGAAGCAAAAAATGACAGAACACATAATGAGCAAATTGATGGCCTAGGCACTGAAATTTCCTTCTCAATATTAAGCAGCAGTATTTATCAGACTACATAATAGAGAAACCATAGGTAAATACCATGGGTCATCAAATACTATGGGTCACTAACTCTACGTAATGTGACCAACTCAACTACTCATCTAACTAACTAATTAATGTAGTATTGATAAAGGTCCGTTCAGATTACAATTCTTAACAATGTTTGTATTAGGTCATTAATTATTTGTATCCCCCATTTATTAATCCATATTGTTGTATTTTGTGCATCCACTGAAAATGATAATATAAGCACGTAATATTTGTATGATATCATTAATTATCAATTATCTAGATAGCTCAAGTATTATTTGCATTACATAGTTGGTTGATATGTTTTTCACTGCAACAAATTAACAACTAATATATTATTTGCAGGTTTTCATTACATAGTTGGTTGCTATATTTTTCACTACAACAAATGGAGAACTAATATATTATTTGCACTTTTTTATGTTTAAACCATTTTAAATAATCCTAACTTGTTTCAACATGATAGTAATGTTTGAATATGGTTATAATATTTGAATGCTTTAATATTTATGGTTTTAAATATTAAGCAGTTATTACAAGGGATTTAAGAGAAAGGATTTAGACAAGATTTCAGTATTTTTGTATATGATGGTGATAAGTGAATAATAAAAGGTTGAGTAGTTAGTGTGATAGAGTGCCTTGAAATGTGAAATTTGAGAACTCTAGGGTGAAGCATATTAATTATTTCCCATGATTTACAATAAAAATCAATATTTTAAAATCAAAAAATATTTTTAAAAGTTTGAAAAATCACCACAATACTACTACCTCTTAAATATATTTTGAAAAGTTTGAAAAGATTCAAAACAATGATTAATGTGCTTAAGTTAGAATCTGGTTATCAAATTTAACCTAAAGCAGTTGATTTTTTTTTAATTTAGCTTTAAAATGGTATTTTTAATGCTATGTTAGTTTTTAAAATGCTATAATGTGAAAATGACAATCTCTAAAAAATTTACGAATACATATAAGAGCGTAACCTTATTAATGATATATAATGATGAGAAAGATCATAACTTTATTAATTGTATATAATTATGAGAAAAAAAAGTGGTAACATAACAACTATGTGAAGACAAACAACATTGTCTTAAAACAACATCAAATTTTTCCAAAGCAAAGAAATTTATGCATGAAACATAACACAGTGTTTAAATTCAAGGATAGCACGAATAGAATTAATAATAGATTTAAAAAAAAATATTGTCTTCGTTAAAACAAATATATTATCAAACCATAGTTTGTTTACTATCTAACCATATTTGATAATTTAATATTTTGTTTTAATATTAATTTTTTAAACTTGACACTCTAAGAGTTTTATGTTTTAAAAGAAAGTTAAAACAAAGATTGTGGTTGATGCAAATTTCTTTTTGCCAAATAATTAACAAGAACATCAATGCATAGATTATAATTTTAATAATAAAAATTTAGTTGGGGTTAATATTTCATTTTAAATTTCGATTAACTGAAATTATCACATTAATCATGAAGAAAAAGATAATACTAATTGTGTTTAATACCGTGAAATTTCTTTATAAGAAAGAAAGTTATGTAATTTTTTAAAGAAAATTTTTATGTGATTTAGTTAGTTTTAAAATGAAAGGTTAAGCATGTTGAGAAATGTCAACCTCAATTGGCTTTATATATGGATTTATAATTGACTGTATTTTTTATTATGTTTTGATATTTATTTGATTTTTATCAATCGGACCAATTTTTTGGTATATTCAAATTATTTTCTTTTATTTTTTATTTTTATTTGAGCAAACCAAGAAGGAGTTACACATTTTTAATTTGGGTTAACCGAAATGATCACGTTAATCATAAAGAAAAAAAATTATCAAAAAGAAAGTGTATGCAGTTTTTTTTTAGAAAAAAATTATGTGATTTAGTTAGTTTAAAATGAAAGCTTAAGCCTCTTAAGGAAACGTGAACCTCTAGAGGCTTCGTATATGAATTTATAATTGGCTCTATTTTTTATTAGGTTTTGATATTTATTTATTTTTATCAAGGTGGCCAATTTTTTTATTTTATTTTTATTTTTTATTTGAGTAAATTATAAGCACTGAAGGAGTTACACATCCTCTTACTAGGTTGTAGAATGCTCGCAAAAATATGATATGATATTATATAAGATAACAAATATATTAATTTTTTGAAATGGTACTTGAAATGAATATTTGAGGATTACTGATGGAGTGAGTAAATTAAACCAAAAAAACAAAAACAAATTTTAAAGTTTATTATAAAAAATATATTGGAAAACAAAATTTTAATTTTGAATAAGTTGCTTTTCTTACATAAATAGGTGTTTATATTTTAGAATTTGGGATGTACTAGCTTTTATGCTTTTCTTAGATTGCAAAAGGATGAGATAAGTGTATTATCCACTATAATTATATGGTAGTCGTTCTAAATTTGAAAAAGACAATTATATAAAAAAATTAAATAACTAGTAGTTTGGTAGCTATGCATGAATAAACGATTTCTTAATAAATAACTCATTTAAATAAAAGAAAAAGAGAACAAGTAACCTATTTAACTTATTCAAAGCACTTAACTTGTGATTTATAGATATTCACCAACTACAAATTAAATAATTGTGCTAGTATACATTAATAAAAAAATATAACTAAGTATATCAACTTTCAAAATAATATTTGTATTTAAAAGAATATATATATAATATTCTTTTGAAAGTACTTTAAAGGTTTATTTGTTAATTTTTTTTTCTTGGGTGGCAATCAAAATGTACTTTAATGCTGTATGTAGGTTGTATTTTGGAAAGATTACACTAAACAAGAATAAATCATATCCTTTTAGAAGTACTTTAAAGGTTCATTTGTTGATATTTATTTTTTGGCATTTAAAATAAAAAATTTTGAAGTCACTCTTCATGTTCATGTTGTTAAAGTCAATATGTAGGTTGTATTTTGATGGATAAGAATTTAATTTGAATTTAAAAAATAAATAAATGTATATATCTTAAATTTAAAATAGATACTTTTTAATAGATTAAATGAAGACTAAATAAATATTTACTTTTTTATTATATATATATATATATATAAAAGTCATTGCTAATGTTGTTAAAGTCAATATGTAGGTTGTATTTTGATGGATAAGAATTTAATTTGGATTTAAAAAGTAAATAAATGTATATATCTTAAATTTAAAATAGATATATTTTAATAGATTAAACAAAGACTAAATAAATATGTATTTATTTTGAAGATGAGGAAACATATCAATGCACAAGCCTATCTCTAGGAGAAAGGATATCTTAATGGAATGTGAGGCTATTTTTTTTCACAAAGGAAAAAATTATTTAATATTCATCATGTTGGCTCAAATTTTTTCTTAGTTTGTTTTAATTATTGTTTTGGGTATCACAAGTTTCTAGGTTTTGCTCAATATAAGTTCAGCATCTCTGTTGAAATTTTTCTAATGTTTCTCTATTTCTATTGCTTCTCAAGTGCGTCTTTTATTGTAATTTTATTCAATTGCAGTGACTTTTGCATCCTCTATGCAAATGTAATGATTGGTTTTCTAAGAAGGTTTGACAATTGCTGACTTTTCTATTCTTTCATGCCTTATGTCAGCACAATGCTCTTTAATTTTGATTTTTATTGCAGGTTCGGTTTCCCCGATGTATATTTCACCACATGAGCAAGGAATCGAGTAGATGCCCTTTTTTAACCTGGGATCAATGGGATCCTTTGATTTATCAAGAAATTTATCAAGGAATTCGGAGGGGAGAAGGCGGTTTTGATTTGCTTTTGTTCGAGGATTTTTGCTATTTTATCAGTTGTCCCTTGAATGTAAGGGAGAAATTCCTTTCTTGTGGGATCCCTTCGGTTCTTAACCATCAGTTTTTGTGCTTTTAAGAAAGATCTCTTTATGTATTTTTGTTCATAACCATTCTCTTGTAATACCCTCGAGAGATGTGGCAACTCTTCTTTGAGATGCTCTGCATCAGAAATTCTTACTGATCTTGTAGAAAGAGTGTTAAGGATGCCAATCTTTTGTAACGGGTGATGATGAGATTTAGCGTCCAAGTATCTATCAATATTGGTTTTCTTCCGGTATACCTGGTGTGAAAGAGAGACATCTACCTTTCTTGTTATCAAGACGTCAAGGAAGGGAAGTCTATTGTTCTCTTGGATCCCCATAGTGAACTTAATGGGATTTGACTGATTATTTAAGTGTTCCAAGAACTTGTCTAGAATTTCTCTTCCATGTGGCCATATGATATTGGAATCATCCACGAATCTCTTCTAGTCTCTAGGTTTTAGTGGAGAGGAGTCGATGTCCTTTTTCTCAAGGTATTCCATGTATAGATTGGCCACTATTGAGAGAGTGGGGATCCCATGGAAACACTATCAATTTTCTCATATAGAGTCCCCTTGAAAAGAGAAATAGGTTGATTTTAAGCAAATCTCAACAAGTTTAGCTATTTCCTGACTTGTAATTTCTCTTATAACCCTAATCACATCTTTGAATGGAACTTTGGTATAAAGAGAGATGACATCAAATCTTACTAATATGTCATTTTCATCCAATTTTAGGTTTTTAATACCATTGACGAAGTGTGATGAATCCTTGATGAATGAGAAGGCATGGCCAACTAATGGCCAGTGAGGGTTTTCGCTAGGAATTTTTCTAATTGGTATGTTGCCAATCGAATGGTGTTTGTGATATGCCTCAAAGGAATCCTATCCTTATGTATTTTAGGTAGGTCGTATATCCTTGGGATGATCGGATTATTTGTGGTTATCTTTCTTTTTTGTTCTTCATTTAGCGTTGAGTCATCAATGGCTTTTTTAACCTCCTTTATAATCCTTGTGCTTGGATCTTTGTTCAAATTTTTGTAGCTGCCCTGCAACGTCAAATGTTCTTCCATTTTGGCAAGGTAATCACAAGTATCCATTACTATTGTTGTGTTTCCCTTATCTTCCTTCATTAATAGGTAATCACAAGTATCCATTACTATTGTTGTGTTTCCCTTATCTTCCTTCATTACCATTATTTTATTGTTTGTTTTTAGATTTTTCAAATCCATGGTCTCGTTTTTACTGACGTTCCGTTTTGGAGGTGTCTCCCTTCTTAATACAACTGTGAAGTCTTGTCTTACCTCGTTGGCTTTATTTTCTGGCAATGTTGTAACTACGTCCTCAACTACACAAATGATTTCTTCTATTGGAATTCTTCTGTGCACTACAACAAAGTTTATACCCTTTTCTAAGATGTCGCTTTCATCATCATTTAGCTTAACGCTTGATAAGTTTACCACGCTTTTCTTTGGATCGCGATTCCCCTTAATTTGCACTTGTTTCTTCGTTAGATCACCATACTTCTTATCATGTTTTGATATCATCTCTTCCCATATTTTATCAACCCTTACTGATAGACTTGTTGTAAATCTCATCCATAGGTCATTGCATATGTTTCCAACGAGATTTAAATAGAGATCGCATTCTCTCGACAGGATATTGAGCTGCTTTCTTACATGTGTTATTTATTTTTTAACCAATTCCATGCTGGAGCGCCAGAAAATATCAACGTGCTTATTTTTGAGATCGTGTTTGATTTGAGTGAATGTCGATATGATGCCACCTGTTCTACATCTTTTTCGGAATGATAGCCTCTCTATTCCATGAGTTAGTGTGATGTGTTTCCTTTCCAGAAGTCTGATTTCTTGCAGGGAGTCCCCTCCATGTAGGGAGCGAATGCTTTCATTTAGATATGTACTTGGTTAAAAAAAATTAATATATATTTTTCATTAAAATATATGTATATATAATTTTTTTTTATATTTTAATTTTTTTAATTTTTTTTCAATATTTATTAAAATTAAATTCAAACTATATTAAATATTCATATAATATATATAACATACTTATATTCATTTTTTTTTAAATTAAAAATTAATAGTATTTTTTTAAATATTTATTTATTTAAAATTAATAAATAAATAAAATTTGAAAAATGTAATATTTATATTATATTGATGATGATGATAATTAAGGTTCACTAAGACTAACTTTGTTTTATCAATTTTTAAGAAAGATAATATTTGATTTACTTTATAATATTTGATTTACTTTATATTTGATAGTATTTTTTTAAATATTTATTTATTTAAAATTAATAAATAAATAAAATTTGAAAAATGTAATATTTATATTATATTGATGATGATGATAATTAAGGTTCACTAAGACTAACTTTGTTTTATCAATTTTTAAGAAAGATAATATTTGATTTACTTTAAAAATATCTCATACTAACTTTTTTCTATTATAATATAATAGTCAAAAGTTAATTTATATAAGTACTTAGTGTGTTTTTCCTTTTGTATACATAATTATTTTTAGGTATTTTTTAGGTCATTAGAAGAAATTCTTAATATATTTAAGACCTAAAAATGTTATGTTTTTTTTAGTGTTTTAATTTACTACTTGGATTAAAAAAAAATAGTCTTGAATATGATTTTTTATTTAAAGACAGTTGCTTTATTATAAATTTTTAATAGTAAGATTTATTAAAAAAATATTTGGTGATAATAATGACTAATGGATTTTAT
>LPNX010970549.1:0-80464 GCA_001517045.1 Pseudotsuga menziesii
TGCTCACTGTTCAAGGATTCTTCTCACTATCTGATTTATAACCTGATCCAATCACCGTTATATCTGTTATCCTTTTCCTTGTGTCTACCTTCTTTTGCCTAGTTCCTAGTCACTCTTGTGGTCCGTTGGAGGATCTATTGCCTTCCCTATCACTATATGGTTCAGTTTCAGCACTTCCTAATGACGAAGACCTAGAGTTTGACGGTAGTACCTTTGGATTCACTCTCATTATTGGTGAATTCCTTTGCTTCAGTTGTCAATTATCATCTATTGGTTGACAAACTGTTGAATCCTCTCCATGTTCGACTTCAGCTTACCCTTATTCACATGGCTTGGATTGTACTTGGTTCTTTGGGATCATGTATGAAGACCTTAGTTCCTCACTTTTGAACTAAGTTGCGCAAGACTATGTTCTGTTTCCATATCCAGCTTCCAGATCTTTGAAGACTCATCATTGTTATATTGTGGCTTTGATCCACCTTTGTACATACGTGGTTTTTCCCGTATTATATGATGTACTCTCATATTGTAAAGGAGCTAGTGTTCCAGTAAATTGAACATAGCATCCTCAGATATAGCTTTGTTTATGACATTCTTATGTATTGGTTTCAGGTACTCCTTCTGCTCCACTGGACTTCTGAGTTTTCTCCAGAGTTAGTATTATAATGTATTTCGGCCATCGTTCCCCTCTGACCTCACACATTAGGGGGCATCTGTTATACAGCTGATTGGCACCTCTCCGTCCGAGTGTTGATATCCCTCAGGTCGGCACACAAAAGGACACTTATGGATTGAGGTTTTCCCAATTTCATTATACCTTGGTTGATCATGAAATACATTACCTATATGCCCAGCTAGTTACTTTGCTATTTTGAGATTTTGAGTGCATGCGCGACTATCCCTATTGGCATGTCGCGCATATGCGCGAGTGTTATGTTCAGCAGGTCGCGCATACATCTATGCGCGGGTTGCCCTTCTACAGAGTCGCGCATGATGCGCGGGTTGCCTTACTACAGACCCGCGCATATCTCCCTCAAAATTAGTTTTTAAAACCACGCGTTAATGGGAGATTAGTTATTTCATTTACCTTAATCCCATTAACTGCTGCAACCTCCCTAACTTTCGAAAACTGCCTCATTTCCTTCAGATAAATAGAGGCCTTGGGGAGGGGTTGGATAATTCATACTTGGAGAGCAAAGTTATGCTGGTGGATTTTATACAGAACCTTTGGAGCAGAGAAACTCAGAGTCCTTTGGTGACAGAGGAGTCCCTTGTTCAGACATTGGGTTGTAACCTAAACTCCCTCTATTACTGTTAATAAAGCAGATTACTTCTTCCATATTGTGTTTCATGTGTTGTGACTTGGTAAATATCTATATTTCATTATGATATGTGATTTGCCTAACATGCATCTTTATATATGAATCATACTGTATATTGGAAGGATCTTTGTTAACAGGTTGAAGGAGGAATTATCCTGGAGATTGTAGAAGTGAAGCAAAGAGGAAGGAGTTAGCTTGGATCAACCTTCGTTTATTACAAGTAAGTTCCTGCTACTTCCCTATTTCCTATTTGTGCTTTTATAATCAAATTGTCTGCAAGGTCATAGTATGTTGGTAACCCCCAGACCTAGGTTATTAGGTGAATTCTTCATTACAACATCTAGTGTTCAATAATGGCGTCAAAGCCCTGTTCAAAGCCAAGCTTCATGTAATTCACACTGGGAAATTATTTGAACTAGTCAGCCTTCATATTTGCATGATGTCATTAATTTTAAAGCCTTTTGTCAAAACAAAACATAGATAATAACATATATGATATTTGGATGCGGATTCGGGTTTTGCGATACTTAAATATCAGGCCGCTGTTAGGATATTTAGACACTTAGGAGTTAGTTAAGATCAACTTGTGTGATATATCCGTTAGGAAAAAGTGTGTTTCTTTAGTATGCATTTGTAAATATTCTAATCCGATGGTCATGATATATTCCAAACATAGAGTGATCCGACGGTTCAACTTCTCTTAGATCATACCTACCATTGATCAGTGGCTTAACACCCAATTGGTCTATGATCTCTATTTAAAGAGAATAGAGGGTCCTTGGCTAGTTGATCGATTATGAGAAGCTCATGTAAATTTCTTTCTTTTGCATAATAAATTGCTCCAAGTAGCTATTTGGCTAGGGCCATGGACTATTTCCCTCTCGAGGGTTTTAACCACGTGACAAACATCGGTGTGTTGATCCGTGATCTATTTGTGTGAAGTAGTTGCTCAAAGTGTTCGGTATTTTGGGAGTACCCTATGTACCCGAACATGGTATCAGAGCGTTTATGAAGAGCTGCTTTCGGTTTTGATCAAGATCTGGAACCGGTGTTTCCGAAACTTTGAAAGGGTTTCTGGTTCTAGTTTTTTTGTGCATTTTTGGCCTATGGGATCTACTCCATTGCATCCAAAGCACCGTTTCCATTGGGAAATAGTTTTCGTTTCATTGCAAACTGTTTTCGTTTGTTCTAGAAACACCCATTTCGACAAATTTGAAGGTATAATGTTATAGAGATGGATTTGTTTTATTTTATTTTTTAAATCTCTCATATTTTATCAGTTTTATTATTAGATATTTACTGTTTTAGTCTTGGACTGTTGCCTTCCTTGGCTATGTATGCTCTTTTCCATGCACCTTGTGCGATCACGGTGAATCATAAACAGTAATTTCTTGTCTTCTCGGCTACGTATGCTCTTTGCAGTGCACCTTGTGCGATCACGGCAAATCAGAAACAACAAGAAAACTTGAAAATGAAGAATTTTTGGGTAAACTAACCAAGATCTAACCCCATTCTGTGGAAACAATTTTTTTTGTTTTTGTTTTTCGTTTTTTTTTGTGATTTGCAGGAAAAGAAGGAAAGCACGGAGAATGAGAGAGAACAGTAAAAAAAAGAAGGCCCCCTTCCTCTTTCCATTCTTTTACGTACCTTTTAAACTTAGCTCACTTGGTCCAAAGTTGCCTTATTCCTTAATAGGTCTTGAGTTCAAGTGTTATTAAGCTACTTTTTAGTGCATGCAATTTCTATTTTCAATTTACTTTATTGTAAAAGTGGATCTCACATAAATAAAATAAAATAAAAAGTGAGTCACTTAAGTCTTTTAATTTATTGCCACACTATTTAAAAGTAACATTATTGTAAAAGTGAACATCACTTATTCTACAAAATGTGATTCACTTAAAAACAACTTTATTGTAAAGTGATCGTCAAAGGTTGATCTTGGGAAGATGGGGGTATCTGCCACGTCACTATTGCGGACATCTTCAACATTTTCTTTGATCAAGCATAACTTCATCATCCAGAATTAGTTTTCAGTGCCATTTTCTTAAAACCTTTTTTCAATCTTTTTGCATCCAGACAGTTAGTTTCTGTTATTTCAGCCATTATTTTATAGTATGGCTGCCCCTTGTGATATTATACTTACAAGTTATAACTATTTCTCATGGAAATCTTGTATGGAGGATGTTCTACAAATTAGGGGACTTTTTAGGATAACATCAAGGAAAGAAACAAAACCCACTGCTGATGATAATAAAATTAAATGGGTAAATAGATGTGATGAAGCTCATGGATTGATTGGGATGTCAATCTCTACTAATTTGTGATTCCACATATCTGGAATTGATGAACCTGATATAGCTTGGGAAAATTTGAAATCTGTGTTTGGTAAACACAATGAAATTCAGGGTCATCAACTTGAGAATGAGTTGCTTTCCTTGAATCCAAATGATTTTTCATGCATTCAAGACTATTTATCTAAGTATAAAACTCTTAGACTCTTATGTGCAGAATGCAAGATTAAGAAAGAAGACAAATAATGTATTTATCATATTCTTTCCAAACTTGGACCTCCATATTCTATTTTTGTATCTACATTCTACTCCATGAAAGAATCCTTGACTACAACTAGATATCAATATCCTAGTCTTGAATCCTTTTGTGATTCCTTAATTAGAGAGAAATATAAGCTCATTCACCTTGGAATAATTAACAATGCAGATACATCTGGGAAAGCCTTATTGTCCCAACATAAAGAAAAGTCCAAGCCTCCCAAGAAACAGAATTTTCACAATAATAAACCAAACAACAAGGGTCCCAAACCCTCTCAGTCAGCTACTTATTTAAAAAATGACAAAGGATCCAAGCCAAAAGGAAAGAAGACTGAATGTCATTGCAATTTTTGTGTGAAATATAATCATGATGAATCTAAGTGTTTCAAGAAGATGGAAGCCTTGGAAGCAACAATGAAGAAGCACCACATCAACTTAGATTTGTCTTCAGAATTTAACTCTCATGGACATGCACTTTGTGCTTCTGGTTACTCTTATATTGCATCTTCTTATTCTACTTCAAATGAATGGCTCATTGATTCTGGAGCATCTTATCATATGGCTAAGGATCAAGCCATCTTTTCTACTATGCATGAATGTAACACCAAACAAATATTTGTTGGTGTTGATAGATCTCCAAGTGTTGTAGGATCTGGAACAGTTCCAGTAGAAAATGGTCATTTCAGTGATGTACTATGTGTTCCAAAAATTTCCTGCAATTTGTTATCAGTCTATTGAATTACTCATTCAGGTGAAGGTAAAACCGTGACGTTTACACCTCACCAAGTTGTAATCAAGGATTTTAAAAATCCTCAAAATGTCCTTGCTACTGGAATTGTTGATGATATTACCAGGTTGTACAAATTTAACAACTTTGGGTCATCCCCTTTTCCTTTAGTTTTTGTTGCTCATAGTGATAACTTGAGCAAACTTTGGCATGAGCGATTTGGTCACTTAAATTACCGCTCATTGCAACAACTATGTAAATACAATATGGTGACTGGTCTTCTGATGGTATCTTTCAAGGATGGTGTTTGTTTTGGTTGTGTACTCAAAAAACATCATCATAACAGTTTTGACAAATGTGCCTCTTGGCATGCCTCGGTTCCCTTGGAGCTTGTGCATAGTGACTTGTGTGGTCCTCTTCCATTTGCTTTCTTTTCTGGTTTCAAATATTTCTTAACTTTCATTGATGACCACTCCAAACGCGCTTGGGTTTACTTCCTAAAACGTAAGAGCAAAGTATTTAACATGTTCTTGGCCTACAAGGCCCTTGTTGAAAAACAATTTGGTCATCAAATTATTAAGTTAAGATCTAAAAATGGAGGAGAATATGTTAACAACAAGTTCAATACTTTTTTGCATTGAACAAGGAATCCAACAACAACACACTATTCCATATACACCACAGCAAAATGGTGTAGCTGAATGGAAGAACCACACTTTAAAAGAAATGGCTAATTGTATGATCCAATCTAAGGGACTAGGTCTTCAATATTGGGTTGAGGCCATAAATTGTGCAAATTACATAGTTAATCATACACCTATTAAAGTTTTACAAGGTATAACATTGGAAGAAGCATGGAGTAAAATTAAGCCAGATGTAAGTCACTTTCGTGTGTTTGGTTGTGAAGCATGGGCTCACATTCCAGATGAAAAACGGAAAGCATTGTAGCCTAAAAGTGAAAAGTGCATATTTCTTGGATATTAATAAGATGTAAAAGGTTATAGACTTCTTCAACCACATTCTCATGATATAATCATTAGAAGAGATGTTAAATTTGATGAAAATATCTTGGCTTGCGAGCCTAACTTGGTGGGTGTCCCATCTTTGGCCTGCGAGCCTGATTCGATGATTGTGCCTTCTTCTTCTTCTTCAAACTTCCTTGATATGTTTCCAACTCCAGTTTTTGATGATGTCAGTGAGGATGAAAATCCACCTTTGCTTGCTCATGTTCCTCCAATTGCACCAGCACTAATGCTTCCTCGATCGGTCTGTTCAGCATGTGAAGCAGCTGGTGATCTTGCCGGTGATCCTAGAGATGAACGTCGAAAACGTTCTCAGTTTCAGTGAGCCTCTTCTCTTTCAGTTCAAGTTTCTGAGAATCATGATCTAGAAACTTTTGCAGAAGCTTCAGGAAATCCAGATTGGGATGCAGCTATGGATGAAGAATATCGTTCCTTAATGACGAACGATACTTGGGATCTTGTTCCTCTTCCAAAAGGAAGAAAACTTGTCAATTGTAAATGGGTCTACAGAACTAAGTATGCATCAGATGGAAGTGTTGAAAGAATTAAGGCAAGGTTGGTTGCCAAAGGTTTTTCCCAAGTTGAAGGGATTGACTACAATGAAACCTTTGCACCTATCGCAAAAATGAATTCCATCTGCCTTGTTCTTTCCCTTACAGCCTTACATAACTGGGAAGTCCATCAAATGGATGTCAAGTCTACCTTTTTACATGGTTATTTACAAGAGAAAATTTACATGGAACAACCTCTTGGATATGTTCAAGATAACTCTATCCTTGTCTGTCTCCTTAAGAAATCCTTATATGGCCTTAAGCAAGCTCCTAGAGCTTGTTATGCCAAAATGGATAACCTTCTCCTTGACACTGGTTTTTCTAGATGCCATTCTAACCCCAATGTCTGTACCAAGAAAGTAGGAAAACATCTCATCATACTTGTTATTTATGTTTATGATCTTATCCTTACTGGTAGTGACCCTAACCTTATAACAAATGTGAAATCCAGTCTTAAGCAAAATTTTGAAATGTCAGAGTTAGGACATTTGCATTATTTTTTTGGTCTCCAAGTATTGAAAACCAAATAAGGAATATTTCTTTCCGAGTCTAAGTATGCTTGTGACCTTCTTCGTCGCTTCCACATGGAAGATTGTAAACCAAACCCTTCTCCCTTCCAGTCTGGAGTCAAATTTTCTGCCACTTGTACTTGCCCTGAAGTAGATGCCACCTTGTATCGTGAGCTTGTTGGTAGTATTTTATACTTGACTCATTCCCATCCTGACCTTTCCTTTGTCATTGGTTGTGTTTCCCATTATATGCGAACTCCTAATGAAAGTCACTGGAAAACATCAAAAAGAATACTTCGATATATTCGAGGTACGATTCAGTTTGGGATTCATTATAGTACAGGGGGGAAACCTTTGTTGGTTGGTTTCACTGATTCAGATTGGGCCGACGATCCTGATGATTGAAAGTCTACTGCAGGTTATGTTTTTAGTCTGGTATCTGGACCTGTCACTTGGGATTGTAAGAAACAACAAGCTCTTTATCTTTCTTCAGCAGAAGCAAAATATCGAGATACAGTTAATGCCAGTCAGGAAGCTTTATGGATTCAACTGATCCTTTCAGAGTTTGTATTTGAGCAGTAGAAACGTACTCCACTTTGGTGCGACAATCAAAGTGCCATAAAGCTTGCCAAAGATCTAGTTTTACATAAGTGCAACAAACACATTGAACTATACATGCACTTCATGAGAAATCTTGTTCATGATCATGTTATTGAAGTGCTCTATTGCCCTATAGATGATCAACTTGTGTAATATATCTGTTAGGTAAAAGTGTGTTTCTTTAGTATGCATTAGTATGCATTTGTAAATATTCTAATTTGACGGTCATGATATGTTCTATACATAGAGTGATCTGATGGTTCAACTTCTCTTACATCATACCTACCATTGATCCATGGCTTAACACCCGATTGGTCTATGATCTCTATTTAAAGAGCATATAGGGTCCTTGGCTAGTCGATCGATTATGAGAAGCTGATTTAACTTTCTTTATTTTTCATAATAAATTGCTCCGAGTAGCTATTTGGCTGGGGCCATGGACTATTTCCCTCTCAAGGGTTTTAAACACATCGCAAACATTAGTGTGTTGATCTGTGATCTATTTGTGTGAAGTGGTTGCTCAAGGTGTTCGGTCTTTTGGGAGTACCCTGTGTACCCGAAAAACCACCAAGTTGGAGTAACCACGAGGCCCAAGCTTGTGTTGGCCAATTTTTTCAATTCTTTCCTTTGTGGCCTTATATGTGTCTGAGAGCCTAATTAAGTTTTTAAATACATTAGTCGATGTACCAAAATTGATATAAAAACTAGTAATAATAAGGCTTACCACTACATTTTGGAATGTATAGCATACCTCCCTGTTCGACCTGGTGGTATCTTTCCTGATTTTCTCAGGCCCTTCTCTTTTCCATCTTCCACCAGGGATTTCCAATCCATAGATGGAATCATTGGAGGGCGCTCATACCTAGGGTTCTTTTCTAGGTGAACCCTATACTGGTCTCGGACAATCTTCAGATGTTTTCCAGCCTTCTGTAGGACCTTCGATGTATCGAAGGTATATTTTATGAACAGACTAACCAAGCGATTAGTCAGAACATCCTTTAAAGCTTTTGTCTTCTTGTTCCACATTGTGCGGATGGTGGGCCCAAAGATATCCAAGGCCAAATCATTCATATGTTTATAAAATCTATCATTTCCTACAAAACATTAATGCCGCCATTATTCAACATTAGAAAATATTATCAGTATATTAGACACAAATTATAAAAACTAAATTGAACAATCTATAATGACCTAGAATCCTCTCTATCTTTATTGGAACCAGTTCTTCATTCACCAAAAATGTACACACTATTGAACTAGTGCTAGTCACACGAGAAGATCCAGGAAATGCTTCCACATCTCTATCTAACCCTACATCCACCCCTTCTTCCGCAGCATCTGTTGTGGGTGGGGAAACATCGGCTTCACCCTTCGCTTCCCTCAGGGGTGTCACAGAGCGTGTTTCTGATTGTTCAGTAGATAATATGGGAGCAGTATGTGGTGTACGTGGAGTGGTTTGGTCACTAGGACCAACATTTCCTTGACCACCACTGATAATCTACATAGTGCACTATAAATTCAAACCATTGTATTATAAGTTCAATAGCATATAAAATCAAATATTATAAAGTTTTTATAAATTAATTTTCATTTTTATTCAATAACTTATGTCCACTTGTTTACGTTGCTATAACAACAATTGAATCCTTTGTTCAAGCCCTTCTATAAATGGAACTGCCGATGTCAGACAAATCTGTTCCTCATTTTATTTTTCCCTTGTCCTTTGTAGCTCCCTCAATGGGTCTGCAAACTCTCTAATTTCACTATCTCTCATCAATCGAGAGACCTCATTCTATAAAGATTTTTGAGATGTTGTTTTATAAATGGAATCCCCTGTCTGCAATTGAAATATATTAAAAATTACTTAGTCTTTGAAGCAATAGTGTGAAAAAATAATTATATTAGGGATTACATCTAGGATTACCTGATGCCTAGATGAGGGTGTGGTCTGATCAACAGATGGGGATTTACCTCGATCAACCACCTACAAAAAAAGTAGAGAACATTATCACAATGAACGCAATATGTAAAAGCTAACAAATACAGAACAAAAATAAACACTATGCTACATGTTTTTTATGTGTACATTTTTGAAGTATTTAGAATGTGGAATTACATTTAGGTTTACTGGTTGCCTCGAGGCTCTAGTCATCTGATCAACAGCTAGGGACTTTTCCTAGTCAATCTGCAAAAAAGGTAGACAACATTACCATCATGAATGCAACCATAAAAATGAAAGAATACATAACAAAATAAACATAATGCATCACGATATACATGTTTACGATTTTAAAGTATTTGAAATAGAGAATTACATTCATGTTTAACTGTTGCCCTGATGCTGTAGTCGGCTGATCAATAGCCGATTGGCTTCCCTAATCAACAATCTGCATGGAAAATAGATAATATTATATAAACGCACCTAATATACTAATGAAAATACATAACAACGTATATGTATGTCCATCCTAAATTTAATATTACATTGGCAATATCGATGTATACCTGCTGGCTTGACTCGGGTCAACAAACATCTACGGAGATGGAGGTGCCCCTGAGAGAACCCTCCATCAAAAACATACTAAAAGTTACATAAGGAAACATGAAAAGTAGATAATTTCAATTATATGCTAACAAAAAGTCCTATAGATGTTAAAATAGTTAATAAAAGGGTGGCAAAATTGTTTGTTGTACCACAACCATACTAACATTGTTTGTATCTACATGATTCAAATTGTAATCAATAAACAGTTCTTCACCAGCAGCTATTGATTTAATTGCACATACAAAGACACGGTTTTATTCACATCACTCGAATATGCAGTTGGGTTTCTTTAGTTTAGACCTTGGTTGTGTACTGTTTATAAACCCCACAATATTACCAGTTGTTTTTGGCCTTCCGTCCATGTACATCGTTGCTCCTTTATTTGCTTTGTCTTTCAATTGTATATAATTTGTTGACAACCCATATCTACGCATACTTCATGTATATTGTACCAGGCGCATCCAATCACTGTAGTTTTAATAGGGTCCAACATACTCCATCAATTATGTACATCTACCGTATCCAACCTTTATGCCGTCCATGCAAAACAACCCCAATCCATGTAATGACAATGGTGCAATTCTATATATCCTCTCATTCACACAAAAATCAGTGTTTACTTTAGGAAGATTTCTAGGCACCCATTGTTTCACTAGGTGTTGGTACCTTAAGGGCACGTCAATGTCTCCCACTATCTCATCATCATAGGAACATGACCCCCCTCCTTGGAGAAAAAAATTCATGCGTTTGTCGAATTTCCTTTTGATCTTCTGATATCTAGTTGATCTAGCCCATGTAGACCTACTGGATGTCTCACTTTCCTCTAGCCTTCCCAAACTCCCTTCACTGGAGGAAGACATGTCTAAAAAATACCTGTTTGGTTCTACCTGCACCATGGCCAAACAAAAATTTGGCATAAGCATAACAAAATACCAGCAAAAATACTTGGAAAGACTTATAAGCAAAAAAACTTGGAAATACTTCTAAGCAAAAAACTTGTTAAAGAAAAATCTTGTTAAGAATGAGTTTGGTTAATAGGTGCGGGCATTTGGTAGCCCTAAAAATTCTAATGTATTCCCCTCTTTTAGTTACATACAAGTCTCCATTCTCACTTATTGCTTGCATTTCCTTTTCCTAACATGAATTGGGTAAGCTTCATAAGCTTCATATGTATGCTTGTGGCCATTGTACTTTGGCCTTTCAACATTGTCAAGCTTGAGACGATATGTTATGCATATGCATCAAATATAACACTGCAATTTATGCCAATATATGTCTGTACAAAACCTGGAGGTTCTCCTTTAATGGACTATCTGCTTCAAAGAACATATCTTTGCATTCATCTACATTTACTTCGAATAGAAGTGATATAGAGTTGGTATGTTGGTCACTTCCATCAAAAATCATCTTTGACATGGGTTCCTTTTTCAAGGAATCTTGATTAATCTCCTCTTCAAAACTTCTAGATGGTCACTTTTCCACTCTACATTGGCCCGATTATTCATTTTCCTGGCCACTCCTATCTCCTTACTCTACACTCATTATTGTTGTAACCCTTACTTTTTATGGTTGTAAGTGGTTTTTAGTTTTCCCATGAATGATGTTGTGATGTTGTAGATGATTATCCATTTTACCTAATATGTTTTATTATCGTTTCCATGTTTTCTGAAGTGCACATACTTGTTGTTTATGGCTTGTTTAGCTTGAAAGTTGAAGGGCCTAAAAGTTCACAGATATCATCTAGGACCTTTTAAGAGTCATAATAACAACTATTGTTATAGGATTTTATTCTCCAAATGAAACACCAAAACCATACTTATCGGTTAATATTTGTGTAGGGATGTTTTTCTGATCTCTCCCATAATTTATGATACTAATGGGATTGTGACTATCAAGTCAATGCCTTATTTGCATAGTGGCATTCCTACAACAGTACACTGGAAATTCTAAAAAATTCTAATGTATTCCCTAAGAATTCTTATGTATGCCCCTCTTTTAGTTACATACAATTCTCCATTCTCACTTATTGCTTGCATTTCCTTTTCCTAACATTTCCTTTTCCTTTTACTGGCCTACCCCTTTTCAACAATAATAGTTGTAGATTTAATCAAGTGTGTTTCTACCGAGGTGGTCAAGTCAATCGAGTTGACCCCAAACTGAGCTGACTTGGCCTTTGAAACGATTGGAGTGACAAGTTTGGTATCGAACCAAGCAAATCAGGGTATGAATGAATGGATCGGTAACAAAATGGTCAATTTGTCCCAATCCGTACTAAATTGACCAAGTGAATGTGGGAATGCACAGGTCACACACATGACACTTAAATTCAAAATTTTTTTTAACCTAGAAATATAAACATCGAGACTGTAAACCTACTTCATTGTCGAGTCAATTAGCTTTGTAGGATTCCTATACATCATAACACTATTTGGAGTAAAACACACCTTGATTTGTAGGCCCTAAATTCCACCCATGTGCACAATAGTCAATCTATAAAGTAGCCCCCATATACAAAAATGTTCTTCACAAAATAGGGCATGAACCATGTGAACAACCTTCCAAGTGGACTAGCTCAATGAGTAACCTCCAAGCATGTAATATCTCTCATGAAATGGTGTATAAAAGAGTGTAACCATGCTTCAAATGATGACTTTCTCCTTTGGTAGGGCTAAACACTACCCTTATGCATGTGTCTCCAAGGGTGAATGTTCCTCAAATAATGAGAGAAGGCCTTCCTCTAACATTAAACCAGTACACCAAGGTGAATTGGCCCTATTTAGGGTTTCCAGAACAAACTTGGTATTTTCAATGTCACACTAAGAGCAATGTTGGGCAGTCCTATGGGCATAAACAACTCTAGAATCAAGTATGAGCATCAAAGGGACAAATCTGAGCACTTTGGGAGCATTCTGAAGGTCACAACAAACAATAAAGTATCTCAAATCAGCTATAATTAGGCCAACTTTTAGATTTGGGCACATTGCAGCAGTAAAAGATGATGATCAATGGAAATAGGAGGCAGTCTTTGCAATTTTGGCTATGAAAATGAGAAATTTGTGGGTGAAAGAAACCCTAAAATCTCATTCATATGCCTTATAGAAGCATCCACATGAATTCTGGGCACAAACAAACCTGTTTGGTAGTAAAAATGGTATGAAGCAACCTTATTTCACCATGTTGGGCACCCTTGTGCACTTATCCATCACCAAACATGAGTACCTCTAAATCTGGGCCAAAGTGGAGGGTTAAAAGGTAGTTCTAGGCATGAATATCCCTATGAAAAGTGACAAACAACGGAAAAACAAGATTTGAGAAATGTTTGGTTGAATTTGACGGTTGAAATGACATAAAAAAACAATTCGAGGCATAGATATGGACATAAAGAGCAGGCCTGGGCACTCCAACAGCCTCAAACCTTCATTCTGGGAATAAATAAGGGTTGTTCCAACCTCCTAAAAACAATTTATAGCAGTATCATGAGTTCTGGGTGCTTTTTCTCCATAAAAGGGGGGTAAACAAACCTAAATAAAACCAATACCATTTGATTTCAGACCCTATAAACCAAGTTGGATTGTGATTTAGGTGATTCTTGGTAGTCTCTTGAAGGAGATCAATAGCAAATAACAATCTTTGGTGGCTTTCCTTGCAACCGTATGTCACAAAACAACCCTAAAAATATCTGGACCTGTGCACAAGAGAAGTAACAACCCCAATTGGCCCTAAAATACCAATTTTGTTCTGCATTAAGGGCCCCTGTTAGTGCAATGATTCTTCCCAATGTTTGACAGTTGCCCTGTAATTGCCATCTATAAACCACTATTGTGGTTTCATCATTTCTCCCATTCAAGAACAAAAAAGTAAACATGACTTCTCTCCCTACATTAATTCCATGTGCACATAATGACTAGCTTTGGTACATCCTAACTTTTCAGTATTCCTTTTGACAACAAAAGTGAAACATGAAACAATATCCTTACTTTTAGCATCTTGCATAGTTGATGGCTTTGATCGAACTGTATAAGTACTTTATTCCCAAAGTAAATATTTTGAGACCTACGAATGAAGGGGAGTGAAATGAATGGTTGAAGGACTCCAACGGAGGATGAATTAATGCCTTGTTCTGCCTACCCAAAGCTCCTTTTATAATGAAGATTATCCCTAACTTATCATTGATTTGTAGTCTTCTATTGTTCACCCATACTGCTCTATGAAACAAAGTTTTATGCCGATATAGTATGTATATTCATGATGATGCTTGTTTTCACATATTAATTTTCAACCCTAAGGAAACGCTAACTTGTTTTCCCATACTAATTTTCAACCCTAAGGCAACCCTAAGGCAATCCCATAGTAGAAAGAACCAAAAACGACTATACCCCACAAATTAAAAGGCTCTTAAATTAACCATATCATGCCTTCCTCAATGATTTGATGAAAACAAGGGGATGGAAAAAGGGCAAGGAAACATCAAATATCACTCACACCATGGAATAATTCTAAAGCTAACCAACTGTCTAAACCACAAAGGTCATTTTATATAGTTAATTGTAAGAGGGGCAAAAAAAATCAGACATGGTGAAAATTGGCATAAAATGATCAAATAAAAAATGGAGGACATCAAAATACCTAGTACTTGCTTCAAGACCTAAACATCATTCAAGTGAAATGTCCTCTCTTCACCACCATGGATTAGGTACTTGACACATTCAAATCTGCCACTTCACACGTTCAGGAATGAAAAGAATGTTTTAAATACATTTATATCAGTCTGTAATATTTGCTGATTCTAAAGCTAACCAACTGTCTAAACCACAAAGGTCATCTTATCGTGTTAACTATAAGGAGGACAAAAAAAAACCAGACATGGTGAAATTTGACATAAAATGTTCAAATAAAAAATAGAGGACATCAAAATACCTAATACTTGCTTCAAGACCCAAAGCATAAACCATAAGATTCATGATTGTCCATTAATGGAAAAGTATTACCTAACCCAATTTCCAGTCAACTAAGCACCTCATGGTCGAATCGTGATATTGCAGCAGTGTGCATACATCCTTCACTTGAATGATGTTAGGATTTCCAAGAACTAACATCATTCAAGTGAAGGATGTATACAGACTGCTCTAGACATTATATCTCTACTCATTCGATTTCCTACAAAGTGTTTTATCTTGCTTAGTGCTCCTCTCTATTCATCATTTACGTTCAACATCATGGTGAAATCAACAAGTCCAGGAAATGTTCTAGTACATCGCCTTTACAGTAATGGACAAATAATGATTTTGAGTTCTTGGAGATCCTGTAGAGTGGATGTTTTAACCTCTTCAGTGCTACTCTGTAGTGCATAACCCAGAACTTCAGAGGCATATTTCCCAGTGGTAACCTACTATATATATTTCTAATCCATGGTGGTGAAGAGCGGACATTTCCAGATCTGCTACTTGGTACGTTCAGGAATGAAAAGAATGTTTTAAATACATTTATATCAGTCTGTAATATTTGTTGATTTATTCCTTTTAGCTTGTCATGATGATGCTTGTTTTCCCATATTAATTTTCAACCCTAAGGAAACGTTAACTTGTTTTCCCATACTAATTTTCAACCCTAAGGCAACCCTAAAGCAATCCCATAGTAGAAAGAACCAAAAAAGACTATTCGTACAAATCAAAAGGCTCTTAAATTAACTATATCATGCCTTCCTCAATGATTTGATGAAACCAAGGGATGGAAAAGGGCAAGGAAACATAAAATATCACTCACACCAGGGAATAATTCTAAAGCTAACCAACTGTCTAAACCACAAAGGTCATCTTATCATGTTAATTGTAATAGGGGCAAAACAAAATCAGACACGATGAAAATTGGCATAAAATCATCAAATAAAAAATGGAGGACATAAAAAAACCTAGTACTTGCTTCAAGACCCAAACATCATTCAAGTGAAATGTCCGCTCTTCACCACCATGGATTATATATATATATATATATATATATGCACTACAGAGTAGCACTAAAGAGTTGAAAACATCCACTATACATGATCACCAAGAACTAACATCATTCAAGTGAAGGATGTATGCAGAATGCTGCAGACATTATATCTCTACTCATTTGATTTACTACAAAGTGTTGTATCCTGCTTAGTGCTCCTTGGGATGCCAATCTCCTTAGCTTGCTTGGATGTTTTAACCTCTTCAGTGCTACTTTGTAGTGCACAAGCCAACACTTCAGAGGCATATTTCCCAGTGGCAACCTACAACAATCACACACACACACACACACACATATATATATCTAATCCATGGTGGTGAAGAGTGGACATTTTCAGATCTGCTACTTGGCATGTTCAGTAATGAAAAGAATGTTTTAAATACATTTATATCAGTCTGTAATATTTGTTGATTTATTGCTTTTAGCTTGTCTTGATGATGCTTGTTTTCCCATATTAATTTTCAACCCTAAGGCAACGCTAACTTGTTTTCCCATACTAATTTTCAACCCTAAGGCAACGCTAACTTGTTTTCCCATACTAATTTTCAACCCTAAGGCAACCCTAAGGAAATCCCATAGTAGAAAGAACCGAAAAAGACAATTTGTACAAATCAAAAGGCTCTTAAATTAACTATATCATGCCTTCCTCAATGATTTGATGAAACCAAGGGATGGAAAAAGGGTAAGGAAACATCAAATATCACTCACACCAGGGAATAATTTTAACGCTAACCAACTGTCTAAACCACAAAGGTCATCTTATCGTGTTAATTGTAAGAGGGGCAAAAAAAAATCAGACACGATGAAAATTGGCATAAAACCATCAAATAAAAAATCGAGGACATCAAAAAACCTAGTACTTGCATCAAGATCCAAACATCATTCAAGTGAAATGTCCTCTCTTCACCACCATGGATTATATATATATATGCACTACAGAGTAGCAGTGAAGAGGTAAAAACATCCACTATACATGATCGCCAAGAACTAACATCATTCAAGTGAAGGATGTATGCAGAATGCTGCAGACATTATATCTCTACTCATTCGATTTACTACAAAGTGTTGTGGCTCGCTTAGTGCTCCTTAGGATGCCAATCTCCTTAGCTTGCTTGGATGTTTTAACCTCTTTAGTGCTACTCTGTAGTGCATAATCCAGC
The DNA here is from genome assembly GCA_001517045.1 of Pseudotsuga menziesii. Lineage (NCBI taxonomy): Eukaryota > Viridiplantae > Streptophyta > Pinopsida > Pinales > Pinaceae > Pseudotsuga > Pseudotsuga menziesii. The sequence goes on from LPNX010970549.1 coordinate 16,980, forward strand.
ACTTCAGAGGCATATTTCCTAGTGGTAACCTACACCAATCATATATATATATATATATCTAATCCATGATGGTGAAGGATGGACATTTCCAGATCTGCTACTTGGCACATTCAGGAATGAAAATAATGTTTTAAATACATTTATATCAGTCTGTAATATTTGCTGATTTATTCCTTTTAGCTTGTCTTGATGATGCTTGTTTTTCCATTTTAATTTTCAACCCTAAGGCAATGCTAACTTGTTTTCCCATACTAATTTTCAACCCTAAGGAAACCCTAAGGAATTCCCATAGTAGAAAGAACCACAAAAGACTATTTGCACAAATCAAAAGGCTCTTAAATTAACTATATCATGCCTTCCTCAATGATTTGATGAAACCAAGGGATGGAAAAAGGGCAAGGAAACATCAAATATCACTCACACTAAGGATCAATTCTAAAGCTAGCCAACTGTCTACACCACAAAGGTCATCTAAACTCTACTCATTCGATTTACTACAAAGTGTTGTAGCTTGCTTAGTGCTCCTTAGGATGCTAATTTTCAACCTTAGGATGCCAATATCCACTATTTTTGTACCCATAACCTCACAAAAACTCCGTGAAAACAAAGAGTTTGGAATTTGTAGGTTACTAGAAATGTGAAAAAATTGGAGTTAGCAATAAGAGTGATGGAATATCAATTGATATTAGTGATCAAGTAACTTTTTTTCTCTAGGGGAAAATATCAGTTCCTTGTTATTTCATTGAAATCAAAGGTAACTTAGTTACAACTTCAGCTATTGTTGAGCACATGGAATAGATACAACTATGTTCATCATCAGTAGATAGATGACAATTGATCAGATTCATAGGAATACTGGACAAACCTTCCAAGGTAACACCTATAATCTAGGAATCTTGACTACATCCACATCACTAACCTTCAACAGACAGAGAATTCAAGTCTAATACTAAAGTAGCTAATCCAAAGAAGCAATAAACAATAGAGATCAGTAATATGAGGGGATCATCCACCTCAATCATCCAAAGGATGTCAATAGAAACAACACATAAAATACTCAAGTGCTAAGGGATAGAAAAGCTGGAAAGTTCCCTAATCAGTACATTCATCATCAATAAATTCAGTAAACTGAAAATGGCCTGAGGCCAAGGTTAATGCTTCTTTGGATAAGCTATCATCCTTAGTATTGTGTTCTCTGAATATGTGAACTGATTTTAGCTGGATGAAGTAAGGTTAACAGGATAGAGCTGAAGGTGTTCCCTAATAGTGATCAAGTAACTAGCAAGTATTGGATGCATACATTATCAAATATGTGGTATAAACCTCAATACATCCCTAAAACACGATCTATGGGTATATTTTTATTATTATTATTGCCCATTGATAGTTATTTCCATTCATTTATCAAATTACGCGTGGATTATGGTGTGTTTTATTTCATGAAATGATATTTATAGAGTAGGTATTATTTACTATTTATAAGCTATTGAAGCAATTCAAAGGTGAAACTATTTTTTATCATCACCATTAATGACTCGTTTATAGGCATTATCTAGGTTCTCCTTGTTAGGTACCACATGTACCTGTTAGAATAATCAACCCATAGTTTACCCACTTAGACATTAATTTAATTATTTCTGTCTTATTTGCCTAGTTCATGTGTCCCACCTTGTGCAAGTTGTCATTTTCCTATCCATAATGGTCAAACTTGCCTTATTTGACTCATGTAGCACATGGGAAATCCCAAGGAATCAAATCTACTTTATTCCTGGCCTCCTAGGCGCCCTTCTGCTTTTTCTGCTTTATTGCCTGCTTTTTCAGTGTTTTAAGGCAAAAGGAAAAGCTAGACTAGGTGAGGTTGACTAGTTTTTTCTCCTACACATCCTCCTCTCTTTTCTCCATGAAAAAGCATGTATGAGCTGCCATTCCACCACTCTTTATATTGCCTAAGCCTTTTTTCCAATTCGTGAGCTCCATGACAGATTTGGGATCAACTTTTTACACCTATGGGGGATTTGCTTATTTTTGGTAAGCCTTCTTTATGCTAGATTCGAATTGCTCCTCATGCATTCGAATACCTGATGTATGTTATTTATTCAGCAACCTCTTATGTTACAGGGTTGGCTATTGTACACTGATTTAATACAGTTTAGTGTTCAGCTCCAATTTTCAGTCTCTTTGTGAGTGATTTTGCATGATCAATTGTTAATTGTTGTGAGTAAAATTAATCTATCACCTGGTTCAATTTCCACATGGTATTAGAGCCATTTTAGGTTGTTTCTCTCCTTCAAATTTTTTTTTGCAGGTTCGACATCAGTGACTGGGAGCCTTCTACTGATAGCCGGGACAGATTTTCTAAGCTATGGATCAATCACAGAAAACTATCTTGACTCCCTTCAATTTATTTGAATGGAAAGCAGAGATGGAGATACTGTTGAGAGTGAAAGGCCTCTACAGGGTGACTATGGCAACAGAAGCAGAGCCCAATGCAGTTGCAGAGAAGATAAAATGGCACAACAGGAGGGATGAGGCTTATGGCCTCCTGTGTCTGAGTATTTCCAGAGACCTCCTTTTCCATCTTGATGGATTGACATCACCGAATGAAGTATGGGAGAAGCTTTCTTATATTTTTGGAAATATAGATGAGATGAGGGGACATCAAATCGAAAATGAGCTGATTTCTCTGAGTCCAACGAGCTTTGAATCACTGCATATATATTTCTCCAAGTTCAAAGCACTAGTTTTCTAGCTGAAATAGTGTGGTATCGAAAAGAAAGATGATCAGCTCGTACTGTCCATCCTCTCGAAGTTGGGCCCTGATTATTCAGTGTTTGTTTCGACCTTCTATGCCACAAAACTGACAGCTCGAACCTGGAATATGCCTAGCCTTGCAGATTTCATGGAATCTCTCACACAAGAACATGACAAGCTGGTGATGATGGGCACCATCAAACCATTCAAATATCAAGATTTGATTGCTGGAGATTCGAAGGTGGATTCAAAAGGAAAAAAGAAATCCAAAAATCCACCTGAGCAAAAGAGAGAGAAGAAACAGTCTCCGGAGGATCTACAAGGTCCCAAGAAGAATTACCAGAAGAAGAAGAACAAAGGTGAAATGAACAAGTGCGCATACTGCAATAAGGGAAATCACTCTGAAAGCTCTTGCATGAAAAAGTAGATAGACATGCTGACCCAACTCCTGGAGAAGAATGGCATCTCCCTTCCAGAAAGCTCAAAGAAGAGAGAAGGAGGATCAAGTTCAGATGACAGAGAGAGAGTTCATGCTCTAGTTGCTGGCACATCAAGCTCACCCATTTTTATCATTGATTCTGGAGCTTCAAGACACATGGTTTCGACTAAGGAGGCCTTCTCCTCACTAGACATATCGAAAGGACCATCTATTGTACTGGGAGATGAATCTCTCACTAAAAGTGAAGGAAAAGGAAGGATAGATCTTGATCATGGTCAATTCAGCAATGTGCTGTATGTGCCTGGTCTCGCCTCCAACCTCCTGTCAGTGTACTAGATGACCCACACTGGGTCTCCTAAGAAAGTCATATTCTCCCCTGATGAAGTTGAGATCACAGAAATCTCAACTGGTAGAGTCATTGCAAAAGGAGTTGCGAATCATGCTGAAAAGGTATACATGTTCTCACACTTCCTACCTTACTCAAACCCCTCTGCTCTTCTCATTCATGCTAATGAAGCCAACAAGATTTGGCATGAAATATTTGGCCGCCTAAACTACAAATTTCTTTCTAATCTTAGTGAAAAAGAGATGGTCATAGGGTTTCCCAAGATAAAATTTTCCAAAGGAGTCTGCCAAGGTTGTATCCTGGGAAAACACCCAAAGCACAAATTTGATAGAGCTAGTCATGAGAGAACCTCTGCACCCCTCGAGCTGATCCACAGTGATGTTGCTGGCCCATTCCCTCATATTTCCATGAGTTAGGCCAAATATGCATTGACCTTCATTGATGACTTTTCCAGGTATTGCTGGGTTCACTTCCTGAAACACAAGTCTGAAGTTTTTGGCCTATTCAAAGTCTTTAAGGCTTTGGTTGAAAACCAGTCTGGAAGGAAACTCAAGGTCCTCAGATCTGACAATGGTGGTGAGTATGTCAAGTCTGATTTTATTAATTATTGTGCAGATGTAGGTATTCAAATGAAGCATTCTATCCCTTACACACCACAACAAAATGGTGTTGCTGAGAGGAAGAACAGATCACTGAAGGAGATGGAAACATGCATGATGGAGGCCAAAACTTTGCCACCAAAGTACTGGGCCGAAGCTATCAACTGTGCAACCTATATTTAGAATCAGGTGCCTCACAAATAGCTTGATGGCATAACTCCCTTCGAATCATGGAGTGGGCACAAGCCAGATGTGACCCATTTCAGGATTTTTGGCTCAAAGGCTTGGGCTAGAATCCCGACAGAGAAGAGGAAGGATTTGCAACCCCAAATCCAAGAGTGTATTTTTTTTGGATACTTTGAAGATTCAAAAGGGTACAAGTTGATAAATTTGAGCACAAACAAATCCTTCATTGAAAGGTGTGTTCAGTTTGAAGAAGAACCCCTTGCAGCAGTGGAAGTTGGTGAAGCCTCCTCACCACCTGAACCTCAAGAAGTAAGTAAAGAGTTTGTTGAACATGCTGATTCTGATTTTTCTGATGGATATGAGTTTATTGCAGACCCTAACAGCCCCACAAGGCCAAAATGGGCAGCCAAGACACTACATGAAGCAGGTGAGCTAGCTGGGGATCCCAATGACCCAAGGAGGACTAGATCTCAATTTGAGAGTGGTCTGTGCATGAAGGATCCTATGTTTTCTGAAAAATGCTATTTGATGGTGGAGTCTAATCCTCAAACATATGAAGCAGCAGCAGGAGATCCAATATGGAAAATAGCCATGAAGGAGGAGTTCAGCTCACTCCAGAAGAGCAACACATGGGAGCTAGTGGATCTTCCCCCAGGGAGAAAACTAGTACAGTGTAAGTGGGTTTATTTTTCTGCTGATGGTTCACCACTGAAGTATACGGACATATTGGTAGCCAAGGGCTACTCACAGGTTAATGGCATAGATTACAAAGAGAATTTTGCCCCAGTGGCAAAGATGGATTCCATCAGGCTAGCCTTAGCCATTACAGCCTCAAGGCAATGGAAGGTACATCACATGAATGTAAAATGTGCCTTCCTGAATGGAGATCTCACTGAGGATATATATATGCAGCAGCCTCAAGGTTTTTCTACTAACCCTTCTCTTGTGTGCAGGTTGAGAAAGTCATTGTATGGGCTAAAGCAAGCCCCCGGGGTTTGGTATGCCAAGATTGATAGCTTCTTGCTATCACTGAATTTTGTTCAGTGCAAATCAGATCCAAATGTCTATTTGAATTTAGTTAATGGTTCATTAATGATCATTGTGTTATATGTTGATGACCTCCTCATTACAGGAAGCTCAAAGGCTGAGATTGATTCCTTAAAAGGAGCTATGAACCAAGCCTTCTCCATGACATATTTGGGGCTTGAGATCTCTCAAAGCAAAGCTGGAATCAAGGTGCAATAGTCCAAATATGCCTTGGAATTGCTGAACAAATTCAGAATGAAGGATTGCAAAGAAAGCAAAAATCCTTTCCTTTCAGGAGTGACGCTGGAAGAAGCTGATTCTTCACCGATGGTAAACAATACAATGTATAGACAATTGATTGGATGTTTGTTGTATCTGACACATACTAGACCTGATATTTGTTATGAAATAAGTGTGGCTTCTAGATTCATGGATCAGCCTCAAGATATCCTTTGGAAAGCAGCCAAAAGGATCCTTAACTTTGTTCAGGGAACAAGGACACATGGGATCTTCTATAAAGCAAAATCTGATCTTGATTTGATTGGATTTACTGACAGTGATTGGGCAGGTGATAGCACAGAAAAAAAGTCCACATCAGGATATGTGTTCATGCTTGCAGAAGGGCCAATTAGCTGCTCAAGCAAGAAACAGAGTGCCATTGCACTCTCATCTACAGAAGCAGAGTACAGAGGAGTTGTTAATGCAACAACTCAATGTTTATGGTTGCAGGGTTTACTTGGAGAGTGTGGCTTCGAACCAGAGTACTCAATTACCATCTACTGTGATAACTAGAGTACCGTTTGAATCTGCAAATATCCAGTTCAGAAGCAGAGAACCAGACACATTGAGATCCATATGCACTACATCAGATAACTTGTGCATGATGGCACCATTCACCTACTCTTCTGTTCATCTTCAGAACAAGTAGCTGATATCTTCACCAAAGCATTTTGTGAGAAGACCTTCAGCAATCTCAAATCACTACTGGGGATTGCTGATCATGCTGTGAAGCATGAGTGAAGACAAGATTCTACAATTTTGTTTTACAGTCCATGTTTAAGGGAGGATTTTCCCAAGTTGGTTTTGCCTTTTTCCTTGTTTAAATGGACATGCAGTATGTAAAGGGTGACTAAGAATTGTTTCTAGGCCCTATAATTTTCTGATATATTACTCATAAGTTAGGCTTAAGGGGGGGTGTTAGAATAATCAACCCATAGTTTACCCACTTAGACATTAATTTAATTATTTTTGTCTTATTTGCCTAGTTCATGTGTCCCACCTTGTGCAAGTTTTCATTTGCCTATCCATAATGGTCAAACTTGACTTAGTTGACTCATGTAGCACATGGGAAATCCCAAGGAATCAAATCTGCTTTATTCCTGGCCTCCTAGGCACCCTTCTACTTTTTCTGCTTTATTGCCTGCTTTTTCAGTGTTTTAAGGCAAAAGGAAAAGCTAGACTAGGTGAGGTTGACTAGTTTTTTTTCCTACACATCCTCCTCTCTTTTCTCCATGAAAAAGCATGTATGAGCTACCATTCCACCACTCTTTAGCTTGCCTAAGCCTTTTTTCCAATTCGTGAGCTCCATGACAGATTTGGGATCAACTTTTTATACCTATGGGGGATTTGCTTATTTTTGGTAAGCCTACTTTATGCTAGATTCGAATTGCTCCTCATGCATTCAAATCCATGTACGTTATTTATTCAGAAACCTCTTATGTTACAGGGTTGGCTATTGTACATTGAGTTAATATAGTTTAGCGTTCAGCTCCAATTTTCAGTCTCTTTGTGAGTGATTTTGCATGATCAATTGTTAATTGTTGTGAGTAAAATTAATCTATCACTTGGTTCAATTTGCACAATAAATTCTCTTATCCCCTATATTTTGAAGGGTTGAAGGTATTACAGAAGGTACTAGATCACCGAATGGAAAAATATAGTATCCCAAACTGATATTCTATTGTTTTGATAGTATGTTTGTAGGTTCGGTGATTTAGTTATGCTAGATTGACAAAATAAGAGTTGCATTCAAAATAGTGTCATGCCAACATGCCCTATAATATAGTTGTTTTGGAGAATAAATAGGAAGAATACTGTCATTGAGAGACGGTACACATACCAATAATAATAGTGTTGATAGTACGTCGAGATAGGTGAGGCATGCAAGCAATGCATGTAGTGCAAGATGTAGGTACAATTATCAAAATAGTTTATTTAGTCAAACTTATTACCTTTATTTTTTGCGTTGACTTAGTCACTTTCAATTCAATAACTCTAAAATAGCTAATAAGTGTTAGATAATAATGGGGACGATTCATGGTATTATGTTTCATGGGGTTGCAACATCGCAAACTTGTGAGGCATAATACGACGAATCGTCACCGTTGCTTGGCTGAACACTTGTTATATTTTGTGAGATATAGTTCATGTGGAAAGAGTTCTTGAACTCTGTCCTCATGGACAATTTTGTTTGATGATGATATTAGCAGGTATGTAGAAAAAAATTTAATATTTTGAAAAAATAGTTATTGTAAGTGGATTACTACATTCAATCACTTAATGAAAATATATTGTATAGTCCAAGCTCTCATGGTGTTTAGAGCTTGGGAATTACTGGGTTAGGTTTGAGTTTCTTTCTAATATAAGGTTTCTATAATAAAACACCTTAAATAAGAAATCCATAACATTTGGCAGAATTCTGGCAAACCCTTGTTGTTGCTACAATTTGGAAAATACTGGGTTAGGTTCAAGTTTCTTTCTAATATTGAAAAAATAAAAGTTTCATGCAAAACAATGTCGTGCCAAAAGGACCTATAATATAGTTGTTTTGGAGAAAAAATAGGAAGAAGAATGCTAGTGAGAGAAGGTACACATACCGATAATAATGTTAGTTTTTCAACATTAAGCTAGCTTTATTAGGATCTTTAACTGAGAGAATAACAAGCAAAACACTCAAACACAAGAGACAATGAACAGAGTGTTTTTCCTCAGGGAAACCATAAAGGAGAAAACCCTGCAACTTCCTCAGAGATAGAATCAGCACCAAAATAGAAAAGCCCAAAACAATAAGTGATATCCCAACAATAGCAATCTTCTTCTTGTCTAGCCCCAGTGTCTTCTCCTTCCTCAACTATGCCCTACACTTGAGTGTGGATGAGTTATGTGATAAATAGAGACTCCAGTTCTCTATTTATACTAATCCTGGCATGACTAAAACCCTACTAGGGAAAACCTCTACTAGGAGAGTCTAATAACCCTAGTGCCCCAAAACTGTGGGGACTTTAACCCTTAGACAATTGGAGGGTTACATGACTTGTTTACATAATAGATCATCCCGATTGGAAAATCGGGGCATGACAACATGACTCAATTACATAATAGATACATCCTAGAAAAAACACTGGGTTACAAGACATAAGATACATAGATGAATACATTCTGAAGTTAAAAATACATCAACACTCCCTCTTAACTAGGAAGGTATTCTTTCGACACAATTTTCAGCACTGGTCTTCTTCTCTGCATCAACTGGATCATATCGTCATCTTTAAGTCTTCTTTAGTCTTCAAGTCTTCTTCATCTTTGAGTCTTCAAGTCATCTTATTTCTCTTCATCACGAGATCTACATCATCATGACTACTAGCTCATCACTGCTGGATCATCACTCGATTTGTATCATCATCAAGTCTAGATCATCTCATCTAGATCACTTGATCTGGATCATCGATTCTGGATCATCATCACAACTAGATCATCATCAAGTATAGATCATCTCATCTAGATCACTTGATCTGGATCATCATCATATGCTATCTCATAATGGTGCCATCTTGATTCTTCTCATCACAGGAATTTCTACAGAGTCAATCCTATAAGCCTACCCTTCATGTAGGTCTTTTTCAGCACTTATATCTGACACTTAAGTCAGAATGGCCCACCTAGCTCTTACATCTGACCTCATATTGTCAGAAAGGCACACCCAACACTCACATCTGACCTCATCCTGTCAGAAAGGCCCAGCACTCACATCTGACCTCATCTTGTCAGAAAGGCTTAGCACTTATATCCAACCATGTGCAAGCGCACTGCATCGGAAAGGCTCTACACTTACATCCAACCTCATCTTGTCAGAAATGCATAGCACTTACAATTGACCATGATTGAAAGAACCACATCGAAAGGGCTCAACACTTACAATCTGACCATGCACGAGGCACCACATCAGAAAGGGCTCAGCACTTACAATATGACCATGCATGAAGCACCACATCAGAAAGGGCTCTGCACTTACAATCTAAGCATGCACAAATCACTGCATCAGAAAGGGAATGCACTCACATCTGATCATGGAGGAACTAATCCTACCATCGCATCAGAATGGCCCCCATTCCCAGACTGAGCTACCTGGTAACTGACCAGGTGCCTCCATTCATAGAATGGCAGTTTCCCTTACATCTGGCCTACTCGTCAGAATGGCCAACACTCACATGTGACATGGGAGGAAGCTAATCCTTTAGCCATGACAGAATGGTTCAGCCTTTACATTTGATCAAGTGGGAACACATCCCTCTATCACATCAGAATGGCTATGGGTCTCATCACTTTCTCTTGGAGGAAACCTTGATCTGGAGAACAACAAGCTTCTCCCTGAAGTACTTGAACTTTAGCCTAGCTAATGGCTTCATCAATACATCAGCTATCTGTTCCTTCGTCGCAACATACTGGAGCTTCACTGATCCCCTATGCACCATATCCCTGATATAGTGATACTTGATCTCGATATGCTTCGACTTGTCATGGAACATTGGATTCTCTGACAACTTCACGCAACTCTGGTTGTCACAATGTATACAAGTAGCATCCAACTAGAGATCAAATATATCAGACAGTAGCTTCCACAGCCATACTGCCTCACAACTAGCTGAACAAGCTGTGACATACTCTGCTTCAGCTGTACTCAGTGCCACATAGGATTGCTTCTTGCTAAACCAAGAGATCACACTTGATCCCATACTAAAGCAACATCTTGAAGTGCTCTTCCTATCGATGGCACTGCCTGCCCAATCTGAATCGACATAACCCTCTAGGTTAATCTTCTGATTCAACTCATACTTGAGCCCATAATCAACTGTACCCCTCAGGTACTTCAGAATATGCTTTGCAGCAATCAAGTGAACATTTCTTGGATCTGTCAAGAACTGGATTAAGGTGTTCACAACAAAGCAAATGTCTGGTCTCTTGTTTGTCAGGTACATCAATGACGCAATCATCTGACGATACATCGTGGAATAAATCGATTCTAATGAAGCATCACTTAATAGCTTCAGGTTTGATGCCATAGGTGTGGCCATGGCTTTGCAGTCCATCATCCCAAATCTCTTTAGGATCTCGACTACATACTTCCCTTGTCCAAGGAAGATTCCATCCGCACTCTGCCACACCTCCATACCTAGAAAATAATGCAAAATACCCAAGTCCTTCATCTTGAAATTGGAAGCAAGCTTTCTCTTCATATCAACAATCAACCCATCCATACATGTCACAAATAGACCATCTACATATAGTAGAAGCATCACTAGGTTTCCATCCTCAACCTTGTAGTAAAGGTTGGAATCTGCTTTAATATTGGTAAATCCCAAACTGGATAGAAAGCTGTCAATTCTATCGTACCAGGTCCTGGGTGCTTGTTTCAAAGCATACAGGGATTTCTTCAATCTGCACACATGAGACTCCCTTTCATGTTTCTCAAAACCAAGTGGCTGCTCTACATACACTTCCTCTTCCACTACACCATTCAAGAAAGCAATCTTGACATCCATCTGGTGTATCTTCCATTTCATCACTGCAGCCAGAGAAAGTACTGATCTAATGGAAGTGTATCTGATTATAGGTGCAAAGGTTTCTTCATAATCAATTCCTTCTTTCTGAGAGAAACCCTGAGCCATAAATCTTGCCTTATATTTTTCAAAGCTACCGTCTACAGCATGCTTGATCTTGTAGATCCATTTGGAAGTTACAACTAACTTCCCTTCTGGTCTTGAGACAACATCCCAAACATCATTCTTCATGATTGACTGATATTCTTCGATCATAGCATCCTTCCATTCTTTCCGTTCTACTGCTTCTTCATAACTAGAAGGTTCTTTGTTAATGAAATCACATAGTAAAGCTACATACCCGGAGCAGGATCTGGTCCTCTTTCTTTCTCTGTGATTCTCTTCTGGAGCCCCATATCTTTCCTCACCTTGGATAAGTTTTCATACCCAAGCATGTTTCATCTTATGAGGATTCTTCTCCAGAGGTGGATCTACAAGTCTTTTTGGTTCTTTAAATTCTCGATATTCTTCATGAATTTCTTCATTCATGGTTGTGTCATGAATTCTGGGTGCTTCAACTTCTCCAGGTTCTTTAGCAGGTCTCTTTCTATATTTTTTGTAAGCTGTGTCTTCATCAAATGTCACATCCCTGCTGATGTCAATCTTCTTGTATCCTGGGAAATAGATTATGTAAGCCTTTGAGCTTTCAAAGAATCCCACAAATATACCCTTCTTTCTTGAAGGATCTAGTTTTGTTCTCTTCTCTTTTGGAATGTGTATGTATACAGGATAACCAAATATTCTGATATGTCTGACTTCTAGTTTCTTGCTAGATAATACTTCTTTAGGAGTCTTGTTCTCGAGTACTGTATGTGGAGTATGGTTTTGTACATGCACCGCTGTTCTGGCAGCTTCCACCCAAAGATGCATAGGAAGATCTTGATCATGAAGCATTGCTTTAGCAGCTTCCATGATAGTTCTGTTCTTCCATTCCACAATCCCATTCTATTGTGGATTGTAAGGAGTATACAACTCCCTCTTAATCCCAGATTCTTCACATAGCTCTTTGAATTCATTTGAAGTGAATTCTCCGCCATTATCTGATCGTAAAGTCTTGATCTTCTTTTCAGTATGGTTTTCGATCAATTCTTTGAATTCCTTGAATTTGATGAATACTTCATCTTTGTTCTTCATGAAGTAAACCCATGTCTTCCTAGAAAAATCATCAATAAAAGAAACAAAATATGCATATCTGCTTAGTGAGCTTGATGACATAGGACCGCATACATCGAAGTGGATGATTTCCAAGATTCCTTTTGCTTTGCTTTCACTACTTGGAAATGTCTTCTTTGTGTTCTTTCCTTTCGCACATCCTTTTCAGACCCCATCATGTTTTGCTTGCATTTCTGGAAGACCTTCAACAGCTTTTCTTGCAAGAGGTAGTGCTCTGTAATGCACATGTGCAAGCCTTCTATGCCAAAGTTCACTTGGCTCTACTGTGTCATGGACCAAGGCTTGTTCTGGATGGCCCTTCAATTTGTACAAACCTCGTTCTTGTTCACCAATCACTGTTGCATCATCAATAGTCTTTCCTTTTGGCCACATGATGACTTGACCATATATGAATGCAACCCTCATTCCTTTTGCATCCAATGCTGATATGGAGAGAAGGTTCTTATTGAGTCCTGGAACAAACAATAATTCTTTCATTGTTAGAGAATTTCCAGATTCTAATTTGTAGGAGGATTCCCCACTACCTTTTATTGGATATTGGTAGTCATCTCCTAGCTTCACCTTGTGAGGTGATTCATTTTCTGAGAGCTTCATAAAGGATTCCTTGAATCTAGTCATATGTTTGGAAGCCCCACTGTCTATAAGCCAATCATCACTTCCATGAGTAATGTTACCTATGAGAGTGGAGATCAGAACATATTCATCCTCGCTTGAAGAATCTTCACTTTCATATCTGGATCTCTTCTTGGATGGTTCATCATCCTCTACAGCATGGGCATGATGTCTTTTCTTGCTTCCCTTCTTTTTGTGAGAGCTACTTTTGTTCTTAGGAAAATCTCTAGCAAAGTGTCCTCTTTCATCACATGTATAGAAAATGTATTTAGACCTATCTCTAGGCTTTCTAGATTTATTCTTGTGATGAGAGTACTTACTTCTGTGATGGTTGGATCTGGATTTCTTGGATTGTATTGTGAGAGCTTGATATTCACTTCCCATATTCGCTTCTCGAGCTGCTATCCGAGCTTCTTCTTGAGAACATTCTTCCCACAGTCTGCTGAAATTGACTAACTTCTTTATAGCACAGATCTCTTGAATGAAAGAGTCCCATGTCCTAGGGAGACCATTCAAGGTGGTCATCACAATTTCTGCATTCTCCACTTCTTCATCTACTGCTTCCAATTGTTCCTTGATTTGAGAAACCCTTGTGAAGTAAGACTGGCTGGTCTTTGCATTCTGAATCTTCACATTCTTCAGTTGATTCCTCAGAGTCATCTTCCAGTTTATGTTCTTCCCTTCAAACAATTTGGTTAGGGCATCAAACATAGCTTTAGGTGTCTTAAGAGAGGACACCTGTGGGATAAGGTGATCCTTGATAGAATCAGCAATGATCCTCTTTGCCATAACCATCTTCTTCTTATGTAAGGCTTTTGCCTCATCTCCCTCTGGAAATGGAACCTCCTCATGGATGCAGGAGTCTAACTGATTTTCTTCCAGGACCAAGGAGATCCTATACTTCTAGGCTCAGAAGTTATCATCTCCCTCAAGCTTTTCATCAAGCTTGGTATGATGAGACATCTTAACTGAGAACCTCAAATGGAAATACAAAATATTTTAGATCTTACCTGGTTCAAGATGTGGGATCTGAAACTTGATTTGAAATCCTGCAATACTGGACTAGGATCAAATTAGGGTTTTGCTTTTTCAGAGTTCTGTTCACCCAAATGCCTTGAAATTTGTCCCTAAATTTGATTTTGGGGAGGCAATTAATCTAGGCTTGGGTTCACTGAAAAATTCCTCTTCTGTGAAAATCCCTCATTTCCAACAGTAGTGACAGGTCCAAAACTGGAAAACCTCAAAATTGGATTCTGCTTCGACAGGAAGATGCGCCCTAAGGAGGAGAGTTATTCCACCTTACTTTTGCTAAAAATCTATGGATGAAGATCCACACACTAGGAAGCCCTAGTTCCCATAGTTGCATAGTGTCTTCTTCTCAGGTTAGCTTTGATACCATGTTAGTTTTTCAACATTAAGCTAGCTTTATTAGGATCTTTAACTGAGAGATTAACAAGCACAGCAATCAAACACAAGAGACAATGAACACAGTGTTTTTCCTTGGGGAAACCATAAAGGAGAAAACCCTGCAATTTCCTCAGAGATAGAATCAACACCAAAATAGAAAATCCCAAAATAGTAAATGATATCTCTACAGCAGTAATCTTCTTCTTGTCTAGCCCTAGTGTCTTCTCCTTCCTCAACTATGCGCTACACTTGAGTGTGGATGAGTTGTGTGATAAACAGAGACTCCAGTTCTCTATTTATACTAATCCCAGCATGACTAAAACCCTACTAGGTCTGACCTCTACTAGGAGAGTCTAATAACCCTAGTGCCTCGGAACTGCAGGGACTTTAACCCTTAGACAATCAGAGGGTTACCCACTATGACTTGACATGACTTGTTTATATAATAGATCCTCCCGATCGGAACATCGGGGCATGACAACATGACTCAATTACATAATAGATACATCCTGGAATAAACATCGGGTTACAAGACATAATATACATAGATGAATACATTCCGAAGTTACAAATACATCAACAAATAATAATGTTGATATTACGTCGAGATAGGCGAGGCATGCAAGCAATGCATGTAGTGGAATATGTAGGTACAATTATCAAAATAGTTTATTTAGTCAAACTTATTACCTTTCTTTTCTGTGTTGACTTAGCCACTTTCAATTCACTAACTCTAAAATAGCTAATAAGTGTTGGCTAATAATGGTGACAAATCATGGTATTATGTTTCATTAGGTTGCAACATCGCAAACTTGTGATGCATAATACCACGAATCACCACTGTTGCTTGGCTGAACAATTGCTATCTTTTGTGAGATATAGTTCATCCGGACAGAGTTCTTGAACTCTGTCCTCATGGACAGTTTTGTTTGATGATGATATTAACAGGTATGTAGAAAAAAATTTAATATTTTGATAAAATAGTTATTTTAATTGGATTACTTCATTCAATCACTTAATAAAAATATATTGTATAGTCCAATCTCTCATGGTGTTTAGAGCTTGGGAATTACTATGTTAGGTTCAATTTGCTTTCTAATATAAGGTTTCTATAATAAAACACCTTAAAGAAGAAATCTATAACATTTGGCAGAATTCTGGCAAACCCTTGTTGTCACTACAATTTGGAAAATACTGGGTTAGGTTCGAGTTTCTTTCTAACCTAGGGATTTTATAATGATCTTCAATGATCTATGGGTTAGGTTCTACAAAACATGGCTCGACAATCTTACTTGGGGCAGCGACCGATTTTCATCCTTCTCCAACGGACTGAGCATACATGTGAGAAAAAAACTCTAACTATCGTGGCTATGGTGGAACTCTAATCCTTCTCTAAACCTCCCTTAAGCATCTCATTTGGGTGGGGTCGGATTAATAGATTATTTGGGAACTGGTTGTTGAGATAACTCACATAAAAAAAATCAAACCAATTTGAATGCGAACCAAAATGTGATGGGTTCATATACTAATTGTAACGCTCAAAATGGCCAGACTTCAGAATCCATATCAGCCAATATGGGTCAAATGCGGGTTAGATGAAACTGTCAAATTGGGTTTGTCATTAGCTGATCAAACCCATGTTTGAAATCTGATAAGGAAGGATTCAAGTTGGTGAAGAAGCAGGTAGTATAGACAAAGACCCTTTGGGTTGTTAGTAAAAGTAAAGTAATCAAGTAGGCAAGGTATATAAATGAGGTGTCTAATTGCTCACCCACACAAGATCCCGTTCACCATAACCGAGTGAGAAGGAACACATCACCACTGGACGAGAGAGTGAGGACCATTCGACCCCGTAAAAATGGGGGTTTGCTTTATCCAAAGCCTAAATTGAGAAGGCGGCATTGAAACGTACCAACCTTGTACAACTTGGGTCTAAGCCCGCTCTAATAGCCTCTGCCTTTCCTCTATTGGCTAAGAAACCTTGGAGATTTGCAACACTATATTAACAATTTAAAAATAGACATGAATTAGGGCACGGTACTCACAATTTTGGGATCCATTGTCTCAACTGAAAATTGGCCTCCTTCTCTGCTGCAAAACCACAATTATCCACTCTCCTTACTCTTCGTGGCCGATCCAAATTCATTCCTCCCACTGTCCAAATCATTGCTCCCACTGATACCCTAAACTGACAAGTTGGGAAGATTGACCCTTGATCATTGAACGACAGGAAATTGACGAGATGCACAACATAGAGGAAAACTTTCTCGTGATCACTGAACACAAGCACCTGACGAGATGCACAGAAGAAGCTTTCTCGTGAAGATGAAAGGAAAATAGCGTGCCACAGTGAGTGTTTTTTTGTGCTTTTATGTTTTTGTTATTTAATATATATATATATATTATAAATAATTGTTTTATTATTATTTATATATATTGTTTTATGTTTTAATTAATTAATTTATTTATGCTTTATTTTATTTATTTATATATATATACTATGTTTTATTTATATGTGTTTTATTTTATTTATTTATTTATACTATGTTTTATTTATTTTTATATACAAAGAGGGGGGTGTATCTATGTGAGCCTTTATGTGTGCAGTGAATCTATGATGATGAGGATGAGGATGTCGCTGGTGATGATGATGTCGATGATGATCATGATGTTATCCATGAAGCCGATCATTATGATGATGATGATGATGATGCTGATGAAGATGAGTATGAAGATGAAGATGATGCTGATGATGAAGACGAAGATGATGATGATGAATATGACCACAATGATGATGATGAATATGATGATGATGATGATGATGATGAGGATGATGGTGATGATTGTCTTGATATCATATGAAATGATGAAAATGCTAACCATGTTGATGATGATGATGCTGATGATGCTGTTGATGGCGATGATGTTGTCAATGATGATGATGACGATGATGATGACGACGACGATGATGGATGATGATTATGTTGATGGATGATGATGTTGATGATGATGATGATGTTGATGATGATGAAGATGATGATGATGATGATGATGAAGATGATGATGATGATGATGAAGATGGCGATGAAGATGGTGATGATGATGATGATGATGAAGATGATGTTGATGATGATGAAGATGATGATGATGATGATGATGATGATGTTCATGATGATGATGACGATGATGAACCACATGATCATGATGTTCATGAAGATGATGATGAATATGATGATGATGATGATGATGATGAACATGATGATGATGATGATGATGATGATGATGTTCATGATGATGATGAGGATGGTGATGATGATGACGATGATAACCACATGATGATGATGCTGATGCTGACGATGTGTGATGAAGATGATGATGATGTGTGATGACGACGATGTTGATGATGATGATGATGATTATGTGTGTGATGATGATGTTGATGATGATGAAGATGATGATGATGATGTTGATGAAGATGATGATGATGATGAAGAAGAAGATGATGATGATGATGTTGATGATGATGAAGATGAAGATGATGATGATGATGTTCATGATGACGATGAGGATGGATGGTGAGGATGATGATGATGATGAACCACATGATGATGATATTCATGAAGATGATGATGATGATGATGAAGAAGATGATGAAGAAGATGATGATGATGATGAAGATGATGTTGATGATGATGAAGATCATGATGATGATTATGAATATGATGATGAAGATGATGATGATGATGATGAAGATTATGTTGATGATGAGTCAAAATTTGGTGGGTGGAATGACAACATTGGTGGGTGGAATGACAACATTTAAATGACTTAAGAAGCCATTGTTGTGGCAATTTAACAAAGTCTAAATATTTAAAATGATTTTGATGTTTGTCACCAAACTATAAAGTTGCAGTAAGATCAAAGATATATGAAAAAATTGGAATCTGATATCTTTTCATGAGCCATAAGGTATGTAAAAGATTAAAAAAAAAACATTAATGTTATGTTCTACATTCTTAACATCGAGATCTTTTTATTATAGCAATAAACTAAGTAAAAATTTTTGACATCAATTTTGCTAACTACATTCTTCTATATAAATATCTTATTTAAATTAAATACTTTTTAAAAATAAACTTAAAAGATTCAAAACAAAAATATAATGATAAATGCTAAAATTACATATAAAATATTTTATGGAAATTAAATATTTCAAATATAAATAAAATTAAATATTTATAGCTATAATCACTTTAATTTTATTAGCAAATATCACGTCAAAAGAAAACCATGTGTGTTACTAACTACAATGTAGCTTATGTGCATTATCAAATGATAAAGGTTTAGGCATAAATCACTTTAAATTAATATTTATTTATAGTTTTGGCAATATAATTAACTCACACTATCAAGATATTAGTGTTTTAAAAAACTAATCTTCATGCTATGATGATGATGATGACGATGATGAAGATGATGATGATGACGACGACGACGACGACGATGATGACGATGATGATAATGATGATTTTGATGACAACAATGACAATGATAATGATTATGACAATGATGATGGTCATGATGATGAAGACGATGATGACGATGATGATGAAGATGACGATGACGATTATGATGATTATGATGAGGATGATGATGATGATGATGATCATATATGATGAAAATGATGATGATGATGATGATGTTGAGGATGATGATGGTGATGATCCACATGATGATGTCTGTAACTCTTTTTAAAAAGAAATAAGATAAAAGAATAGGTCTAATTAAATATTTACCTTTCATTATATTTCGTCGTTGACAATGACGACGACGACGATGAAGACGATGATGATGCTACAGACAACGATGTCGATGATATGAAGTAATTAATTTGATCTAGGTTTAATTTTAATGATGATGATGGCGATGAAGATGATGATGATGGAGATGATGATGATGACGATGATGAAGATGATGATGATAATTATGATTTTGATGATGACGGAGACGAATATGATGATGATAATTATGATTTTGATGACGATGATGACAATATTGATAATGATGATGAAAATCATCATGAGGATAACGATGTCATATTCATCGATTATAATGAAGATGATGATGTTGGTGATGATTATGCTGATGAGGATGATGGTGATGAAGACGATACAACAACAATGATGACAATGATGAAGATGATATGAAGACAATATGATGACAACGATGATGAAGACGATGATGATGCTACAGATGACGATGACGATGATATGAAGTAATTAATTTGATCTAGGTTTAATTTTAATGATGATGATGGAAATGAAGATGATCATGATGATGGTGATGATGATGATGATAATTATGATTTTGATGATGACGAAGACGACGACAATGATGATAATTATGATTTTGATGACGACGATGAAAATATTGATAATGATGATGAAAATTATCATGAGGATAAGTCATCATCTTATTCATCTAAGTCATCATCTATAGCATCAGATCTAGATTCAACATTTTAAGGGTTGGCCATATCATCATCACCATCATCATCATCAGTTATGCTCATCGTGTCATCATCGGTATAACTTTCATCGGCATTGTTTGCTACATCATCGGATTCAACTGTTTCTTGGAGTACATCTTCTGCTGGATCATCATCATCATCTAACTCTTGTTGATCATGCTATGCATCATCGTATCCTTCTTCCAGAGAACCATCTTCATTAGCATCATCTAGGTTATACTTTACCGGCCTTCTCCTTGGATCGTGTCTCACAAAAAATGACCAACCCACTTTACTTGGAACCTTTGAGTAAAATACTTGTTCACATTGGCTTGGAATAATATAGGGCTCTGTTCCTGGCTCAAACAACCTTTTGTTTACCATGGTAAATCCATTATCATGTTTAATAATAGATCTATTGGGATCATGTTGATTCAATCGTAACCTGTACCATTTGATAATGAATAGAACTACCTTAAAGGATTTAAAGTCACACTGTATAATATCTTCCAAATACCCATAGTATCGATTTTGTGAGACTTCTGTATGTCTATCAGTTCTAGATGAAACATTGGTAACCTCAAAGACAGCCAAAACCCCAGAATCTGATGTTTTATTTGTTTCATCCAATTTTTTGATCCAATATCTACCTCCATTGCAGACCATAGCCTTGTGGTGTTTTACTTGCAATAAGAAATACACGAAAAGATTACACAACCATTCAGTCCTTATGCAACAATACATGGAAAAGAAGAACATGTACGTCGAAAAGTAATTTGCAAAATAAAAGATTTAGAGGGATTGATTAATTATATGCTTTCCATTTTCTATTTTACACCATATGCCAAATAGATTTCCCTTTCTGTTAGATTGTTATTTCCATTGCGTTGTGGTGCTTTTACCGATGAATCCACACCTTCCCATGATATTCCATGACCTGATTGTGTGCATCGTTCAATCCATACCTTCATCGAGTCAATATTGTTTGCAATGTATAAATGAATTACATCCCATTCTCAACCAATTGTTTAATGACAATAACCATTAAAATGAAAGAAAGGCGTAAATCTCCTGAACAAAGTATATGCTCTTAATTGAAGCAATTATGACTAGAAAATACAATTCGAATATCAAGGATATAATAAACATATACTAGCTAATAATTACCTTTCATCTTCCTCAATCTACCTTTCCCCTTCAGTTGCTCCCCTTCAAATGTTTTATTGGAGTCCAGATCACAAATGCGGTGTAAATTGAGCTTTGACGCTAAAATAGGAAGATATTTGCTAACATACAACATGTTTTGGTATACCATATATCCTTCCATCATAGAACCCTCCGCATGTGCTCGTTGTCTCACCAAACCCTTCATAAATTTCAAGTGCCTCTCAACCATCCACATGGACCTTGAGTGCACATGTCCACACAACTCAATCTCCTCAACTTGGTGTATGAGGTAGTGTTCCTGTGCATTGAAAAATGCCGATGGTAGATGCTTTTGCATTTAACACATGAGACAAGGAATTTCTCTCCTCCAATACTTTATATCTTTTTTATGGAATTCTTTAGATACAACCATCTACAAGTGACGCAAACCAATAACGATATTTAACAAAAATAAACATTAAATTACAATATATGCTGAAATAGTGCACAAAAAAAACAAATATAAATTATACAGAGAATTAAAGAAACACTAAGCACATGTAAGTAATCGCAAGTTACCTCATGTATTTACCAAGATTATATATAACTTGTTTTACATTGTTGTCGAAGTTGTCCAGGATAGAGAGAGGTAGAATATACTGTATCAATATACAAACCACACCATTTATTAAACAAAGAGTATACAAACAAGAAAAAAATATATGCAGTAAATTGACCAAAAAAAATTATATGGACATAACAATAATAATTACCATGATGAAGACATGCCAATCATGTGTTTTGACCCCCGCAAAATCACCTTTTTTGTTTATGATATTCTTCAAGTTTGCACAAAATCCAGTGGGAAATTTAATTTTTCGGATTACTTCTTTGACAACATTGCTTTGTTGCTCCGTAAACATCCATGGAATTGATTTTATATTAACTTGTTCTTCGTTGGTATGAAATTGGATGATGTATTTCATTGCATTGTTGCTTTCTTGAATGTATTTGCAAGCTTTCACAACTTTATATTTCTCCCTCCTTAGCTATAGTAGTCACCATAAGGTTTCAGTAACATTCTTTCCAATATGCATTGTATCAAACAAATGAGCAATTTGTAGGTGCTCATAGTAGGGCAACCTGCTGAATTGAATAGGATAACTTTTCATTCCTCGTGGAAGCCGATTAATTCCCTCATGATCATGATGGACATCATGAATATTAGTTTATAAATAAATTACATCATAAATCAAATATGGCCACTACACCAAACAACTCACAAAAAAAAATAAAATACATAACAATTCATATACAATGATCCATACGTACCATGATGACGATTTCTATTGTATTGCATCTTCCAAAGGTGAGGTGTCATTCTCCGTGGTTTTAATGCAGTCTCCTGCTTCCCATTGAAAATATTTTTTTTAGTTGTTCTATACCTGTGATTCTTAGAGAGGAAATTCCTATACTCATCAAACACCTCCTTTCTTAAGCTTTTTGAACGACGAGATTTTATCTTAGGACCACAAACTGGACATGCAAATTTACCCTTTGTCTAAAGACCTACAATATTTAGATATGGAATATCTATGTCAAATATATTCATATATAAACTATTCTAACTACTCCATATCATTAAATGCAATTAAAGTGGAACTTAAAATTACAAACCACAAAATGAAGTTAACCCAAGGGCATTGTGTATTGTCCATACAACCATTGCATGGAATTGAAATTGCCTTTGTCGTATTGGTCTAGATACGTCATACATAGTTATTTCTTTCCATAACTTTAGTAGCTCATCTATAAGAGGTTTTATGTATACATTCATATCTTTGACTTGGAACTTACCTGATTCATTTGAAGTACATATAAAATATATCATTATGAGAACCATTAAGATATATAAACCATGCACAAGAGTAAAATAATAGATATATAAATGAAATTAAGAAACATAATACGACAAATGAGATTGCACAACTACATTATAAATAAAATAGTTTTCGAGAAAAAAACCTGGAATAATCATCGACAACATTATGTGCTCCCTCTTTATTGACAACCATGGAGGAATGTTATTGTTGATAACAAAAATAGGCCACACCGTGTAAATGGATTTCATCTGTACAAATGGATTAACACCATCTGCTACCAAATAAATCCTAAGATTACGTGGTTCTTATTTAAAGTGAGGCCACTTTTCCTCCATATCTCTAAAAGTAGAACCATATGTAGGAATTCAGATAACATCATCTTGACTTCTGTTCCTAGCATGGTAATCCATAAATTGCACTATGTTTTTTCACCTTAACATTTGTTGCAAACGTGGAATGATGGGAATATAATGAAGAACCTTCTGAGGCACCTTTTTTGTTACTTTATCTACGGTATCTACTTACATGACATTCCATACATTCTGTTGCAAATTCATGCTGATTATAATATATAACATGGTCATTAGGGCATGCATGAATTGCTTCAAAATGCATTCCAATATCTTTCATGATGGAAGATAAATTTCAATATGTGCGAGGTAAAATATTTGATGGTGGTAACAAAAATTCAGCTATCAAGCTACAAAATAAAAAAAAAATTGTTAATGTAATAAATAAATAATATTAACGAAACACGCTTCATCCGTACGATGATTAATAATGAGTTAACAATATAATCATTAGAGGAATAATAAATAAAACTTATCACTATCCTATATATGTGATGGAATATTTTACATACCTTAGCATCTGTGT
Organism: Pseudotsuga menziesii; assembly: GCA_001517045.1. Lineage (NCBI taxonomy): Eukaryota > Viridiplantae > Streptophyta > Pinopsida > Pinales > Pinaceae > Pseudotsuga > Pseudotsuga menziesii. The sequence goes on from LPNX010970549.1 coordinate 40,809, forward strand.
GATTGCAATGTTTGAAAGACCATTCATAACCTTCAAGTTCATTATCAACAATACAGTAGAGAGAAGATTTGTTTCGGAGCCTTCATAAAGGGGTTCATATGCCTTATCGAGAAGAGGTATATCATGAACATCACCAAAGTCATCATCATTTTCATTATCAATGTCATCGTCATCATCCATTCTAATGTTAAATGAATCATGGATCAATGTATTTGTACCATCATATTCAATTACATTATTGGTACGATCGTCTTGTTCAATATGATCATTCACTTTTTCTCCATTAAACATACACGCTCCATGATCTTGATCCTAAACTTGTTTTGAAAGCACTTCCTCTGGACGATATGATGTAGGGTGTCTTTCCTTTAATATAAATACATGGAAACATCAATAGATATACATTAATATATGAAAAATAAAAATAATACATACAATTACAAAAAAAATGAATAAAATAAACTTTATAACGCTAAACCTACAAATGGACGATATTCGTTCCCCCCCTCAGCGTGTTCATGTTCCCTGCAATTTTTTGTGACTGTTGAGATCAATATTCTTCTCCTCTTAAATCCCCTACATTGAGTACACAGACAATAACATTTGCCATCACTCCTTCGTTTCATTGCATCCCATACTCTAGCAAGCAATTGTCGGTTGTCTTCGTTTGGATACGGAATATTTCTATTTGACATTTTTTCACAAGGTTTGTTAATGAATATAACCGGTTGTCTTAAAAAATCAAGTTCCACACATCAACATTTTTTCAAACGGAGAGAAGTCGAAGAATAAAACAATTCCTGAAAATGTCCGTCAAGGAACAAATAATTTTCAAAAATCATCCATCGCTTCTACAACAAACATGTCGAAATGTTTAAAACAATTTATATTTATAATGGCAATGTGTTGGATATTTGACACCTTGAACATAGTTACCATTGAAAATATGGGACCATAAATTTATAATCATGTAAACCTTACATTTAAAAAAAAACTATACATCCCGTCGGATCTTCGACACTAAGGAGTTGGATATCTGACACTATTGGGCCCACATACCGTCGGTTATCTGACACCATATCGTCGGATATCCTACCTTCGACCGTTGGATATCCGGTGCTTAAGGGTCGGATATGCAACACTCTAGGGGTTGGATATCTGAAGCCTAATGTGTCGAATATTCGACAGCGCTATAAATTTTTTTTGATCGGCATTCTTTTCAGTGATTGCTGTCCGACACATCTGTACAAAATGTCAGATGACGTCGGATTCTGATGTCAGATTTTGGGTTCAAATCCTGTTGTGATATTTATTATGAAAGTGGTGAATGTTAATGGTTTTATGCAAGGATATAATGGAATAAGGTGATAAATAGTATGTGAAATGATGAATAAAATGTGGTCTTTTTTTGGCTCAACATACCCTCCAACTTGACTGTTTGCATGTCCTCATGCAACTATGCATTGATTCCTTTAAAACTTTTGGCTTGTAGCTGAAGCTTTACATGATGATGCTATGTAACAGTAAATCATTCCATGATTTTGAAATGCATGAGTGGCCGTGATTTTTTCTTTTTCTTTTTAATATTTTTGTTGTTGGTTCTTGTGTAACAACCATAAAAAATGTTGGTTCTTATGTTAACAACATTTGCTCATTTTATTTGTATTTTTATTGCAATACATACTAGATTTTTAAAAGTATACATGCATTACAAATGATAAACCATGAATGTATCGTAAAAATCCTTTTTATAGTTATGAATCATGCCAATATACATAGCATAGTTTGTCCCTAGTTTGGGACATACATGTTGATTAAGGGTAAATGAGATGATGAATGCGTAAACTGATAATGAATAGTTCCCTCCCCAACTTAAGATGTATTAGGTCTATGAAAAGTGAGAAAGGGAATGCCACTGAGGGAATTTTCCAAATTCATTCGTTTTATAGAATTTAAGGAATTACATGGTTAAATATTAGAAAACAACATACCTCCACTTACCCAAAAATCTGATGAACTATACAAGAGGAATGTGGCTGATAATGCTGCTGGATGTGAAGGATCTGAACTGCTGCTTGGTAGGATGAAGTAGAAGATGAGAGCTGAAAGTAGAATTGTGGTACTCTCATATGGCTGAAGTATGTTGTTGTAAAACTGCTGACGATGTCATGAAAAGTATATAGTCTTCACATGTTATAGAACTCAATGGTATAATTCTTACCATGCGAATAAATTTGTCGATGTTGAACATGGAAAGAAGTCATTGGATTACTGACCATTGATGAATGTCATTAACCAATGCGAGGAAATATCACCATTGATGTCAATGAGTTCCAAGGTACCTAAGTACATCGTGCAAAGTGCGAACAAATGAGCTGATGTCGAGCCACTTGCAAGTTCTAACGATCAGGGGACATTGATGTATTCCCATGATTGTTAGCAAGAGAAATTTCCATTAAGGCATGCAAGCCTCGAGGTACTAACAATGAACTCTAGTCTCTATCCCAGATAATGTGCTCAGGTCAATGGGGCAAGACTTGTTGAAAGGTGGGCCTTAAGGAATCCCACATTAGTCAATGCGAGTTGTACATAATGAGTGGTAGGACTATAAATGAAAGATCTCATGGTCAAACAGTTTTTATGGCAGGGATAACAAAGTAATGTAGTCATGGAAAGGAAGCTAAATGGTTTTATTCAAAAGGAAAAAGATAAACTGAAAATGAGGAAAGTATGTGCGACTCAGAAAATGTATACAGGAGGGAGTCATGATATATAAGGCAGTAAAAATGTAGGCTCTGACATGGATGATGAACAAGCTTGGAAAGAGAAGGATAAGTAAACATGACATGGTGTAATTGATTTCTGAAAGGATTTTTTTTGTGGCAGCAAATGTCATGACATACAAAAGGGAAACTCAAATTCTTCAAGATTTAACTAGAACATTTTTCTGAAAAGTTTCTGCGGTTCTAGAAATCACTTTTGCACGCCATGCGTTTGTCTTTAAATCTACAAAAGGTTAGCATTTTATTGCAACCAACTTGTGAGAGCATTGAATATATAGGAAAAATATGTGCTTAACAAACCAAGTCAAAGAAAATAAATGAAATGCTTTTATACCTAAAAGTGGCAACCCTTCTTGTCGAAACCTATTTCTCAGCAACTTGCAAAAACAAGTTAGCACAACGATCATACAATTTTGAGAAAATTCTAAATTCATGTATAATTTTATGATTTTACTTATTTATTTATTTATATGTTTTTAGCTTTTAATTTAATTTAATTTTTATTTTTTGTAATGTTATCATAACCATTTTATTATTATTTTCTAAAGTTGTTTTTGTTTATATATATTTTTTAAAATTTGATTTATTTACAAAAACAAATTTCATTTTTAATGTGCTTTCATTTTTTATGTGCTTTTATGTATATAGATACTAATGTAAGATTTTACATCATAATGCATCTTTATGTAATGATTGCGCAATAGGGAGAGAGGGTGGACCCCTCTAAAGGCAGGGTATCTTAATGATCTAGGCTATCGTAATGATCTAAATAGAGAGGAGTGTGCAAACAAGTGATTTTTATATGGTAAGTTTAACAGCTTGAAACAACCACCTTCCTCCCCCAAACCGACAATGTACCAGGTCCCACTATGCAAAAATAAATTAAGTAGAAGGCTTGGCTGCGACAACAGCTAAGCCTTCTATTTCAAAGACGCCTATTAAATTTATGTTTGACCTAAAAAAATTATTTTTAATTGTTTTTGTAGTTTAATTATATATCTATATATCTATATCTATATCTATATATATATATATATATATATATATATATATTTTTAAATTCTTTATTTGTTATCCAGTTATGCAAAAATGGGATGATGTAGTAAAATTGAGTTTTTTAGATTTTAGATTTTTGATAAGTTTTATATATATAAATAGAAAGTTTTATTTTGTTTTGTTTTTCTTTATATATATATATATATTTCTTCGTTGATAAGTTAAATAAAACAAATTATTATTGTATTTATGTTTGTTTAGTATTTTTTATTGGTTTTCTATTTACTTATCTATTGTTTGTGTTTTAATTTTAATTTTGTTATATTATTATTGGAGTGTTATTTATTTATTTATTTACCTAGTGGTTTATATATATATATATATTTGTAATTTTTAAATTGTTTTAAAATAAATGTTTTGATTTATTTATTTACAAAACCCTATCATGCAAATAATATAGCTAGATACTACCATTTTTTACATGTTTGCTAGCATTATGTCTATATGGGGGCTAGTTTGTGGTTCAGTGAATTCTTCACCCCCTCTAGAAACCCTTGAATGAGGATAACCCACTCTGTTGTAATTTAAATAATTCCCATATTTGTTTGTTATTGGAGATGACCTACTAGTTGAATCAAAACCCAAATGAAGAAACTGAATTACTAGCCTGTCGCTCTTCAGGTGACATTTATAACCCAAATGATTAAGGGTAGAGCAACTCAACGTGCATGGGGTTTTTTTCAATACAGGATTTATGTAGAGAGATATACTGCTAGGGAGACCAAGCCTCCCATATATTTGATAACCCATGAAAAATACAGTATTTAAAGTTTATTCAGACCATATATAGTTTGCTCTAAAAACTATAAATTTCACAAAATTCTTATGAGACTAGAATGCACAGCCCTTAATTTGAATAACAATAAAGCCTTCATATTCTTCTTATCATGAAACCAAAAATCAAGTATCCCCTTACCATATAAGGTTATCCTCTGATTGTTCAAATGAAAGAAGCATTTAGTAATCAAAATTAGAGGCAAAATATACTCACGAGTTAACTCATCGGATAAATACTAAGCACCCATGTAAGAAATTACTGCGAAATGAGACTATTCCCACTGTCTTTACCAAGATTTAATCTCATTTCATTTTCTCTATAAGCAGGTATCCCATTGGCTTCATCGCCCTCTTCCTGAAAGATTTGATTTGGGACAAATATATATATTTCCATGCCCATTCAGCGCCTTTACCAAGAAGAAGATATGGTTCAGCCCCTACAAAACTACCTAGCAAGCTGCCTGTGTCATCGTCATCGAAAATTCAAGTCAGAGATGTCTCAACCTAATTGAACATGGGTGGATGGAATTGTTGAGCTTCTTAACTTCTGTTGTTTTTCAACTTCTAGAATTTGTTATTGCAGACTTCATAGAATCTGGCGTGAAGCTCCATGCTATGGTCAACTCGAACAAGCTCGATAAATTATTGCAACTTGAGCTGGAATTCAAATTTGCTCTTAACCTTATTTAGCTTATATTTGTTCTTGACACACCAAGATGGAGTAGGAGCATAGTCCCTATTTTGCAAACATTCTACAACCTTCTTTGCATCCATAAACACATTAATATCTACAAGATCCTGTATGGAACTACTCTCAACAATTTTCATGGCAGTGTCATAATAGGATAAGCGTAGCATATAGTTGACAAGAATCCTCTTCACTTGTATGTTGTTCCATTCCTGTTGATTTTATACTCGTAGCACACTCAAAAGGTCTATCCTAGCACGACACCTCTGAACTTGCAACTGCTCACTCTTGTTTCTCTCATCAAGCTTTCTTTTTAGGCCCTGAAGTCATTGTTGTTTAGGATTAAACACCCTCGTAACCTAGGGTCTGGGGTTACCAAATTAATTCTAAACTTGCAGACAATTATCTTTATTAAAGTACAAAAAAGAAATAGGAAGAAATATTGGACTCACCTGATTACCGATGGTTGATCCAAGCTTGATCTTCTTCCGCTCTACTTCTGTCGAAAGCTTTCAGGGATGCACCTCCTTCACCTGCAAAGAGAAAATTCTCCAAGTACAATCTTATACATGTATATATGACAGGCTAGATAAAAAATATATATAGTTCTTAATCAAATATATTCATCAACCATAATGCATGAAACAGACTCAACACAATGTTGGAAGAAGAATTCTCTTTATTAACAATTAGTGAATGAGATAAGTGTACAACCCAATTCCTGAGACAAGGACTCCTATGCAACCAAAGGACTCTGAGTTCTTGTAATGTCCCCGGTTTTGACCTTGTTTGCATGATGTATATATTGTAATTAATCGTGGTGAGGAGCTCAAGGCAAAAGCCCCACCATCGATTTTGTTGTGTATGTTTCGGTAATGCGGATAATTGTCGATGGTATGCTGTGCTATAAGGCACATTATAATTCGGCATCATGTAAACACGCACATCAATTAAAATAAACCACAACCAGCTACAGCAGTGCAACGTTGAATGAAAAGGGCCTGGTTCCAAAGGATAAGGGGTGGGGGATGTCAAACCTTGGTTATGGGGAAAAACCCATGTTTTATCACCTTGTTGATTTTCCATATTCCCTTGTCAACCTCTTTAATGCTTCAGCTGGTGGTTGAGGAGTTATGGCTGAGTGGTTGAGGGCATTAATTGCTGGAGGAATCATGGGTAAGGGGCAGGCAACTCCATTCTTCCCCATTCCTCACCATTCCCTTCCATGAATCCATTCTCCTCATGGTCGGTTGCTCTCACGCGATTTTGTCTATTGTCTCCTCACGCACAGGCTCTGGGTGATTTTGGTCTCATGCAGGAATTTCCTTTCTCTTCACGAGTTTCTAAACGCTCAGGCACTTGCAATTCGCATCCTCCTGATTGCTGTGCATTCTCATGCAGAGAATTTCCCTCCCATTTCTCATTTTCGCGCACAGGAATTTCCTGGGTTTTACCCATGTCGTTTTCCTCTATGGATTGGTGAATGGAGTGGCTGAATCATTTCCCCATGGGTCGAATTGTGGGTTCTACGTTGATTATTACCCACGCCCAGGCTGGGAGTATGTAAATTTGTTTCCAGTGTGGTTTGTGTGAGTCTTCCCATGGCTCAATTTCCTTGGACGAACTGTTGATTTCACCCACGATTTGGGTCACTGTGGATTTCCAATATGTCGGCTGAGTTTCCCTGTTTTGGACTATGCATAGTTGCCATCGTTTTCATTGTGAAATTGGGCTTTTGTTGTTACCCTGGTTTGGGTGTTGTTGCTGAGTTGTTTTGGCCACGATAGGGCCAAGAACAACTCCGTGTTGCCCTGTTTAAGCTGTGACAGCTGAGTAATTGCCTGAGTACAATGGTTAGTCGTCAGACTGTGCTGGCTTGGCTTGTCTGTTGAAAGCCTGTGAAACCCAGCTATGTTGGTTTGTTGTTTGTGACCCTTGGCTATGTATAAGCCTGCAATTGACCCTTATTCCGGAGGAACCATGCCCAGCTCGGGGGTGGTAGCGTTGCTGAGAGACTGATGAGCACGCTGGCCTATGGTTGGGTGGAACGTTGTAGCGACGTAGTTGGTTGCGGGTGAATTCTTCATCAAGAGATAAGTGTTGCTGTTTACTTCACCTCTGCAATTTATATTGATTGTAAATGCTGGAATGTCTATGTTTGCTTCCGCTAATTGTTTGAAGGACTGTGCATCCTTGTATGATGAATTATGCATCTGTGTATGCTTGTAAGTTTTAAATTTCAGCATTTGATTTCTCTGTTTATGTTCATGGGCTATTTGCCCAGTTGGGTTGATGTGTTCGCCGCGTCCTCTTCGCTGGTTGAGGGACGGGGATGTGTCAGTTCTACTGCTCCAAGAATTCTAAAGATATACCACCAGCATATCTTTTCCCTCAAACTTGATTGATTAATGCCCTCCCCAAGGCCTCTATTTATATCTTGGGAAATAGAGTGGTTTCGAAGGTTGAGGAGGTTGCGATAGTTGGGGTAGTTAATGATTAGGGCCCAACTAATCTCCATTAATAGTGATTTATATTTTTTAATGTCGAATGGAGATGTACGTGACTATTAATATAGGCAACATGCGTATGACACACGAGTTGATTAAAGGAAACCCGCATATGCTAATGTACGGGTTGCAATGGAGATAGTCGTGTACATTACGCAAGTTGTTAATGAAGATAGTAGCATACGTATGCGAGTTTCAATGAAGATAGTCACGTACGCCAATCAACACTTAGAAAAATAATATGGTAGGCTGGTTGAAAGGTAAATGCATCTCATGTCATGCCCATCTATAGTGTTTTGGAAATCTTCAATCCTAAAATGTCCTTTTGTGTACCGACATAGGGAATATCGGTACTCGGATGGAGAAGTGCCATTTGGGTTGATAACAAATGCCCCCTAATGTGTGAGGTCAGAGTGAAGTGATGGCTGAAATACATTATAATCATTATCTTTGGAGAACTCAGAAGTCCAATGGAGCAGAGGTAGTACCTAAAACAAATACATAATAATGTCATATACAAAGTCATATCCGAGGATGCTATGTTCAATATACTGGAACACTAGCTCCTTTACAATATTTGAGTACATCATATAGTACGGGTACAAGACCACGTATATTACAAAGGTGGATCAAAGCCACAATATACAATAATGATGAGTCTTCAAAGATCTAGAAGCTGTGGAAGTAACCACAACATAATCTTGCGCAACTTAGTCCATGGATGTGAAACTAAGGTCTTCATAAAAAATCCCAAAGAACCAGTACAATCCAAGCCATGTGAATAGATGTTATTGAAGTTGAACATGGAGCGGATTCAACAGATTGTCAACCAATAGGTGATAATCGACAACTGAAGCAAAGAAATTCACCAATAATGAAAGTGAATCCTGAGGTACAATCATAAAAAATCTAGGTCTTCGTTGTCAGGAAGTGCTGATGTGGAACCATACTGTGATAAGGAAGGCAATAGATCCTCCAATGAATCACAAGAGTGACTAGGAATTGGGTAAAGGAAGAAGACACAAGTAGTAACATATACGACAATGATGGAATTAGGATATAGATCAGACACATGGTTAAGTCCTTGAATAGTGAGCACGACACAGAGATGACCCAAGGCAGATTTTAACTTTACAAATAGTACAACTAGACTTATCTGTCATGTAGGATACATAATCAGATTCCCTAGGTAGAAATGACAAGAGGAGGAGTAAGAAACTCGAAGTAATAGTTGAACTAAAAGTGAACACTGAGACATGAGTATCGAAAAAACAGAGAGTGCTATGTTCAAGGAGGACATGCTGCCACTGACTAAGAACCAAAACAAAACTTCTTCATTACCTTCCCTATTAAATTTTAACGAGTCCAGGAAATTCAACTCGAATCTCTTTTCATTTTTTGACAAGCTTGAAGAGAAGAGGGAATAATGCTTGATAGTATCACTGATTCATGGATTTTATGAGCCCAAACTAGTACATTCTCACTTGGTGTTTTCATGTTTAGAGAGTCTGAAAACTCCAAAGAAGACTCCAGGGGGTCCTTTTCCGTCCAATTTAGTCTCCTAAGGCTGGAAAAGTGTAAAAAATACCACAGAAGAACTCTCTTAACTTCCGTAGAAGAAAAGGTGAACCTTTTTCGTACTTAGTTAGGGAGTTTTGAAAAAGGTTAAATTACCACCTACCCAATGCTCCTTCGAGAGAAAAATATAGCTTCATTTTTACGAGTGTGAAGGAAAGCAAGATCACTCGAAAAGATACATTTGAGTACGAGAAATGGGGCTTACAACAATAAACTTGATTCTTTGTTCTTGGTGTTTAACGAGCATGACAAAGACCTAAAGTACACTCAAAATATTTTTTATGTTTAGGTCCAGAGCATGAAAAAGAGAAAAATGAGCTCATACCGAGTGTTCCTTTTCTATAAGTTTAGTCCCTCAGGTCCGGAAAAGTGATAAACCTGTACCTAAGAATACTCTTCTCAATTCTGTAGAAAAGAGAGTGATCCTTTCTCATATTATTCCACATGGTCCAAGAAAGAGATAACCTACCACCAATGTGGATTCCCATTCACGTATTCTTAACGATCTTGAACGGACAAGTTTACTCGGCAGTCAAGTCTATTTTAAGGAGTTAGACCTGGGCCTAAAGAAACTCCATAAGGGTGGGGAGTCCTATAAAGGGATAGATTGTAAAAAGAGACCAAAATGAGGCTTAATTTGGCGTGAAAAATAGCCAAAAAATATTTCTTTGAACTTATGATAGCTGCAGCATGAGTATCGAAAGACAATAAATAGGTTCTAGATGAGGATACTCATGGGAGGAAGGTCCTATCCATGGAAGAACAATGGTAAAGAAAGGGAGCTACTGGACAAAAATACCATAGTCTGTGGTCAAAGTGTTAATGCTAGGATTAAGATGGAGTGGGTATAAATGAAAAATGCATGTGAAACGACCAAAAACCATCCTATATGAGAAAAAAACAACTTAAAAACGACGATAAACTTGTCACATGGAAGAAAAGATATGGCATTAGTTTAAAAATTATGAACTATAGGGAAAAAACCCACTTGGAAAATAAATTTTCTATAAATAGTTCAAAATATAAATAAAAAACTCACCATTTGATTTTTAACCAAAAAAAGACAAATTTTACCTCTACCTTCGATTGCTCGGTGTGGACGATTCGGTGGACCATTCTCAAAACCGCAAGTGTCAGGTAAAACTACACTTCATGCTATTTCATTTGATCCAAGCAATTGTTAATTTTGAGCCCTAATTTCATGTTTTCAAGTGCCCTCAAAGCAAGAACGCTGTGTATGCAGGTATGGTATGTTAATAGTCGCGTACACACCTTCTATACGTGGGTTGCCCGAAAGACAGTCGTGTACAATACACAACTTGCCTAAAAGACAGTCGCGTATGTTGCACGAGGTATAAAAAGAATGTGTAGGGTCAAAAAATTCAAATTTTACATGAATCTAATGGTTTGAAATTGCTTGATTATTAGATTGAAAGATGGTGCTTGAGTGGAGGAAGCAGGAACATGAAGACATGGACCAAGAAGCTATTCAATATGCCCCCACAGTGAATGTTTTATGTCAAAGTGGGTTATTGAAGTTTTTCTGTACCTCACCCATGTGGGAAAATGTCCACCTCTTAGATTTCTTGATAAATTATTGGGATCATGATTTGGGCATGTTTGACCTTCAAGGTGAGTCTTTAGATATTACATCGGAGGATGTCTATTTCATTGCTAGTTTATTACGACAGGGAACTCCGATGAACTAAGAAGGCATCGACAAAGGCAGGGACCCTCTAAGTGTACAGAACTATATCGATATATACTGCGAGCCAGGCACTCAAAAGAGGGGTAGTTGCATCCATTTTGTTCACATTTGCAACTTTCCTTTACAGGTGTTGACGAGCACTATAGTGAGGGTTGTAGGGTCATCATCACTTCACCTTGCAACTCGGAACCAGATGAGACTAGTAGTAGACTATATGCAGGGAGCTCTATATGAATGGTGCTCAGGATTGATCTTGATAATAAGAAAACAGCTCTCTGACTGCAAAAGAGGCACGAGGAAATTTTTTGGTTATTCCAGCATATTAGTAGCCTTCTTCTTTGAGAGAGTGCGGGGATTGAGTCCTGCAGTACCATTGACAGTTCATTCTCCCCGTCAGCCTAGGCTGAGTAGGTGGGGAGATATATTCCTTTTCCAGGGAGGTGGTGGTTCGATCGAGAGTGTCTATGACGACGAATTCTACTTTTGCTGGGAGCGATGGTTGCTAGCCTTGGAGCAGTTTCCATATGCTGGATTAGATTTCCGTGGTGATACTGACCTCATCCTCCCTCCAGGAGGAGCATGGGGAGAGTTAGGTAATTTTTATTTTTAAATTTTTTATGAATTTTAAATATAGAGATATATACATATGTATAAAAAGTTCTAATCCTTTTATAATGTCAAAATGTAGATATTGGACCAGTCTGCCTTGCTGGGCATCCATGCATGTATGTGCGTTTTGTTTTGGGAGAAGACCAGGGCTTGATTAGGGTTCTTGAGGGGAAGTTGGCCAAGATTACCCAGAGAGTACCTACCTTACAGATTGAGCACATCCCAACCATCATGTAGGAGCTAGTGGTTGGTGTACCACTTGTCTGGATACGCCTTCTGAGGTGAGTAGCCAGAGCAGTACTTGTGTACATAGATGCTGTTGAGGCTACTGAAGTCGAAGAGGCTGAAGAAGCCTGAGTGTAGGGTGATCGGGGGGACTAGGGGGGTCCAATTTAGACCTAGGATCATTTTATGGACTATGATCCATGTTTTGTATATTTTTTGTATATTATACAGTTATGACTGGATTTGAGGATCAAAGACTCGACCTATCTATATGGACAGATATTCACATATATATATATTTTGCCGATTTATTTACAAATGTTTTTTATGTATTTGCTGTATACTTTTATGTAAAATGTGTTAAATTCCAATCCAAGATGTAATTAGCATATGCATCCATTAATGAATTTTGATTCCTTGGAATATGATTGAATGTAATGAACTCAAAATTTCTTTCCAATAACCTAACTTGCATAAAATGACGCAATAAAATAGGGTTCCACACTTGATAAGCCCGATTGAGTTGGGAAACCACCAGTTGAGAGTCCAGTCGGACTTCCAGCTGAGCGATACCATGTAACAAAGCATCCCATAGAAGCTCAATGACAACCCTATATTAAGCCACATTATTGGTAGCAGGACCTAAGTAAGCGCCTCCTGAGGCTACTAACTGTCCTGAGGTGAATAAATGACCCATGCAGCTGAAGCTAAATTACAAGTGTGGCGACTGGCACCATCAACTAAACCTACAAACCTCTCAAAATACATATGAAACAACTAGCAGATGGTATAAAAAACACAAACCGACAAACTAGTGTACATAAAAATACATACAATAAAATACAAGAAAAAGTGCTAAGCCTAAGCTTATTACTTTTTCAGGTAGAGCCCATTTCTAGGCTCAGGAAGATTATTCCCATCAAAATCAACCAATTCATATGCACTCTCCTTTAAGACCTTTGATACGACATAAGGCCCCAACCACATAGACCTGGAATTTCCTGCTCCTAGGGGTTCTTTGTCTTGGACCCAGAGCAAAACAAGCTCCCCTTCAGAGAAAATCTGAGGCTTGATCGATTTATTGTATTGGATTTTGACCCTATTTTTATGAGCTTGGTTTGCTGTCAGCACATCTCTATGCCGTTCATGAAGATGTTCTAAATGTAATAGACATTCTTCCAGCTCAGATGTATTAGGTAACACATGAATAACAATTCTTAAGGACGAGATTTCACATTCAACCAGGGTAACGGCTTCCACTCCATGAACAAGTTGGAAGGGAGAAAAACCCATAGCGGTTTTCACATTAGTCCGATATACCCAAAGTGCAGGGTACAGCATGATATGCCAGTTGGAATGGGTTGCATTAATAGTATGTTTGAGGATAGTTTTCAAAGTTTTATTAACAGCCTCGACTTGACCATTTTCTTGAGGATAGAATGAAGATGAATGTTCTTATCTAAATCCTAGCATAGTGGTCAATTCAATCATCATGCTATTTTGGAAATGACTGCCATGGCTAGTGACAATAACTTTAGGTATACCGATTCGTGTGATAATTTCATTGAAAACGAAAAAAGCTGTAGTTTCCCCGTTAGCTTTAAAGGTGGGCATTGCCTCTGCCCATTTTGTAAAATAGTCTACAGCGACAATGATATATTTGTGCTCCCCAACTGAGGCTGGGTTACACGTCATGTAATAAATCCCCCACTTCATGAAGGGGCCCACTGAGATGATGGAAAATAATAGAGCGGGATGTGACCACATTTTTCTGGTGTAAAGCTGATAAGGATGACAACGCTTCACAGCTTCCACACAATCTTTAAATATTGTGGGCTAGAAATAACCAGGACGTAATATCTTCTGGGCCATTGCTAACCCAGATAAATGACCCCCAGACACTCCACTATGGGCATCATTTAGGACAATATCTGCTTCCTCATGGGTAAGACATTGATGCAAAGTGGAATCTACCCACCTATGGTATAAAGTATCTCCTATGATGAGGTAGTTCTTGGCATGTAAGCGTAGTTTACGTCGTTCTTCCTGTGAGAAAGCTGTAGGATACTTCAAAGTCTGGAGATAGATAAGTATATCTCTGTATCAAGGGTCAGAGGTGGAAATAAAAAAGATATGCTCATCTAGGAATGAGTTTTCTTCAATAGCTACATCTTCCTCTACTGGAAATTCTACAATGAGCTCAGCAAAAACTAAGTATTTTTTGGATTTGGCAGACTAAAAATACAAGTCAAACTTTTGGAGAATGACTATCCATTTGGTGAATTTTCCTCCACCTATTCATCGAGAAAAAAAATATTGAAAAGGATTAACATCCACCACTACCATCGTAGTCCTCAGTAAGATGTAGTGATGTAACCTCTGAACAACATAATCAACTGCTAAGGACAACTTTTCAACGTGGGAATAGCTAAGTTTAGGTCTAGCTAAAGCATGACTGAGATAGTAAACAACATGCTCTTGGAGCTTATCATCCTCCTGGACTAGGAATACCCCTATGGTCGACTTAGATGTGGCCAGATACAATATAAAATCCCTAGAGTAATCTGGCGGACGCAATAATGGTGCCAACAACAAAGATTTTTTCAATGCCTCAAATTCGAGTTGTGCAATTTCATCCCATACAAATGGGGTGTCCTGTTTTAACAGGCACATGAAACCCTTAGTAATCTTGGCATAATTTACAATGAAACATCGTAGAAAATTGGATTTCCCTTGTAGGCTCTGAAGCTGCTTGATAGAATGAGGAGGAGGAAGATTTACAATGGCCTCAACTTTCAAAAGATCCACCTAAATGCCTCTGTTAGAAACAATGAATCTGATCAATCTCCCTAACTCAACACAGAAAATGCACTTGTGGTGATTCAAGTGTATCTTATAGTATCTGCATCGTTCAAAAATTAAACGCAAGTGATCTGGGTGATTGATCCTCTTACGAGAATGTGCAAGAATATCATCAAGGTAAGGTTAGACAATGGCTTTAATATCATGAAATGCAAAATTTATTTCCCACTGAAAGGTTGCCCCAACATTTTTCAATCCAAAGGGAATTTTCCTGTACGCGAAGGTACCCCAAGGAAAAATAAAAGTTGTTTTATGTTGGTCTTCCAGTTTAATTTAAATTTGATTCTATCCAAAGAAACCATCCATAAATGAAAAGACTTCACTTCCCGCACAAGCATCAATAATTTGATCTATAAACGGCGTGGGATAGTTGTCCTTAGGATAGGATTTGTTTAAATATTGAAAGTCAGTACAGATGCGTATGGTTCCTTGCTTTTTATCAACAAGAACAGGGTTGGATACCCATTCCTTCAAAACTATGGGATAAATAAAACTGGCTTTCAGCAGTTTCTCCACTTCAGCCTTCACTGCCACCACTTTACATGGGTTAACAGGTCTCAACTTTTGCCGAACAATTTTAGCGTCAGGGTATGTTCGGATATTGTGCTCGAGTATAGATGGATCAATGCCTGGCATCTCCTCATATGACCAGGAAAAAACATCGCGGAATTCCTTAAACAAGGCTGTATAGATTGCAATATCCTCAGGAGAGCAGTTTGCATCGATATGTATATTTTCCACAACGTCAGGATTTACAGAGATGTTGATAGGGATGTTAGCGAAAATATTTTCCATATTCCCCTCAGCAAACATTCCTTCCCTTGGTAAGGGATTAATGGGCATATCAACATCGTCTGCCAGTATCATATGAAACTCCTAATTCTCTATCCTACTTAACTTTGGAAGAAAATAGGATTGATGCTGAAGATCTTCACAGATATTATCTTGTCCGCACATGGCTTCCAGAATGGCTTCATCAGAAGGTAAAACCATATCTAAACAATCTGTAGAATGGAAAGAGTTTTCTGCTCAAGCAGGAAAATAGGATTCTTCTAGTTCCTCTGAGATTGTGAGGGGGACAGAAAAGGGATCAACAATGGTTTGGGTGATATCTTGATAAGCCACTTCCGTTTACAATAAGGGCACTTCAGGTTCATGGTGGGAATGGAGAACCCAAGGATTAGTCCTATCAACAACTGTAGCTATGGACTTCCCCACACTAGTAGAAACTACATAATTAATCGGAGTTGGAAGATTAAATGTCCCCATCAATGATGCATACATGCCATCCCCTAAGATCTCTGAAGTAGGTTTGACCTGATCAACCAATGGCATAGTGGAATCATTAGATTCCATGTGGCCTTTTCGAATAAAGTTGAGTTGGTCAAAAGTAACCAACTTCCCTTTGTGTGGAAACACTACCACACGAAAGACAAATGATGCAATATCAAACATGGCATAAGTCCAAATTATTCCCAAGAGAAAATTATAATCCAAAGGTGCATCAATCACCTCTACCTCAATAGACACCGCTTTCCCTGCCATCTTAATTTCAATAGCCGGTAGGATACCATGCGGATGGAATGACCTTTCGTTGAAAGTAGTAAGTAGGGTGTTTGACGGGACCAGCTCTGGGGATCTAAGAGATTTCCAACAATACAAGGACATAAGACATGTAGAAGCACCCTTGTCGACAACTGCTCTTCCAATGGTCTTTCCACCATGGATAACATCTATTGATAAGGCTACATGACATGGTAGGCGGATTTTGACATCAGACAAATTAAATTTCGCCATGAGACTGGATGAGTCCATATTTCCTAAGGCTGCTAAGAGTGCATCCTGCTAGGTGGGACAACTCTGTAACACCTCTAAAACTGACATTGCACAAGGAGTTTGGGCTAAGTCTTCAACTACAAAGTAGTTTGCTGCAGCCCTAGCATTAGGATTATGCAAGGTCTTCTTAAAGACACCTTTCGGTATCTTGGGCATAATTTCAGGAGTTTTCTCAATTCTGAGAGGGTTAGAAGTTGCACCTATTGACTTACCCTTCTCCGAGGTCTCTTTTTCATAGTTCTTATTCCTGGTATGTAGTAAAGTTTGGGATCAAACCATGTTGATATAATTGGGGTCAGCATCATTTGGGGTGCCCCCTGCTGCATTTGAAGCTGAAGTAGAATTCTGTCCTTGGGGAAAAGGATCCTTCAGGACAGTCGGTTGTTGAGCTTTTAACAGCTTCTGAGCTTGTTCCATAAGGGGACAAAGATGGGTGAGGTGATCTTCATGGCACAACTTACATGGGAATTTCACCTTCTTCTTTTCTTTCTTACCCCCATCAGCATTGTTTGCGGGTTTTTGGTTGCTTTGGTTTCCCTCCCCTTTCTTTCCTCTCTTCTTTTTCCCACCGGGCTGTTGATTTCCCTTCTGAGAGGTTTGTGCAAAAACATTTGCATTTTGGGGTGAGGGGAAGCCTTTGTTGCCTCCATCGTAGAATGTTTGATAGACAACTGATGGAGCTATTTGGCCAAAGATTCTATAGTGGGAGAATTCATGGAACCAACCACACCATCGACGTGGGGTCCAAGCTCAGGTTTCTCTGCATCGTGTGTTGGCCTCGATGCCTCAGGGATAATCTCATGTAAGATCCCGGACTGAGAATATATCAAATCTAGTTGTTGGGCCCTAAAGATAGCTTCTTCCTCATTTGTCACTCCTGAAGTAGATACATCCTTAGATATACAAGGCAAAAGGGATGGAAGGAACCATTCTAATAAGAACTCAGGAGGAATAATGGCTTTAATAAGGCTCTTCCACCTCCTCCACTCTTGGATGTGATCCGAGATATGGGTGGCCTTGTTCTGATGGAAGGTATACAACAAGTTTGTTCTGAAATCATATCAGACAGGAAGCTGGAAGTGACTAAGAAAAGCATTATCCAAGTCCCAAAAACTGCTAAACGTAGCAAAAGGTAACTCAATGTACCATTTTGTTGCAGTACTCATCAAATTTATTTGGAATAGCCTCAACCGAATTGAATCTTCATTCAGTGAGTTAGAAGAGCACCATAAATGGGAAGTGGTGGCATGAGCTCCAGTATTGTCACCAACTTTTCCTTTGAATTTTGGGATATCCGAGGGTAGCTTGGTAGGGACTGGTGGCTAGGAGGGATCATGTCTCACCAGGTCATTCATCAGTTTAGACAAATTTGGCAAGTTTAACGTTGCCAGGAAAGGAATATTAGGTCTAGTCGGAGCACTAAAAGTACCAATTTGGGGATTAGAGGGACTTGCCCCCATATTCCCATATGTGAAGGTGGGGTTGCCCCCTGCTACCGGTTGTGAAGTGGATGGGTTGATTTGGAAAGGGTTCCATCCATAAGCCACAGGATTGTTTGTGTGAGGTGCAGTATAAGAGGTTTTAGCTGCCCCAGTCGAAACTAGGCTTTGAAATACAGGAGTAGGTATCCCTCTGCTAAAAAGTGAAAAGGGAGAGCTTGTAAACAGAGCAGAAACTGGAGTTTCAAAACCCTGGCAATAAGGGTTAGTGTTTCCAAAATGCACCCCTACATATGAGGGTGTTGGGCCTACGTATGGAGTGGATGGGGGAATGTACCCCCTATTCCAAGGAAATACTTGGACAAAAGCCAAGGATCCTACAGGACCACTCTGGGCAGTGTGTGCGAAGGAAGTAGGAACTATAGGTACACTAGGAATCCTAGTGACCATACCACCAGAAGCACCTGCTAGACTTGTGGGAGCCGGTGGTTGAACCACACGGCTCAATGGAGTTAAGGGCATAGTAGGTATACTTGGTCTAGGGGAACCTACCGGGGGAGGTAGTACCCCTTCAGCCGGAGCAGCTGAGGTGGTAGTAAAATAACTTTCTCATGCAGTAGACATTATTATGCCCATAGGGACACCAATCACGGGTGAATCGAAAGGACGAACGTGAACGATCACAGGATCATTTAAGTTAGTTAGAGGTGTATTAAAATTCCTTGCAAACTCATCATCTTGCAAGTCTTTTATCTCAATTGTGTTTAAATTGAAACAGTTTTCCCTAAGTTCTAGTTCACCTAGAACTTCACTAACTTCTATCGGTTCAAAAGAACCGTTTGTGTCCAATCTCTGCCTTTGAGGGGGAGGTGGAGGTTCCAATGTAACAAGTGGAGGAAGGTTTTGCAACCTTCGTGATCTTCTGATAGCTTGGTCCTCCACGATTGTAAATTTGACTATTCAAACCCTAAGGTCGGCTAAACATAGAAAAACCACAGAGCAATCACTATAAAAGTTCCTAAAGTCTCAACAATCACAAGGTGTACAAGATATACTTTCCCAAAGAAAGCTGAGAGACTGTTTCTTGGCGTCCTTGAAGAGGTTCTTAGGGACAAGCGAAGGAATCACCCACCGCCCTCCTACACATTCAACAAGGGGTACCTTCCAAGCCTGTCCAAGGTGAACCAGAAATAACCTTCTGATTTACCTGTGCATAAACCTTAGATGTCAAGAGACTAGAGGATACCTTAACTATACCAATAGTCTGGGGGGACAGTCGCAAGCCTGATTCGTACGCATGGGCAGGGTAGCTAAGCCTTAAACTCTATCTAGGACATAATCCCCAGATGCGTAAAAACCTTGGTCTACATTTTGACAAGGAATCACAGGGTCATCTCCTCAGTCCAATGCCTCCACGTGGCCTCGTGCTTAAATCCTGTTTGAGAGGAGCTTCCTAGATACTATCGATAAAGAGAAGGATTTACCTATCGATTGTCCCACTATGTTTGAATTTAAGTACTTATGGGGATTTTACACTTCCTATCCCACAATTCTATCCTAAGCTAGTAGGTGTATGGCCCTATAAAACAAAAATTACTAATAAATTTTAATTATAGCATTCATTTTAAGGGTTGTTTTTACTTAGAAGGCAAGTGGAGTGAAATACTATGATGTTATTGACTCAATAAGAAACGTAAAAACATGTGTATAAATCAATTCCAAATCAAAATATCACTACTTAAAACAAACTTCTCTTTTTCTTTTTCTTTTTGTAAATATAAACTAATGAAAATGCAACTAAGGAAGATAAAACTAAGACTTATTTTTGTAATTTTTGAGATTTTATTTAAAAAATGAAAGTAAAACTACCATATGCAATTCTAATGCAAATGTTTCCAATGCTTTTCTTTTCACTTTTCAAATTCCTCAACGATTACTATGCACCTAAATGCAAAATTCTTGAGTATGCTTGAATAATCTAAATTTATAAAGTAAGCAAAATGGAGTAAAACAGATTTATAAAAACCAAAGATCAACCACCTAATGAAGACTTGGAACACACCCAGCTGGGAAGACACAATGAATAGAAAATACTGAAATCAATCAAAGGCAAGTGACAAACCAAAACTATTTAAAAATAGAATGGGATATATGGTATCTAGAACCCTGATCATTGATTTAGACAGCCAGCACTTGGACCTATCACCCAACAGGAAAATCCACTTCAAATTGCTAAAAGAAAGACAATCCAACCAATAGAAACTCAAGGGCTTACCAAAAAGCACGAAGTATGGTTAACATGGTTATCAAACCTATAGTGCAATTCCACTACTAAAGACCACTAAGCAAGAAAAAATCCACAGAAGGACAGGGACAAGCAACCCAACCCAAAAAATTTTGTTGCTCAGACTTATACGCGATTGTTCACAAGAGAAACCCATGTACTATACACATCTGTCTAATACAACAACCCGCGTACACAGACCTCTGTACGTGACCATGTAGCACAACAACCTACATACAGGAGTAATTTTTTTCAACAAAATAAAAAATTATAAATATCTTCAAACACCACTATAAGTCTGAAAAAAGACACAACACCACACACTGAATCAAAGAAAAGACTGGGCAAGGATCTACAGAGTTAACCCACACTAGGCTGGGCTCCCCAGCAAAGTCGCTAGTTCTTTTGTTTAGGATTAAACACCCTTGTAACCTAGGGTCTGGGGTTACCAACTTACTTCTAAACTTGCTGACAATTAGCTTTAGTAAAGTACAGAAAGGAAACAGAAAGAAATATTGGACTCACTTGATTACTGACAGTTGATCCAAGCTTGATCTTCTTCCTCTCTGCTTCTATCCAAAGCTTTCAGGGATGCACCTCCTTCACCTGCAAAGAGAAAATTATCCAAGTACAATATTATACATGTATATATGACAACTTAGATAAACAATATATATAGTGCTTAATCAAATATATTCATCAACCATAATGCATGAAAGAGACTCAACACAATGTTGGAAGAAGAATTCTCTTTATTAACAATTAGTGAATGAGATAAGTGTACAACCCAACGCCTGAGACAAGGACTCCTCTGCAACCAAAGGACTCTGAGTTCTGCTACTCTAAGACTTCTAAAGATATACCACCAGCATAAATTTTCCCTCAAACTTGATTGATTAATTCCCTCCCTAAGGCCTCTATTTATATCTTGGGAAATAGAGTGGTTTCGAAGTTTGAGGAGGTTGAGATAGTTGGGGTAGTTAATGATTAGGGCCCAACTAATATCCATTAATCATGATTTATATTTTTTAATGTCGAATGGATATGTATGCGACTATTAATATAGGCAACCCACAAATGACATGCGAGTTGATTAAAGGAAACCCGCGTATGCTGATGTACATGGGTTGCAATGGAGATAGTCGCATACAGTACGCGAGTTGTAAATGAAGATAGTCACGTATGTACACAAGTTTCAATGAAGATAGTCGCATACACCAATCAACACTTAGAAAAATAATATGATAGGCTGGTTGAAAGGTAAATGCATCTCATGTCATGCCCATCTATAGTGTTTTGGTAACTTCAATCCTAAAATGTCCTTTTGTGTACCAACATAGGGAATGTCGGCACTCAGACGGAGAAGTTCCATTTGGGTTGATAATAGTCATGAGACAAGAGATGTCAGGTGTTGAACAGACTCTTCTTTTAACATGTCCTTTTGTGGCGCTTCTACAACAAATGACATTACAGCATTCATCTCCTTTTCAATAGTTCAATTGCTAGTCCTCATTGATTTCTTTAGATGTTCAAATGGCACTCTCATAAGTTGATGCTCAAGCCATAATGACTCTAAGAGATGATCATTTAAATGTGCTGAAGGAGTAGGAGAAATAGTTGCAGGTACTTCATCACCATTTTCTAATGCTTCTTTTTCCATCTTGAATCTTGATAGCCTTGTATGTCACACAATCAGTATTGCTTCTAAAATCAAGTGTTTCCATTGCATGCTGAATCTCTTTCATATTGGTGGACCCCCATGGTGCAAGGTGCTTCCAAGAATATGCTATTGCTGGGTGGAGCAATTGCAGTTCATCCGAAAAAAGGAGATCAACGGTTTGGAGTAAGGAGTGGTTGGATGGCATATCACATCTAGTGGCCAAAGAAATCTTGATCAGGTTGCTGGAGGTAGGCATCTTTTTCATAGAGACATCTCATAACACCCAGCGAGAGAGAGGGTATTGGAGAAGCTCCTCTGCATATATTTTGTATTTTTGATGGGTTGAGCTCAAAATTCATGAAGAACCCATCAAAAGTACTTCATCCATGTCTGCTTCAGTTCTTGAAGAGCGCCACGATTTACCTTCATAAATCAAGCTGCCAAGAGTCAAAATATCTCGAAGGTGGTTCAATGTAATCAATATGAAGGGATAAGACTGAAAATAAAAGTTTATAGTTACAATCAGATAATGAAATCCCACATATAACGGAACTAATCAATTAATAAGGAGTAATGAATTGGTTATTAATATACATATTCTTATTGTTTGCAAGATAATTTCCCTATATTTCTGTCAGTTAATGGAAAAACCCAGAAAATATTTTGACTTATACCAAAAATATCTCATAAGTCCGCAGATATTGGCTTACCATTCTATTATTCCTTCAATGAATCGACGGAAGGAGATTCGCAATCCCGTAACTACTGGGAGGAAGGGCGAGTCATCTGGTAGGAAATTCACCTGATTGAATGGTCGACTAAAGATAGAACGGGCTGTTAAGTGGTCTACTTGGATTCCAATTAACAAAATGGAATGGCGAGAAGATAACCACTGGATATACGATTGGGTGTTGATAACGTGTAGCTCATGAGTTAGGTTACTAATGGATACTTTTATTGGACACGAGGAGCTTTCCCAAGCTCAGAGATCGTATTGCAGTCTTACCTACTTATATCCCCTTCCCATTCAATCGAACCAGTCATTCTCTAAGGAAAGAAGGAAATAATATGCGTACAGAGGGTTTAAATTGAGGAAATGATGAGGGTGAAAAGGCCTCCTATGTATAAGTTACAGAAAAATACTATTGCCTCCTCTGAACCTTTAGTTACTAGATCGCAAATTTTAGTTATAGAACTTGTAACTTCTTATCATCTAACAGGCTTCAGGCTATTTTAATCATGGGCATAGTGATCTAGAAAATCTCTCATCTGCGGGCAGATGGATCGTTATATAAAAAATTATGTTTTGCAGGTTTTTAGAGTAGAAGGACGGTGCAGATCAAAAGATGGAATATTTACAGGTTTCGTACGACGTACTGTGTGCAGGTTTCATATGGCCGTCTGTTTGCGAATGCGCATAAAGGGCTGAAACACAAATAATTTTTTTGTTCTATTGATTTAATTTTAATTGTTTTTTTCATTCTTTATATATGTTAATATTAAATGTTGATATATATATATATATATATATATATATATATATATATATAATGTTTATTGTTTTTATTATATCCTAATATTTGTAGATTTTCTCAAAGGGTTAAATTAAATCTGAATTTTTGTTTGTTGAAAACACTTAAAATTTGAAACCAGTATTGAAAAAACAAGGGACTTTATATTAAAACTAATATTTGTTTTATTTATTCCTTTTAGTTTTATTCTTAAAATTTCATAGATCTAGTTAAATTTTTACAAGAAGTCTTAATAATGATTTTCAATCAATTTTTTTAACTAACAAAAATAAAAAACATATCAAAGCTAAAATAAAAATCGTATGAATTTTTATTATTTGTTTATTTACATATTAATTTATTTATTTGATTTTCTAATGGTTCAGAAATTTAAAAGAACTTAATCCCTAATAGAGTTTTATTCTAGATAATTTATTAAATAAATAATAAAAAACTCAAAAATCAAGAATTTCACAATTTTTTTTTAGATTTTTTTTTATAATTTAAAGTTTAAATTTTTTAAAAACTAAGATTAAAACAAATGAAAAAGCATTGTAAAACTAAAACAAAAAAGCTAAAACTAGTATATAAAATTATTCATTAGTTTATTATATTTTATTTGTGTATTTACTAATTGTTCATAAAAAGAAACTAACTCCTAATTTATTTTTTATTCCTAGAATAAAAATAAAAGAAAATTCAAACTGAAAAGATATCAAGAATTCAATTGTTTTTTTTCTCTTTTCTTTATAAATATTTTAAATTTAAAGGATTAAACTATTTTAAAAATAGAATAGTAAATAGGACAAGAAAATAAAAATTTCAATAAATAATTAATTAAAACAAATTAAAGCATCCTACATTAATCTTGAATTAGAAATAAAAGCTAAAATCTACCTACTTTACTCTAATTGAAATTCACAATCATCTAAGTGTAATGAATCTACCAATGTAGCCATCTATGTAACAAAACTAAATAGAAATTCAAATTTAATTTCACAAAATGAAATCTAATATATTCAAATTGTAAGGGTAAATTAACAAAGTAAAAACAAAAACAAAACTGATCTAACCTAATACTTACTTGGAACCATTGCTTGATGCAACTTCTGTTTGCATGATGATTACCCAATATTCCTTCTTCATCCCCTTCAATCTCCAGTTCAAACATGTGTTCTTCATTTGCTATGCAGGATTCTTCAAACGTCGATTCTTCCTTGTTTGCTTCGGGAAGAGGGGTTTCATCCTTGATTGCTGTCAAGATCTCCTCTTCTTGAGAAGAGGAGATCTCGGCTGTTGCTAGGATCAGAGTGAGCCGCTCTAGGCTTATGCTCATGATTTTACTGAAATAAAATCAAATGTTAAAAAAAAGAAATGAAAAACAAGTACATGACAAATGAAAAAGGCAATACGAAATGAGTTAGTAAAAAACAGAAAAATAAAAAGTGCACCAAAAAAATATGCGTAAAACAAAAATGAACATATACAATTAAAACAAGTTAGTATGAAATAAATGGCCTCAAAACAAAATCAATCCAACTTTAAACTACAAAACCTGTAAATAAAAAATGAAAACTTGCATAAGACAAACTTGCATTTGCAGAAAAAGAAAGAACTTGCAGGAAAATAAACACTTTTCAAAAAACAATCAAAGGAAATAATTTGCATAAAAAGTAAATGCTTTGCAGAAAACAATCAAAGGAAATAATTTGCAGAAAAATTAAATGCTTTGCAGAAAAAAATCAAGGCTTTGGGGAAACCCACTAAAGTGGATGCATTTGGTTGTTACACCATGGAAATGCTGGAAATTCCAGAGTGAAGTTGTCTTTGCGCCTTATAGTCCCCTCCCCCTTTCTATCTAAAAAACAAATTATCTACTTATCTAAAGTTTGATCCCTTTTAGCACCTCCCCGACAACGACGCCAAAATGTTGGGTAAAATTATTAAATAGATTATAAGAGAATTCCAATGATTTAATTGTCAACCCTGAGAGAGCGTAAACTTGTGAGGTACAAACAAAGTATATGCAAGGGCAGAGTGTCATTGAACTTAATCTAAAATTCTAGATAACTGTAATAAGAAATACATGTAATTGAAATAAAATCTAGTTTATGAAAACAAGAAATTACATGAAAACAAATCTAATTGCAGAAAACATGAAATTAGATGGAAATAAACCTAATTACATAAAACATAAAATTGCATAAATTAACTTAATAAAGTAAGACTGAAATTGCATGAAATAAACTGATATAAAAAAATCAAAGTTAACTTGTGAGCTCACATAAAATCAATACTGAAAATGCATAAAAAGAAATAACTGGAATTCTATATTAAGAACTCACAAGAAAGAAATTAACCAAAATTCTATACTAAGAACTCATAATAAAGAAATTAACCAAAATTCTATACTAAGAACTCATAAGAAAGAAATTGCTGGAAATATATATTAATATAAGAGAGTCAAAGGATGTGCATGAAGCATCATCTCCACTATATAACAAGCAAAAATCCTATTCTATGACTACTCTGAACTATTCTCTACTTCAAACCACTAGAGAGGCCTCTTACCAAAATGAGGAGAGAGCTTTCCGATTTATACATAAATCCAAGATAACTGATCATAATTACAGATCCACTATTCTCTCAACCTATTCGATAAAATTCTCAACAAATAGACAACTCATCCTTTTAAATCCTCAACCAAATATTGGATGAGATATTCTCTCCACACCTCCATGATCTTCTCCTTGAAGTTAGGTCACATCTTGATGCTGAAATTCGAATTTGAAGCTAGGTAGTGATTTTTAAACTTGGTAAAGTCTTCAAATACACCTGTAAACATCACCAAACTCACCCAACTTTAAAGTATAATGAAAATATGTTTTGTTTCTCAATAATTAACCATAAATTCACTCAAAATACTCAAAAATAAATGATTTGGAAAATGGTAATATAAACCCATAATTATTATGAAAGTGGTGAATGTTAATGGTTTTATGGACAGATATAATGGAATAAGGTGATAAATAGTATGTGAAATGATGAATAAAATGTGGTCTTTTTGTGGGTCAAAAAATAACATGGGTTAAAAAAACCTAAGACCATACTATAAATACATTGTGAAGGATTGTCCCAAAACACTTACCTTTTCATTCACTTGTGGTTATGCTCTGCCATTTTTCTCTCAGGTATACCACATATGTTCCTGCCGCTTATTCTCCTTGCCACACCATTTCCCATAGTGTACATTGAGATTGATCCATACCCACTTTGGATCCATCCCCTATTTGACAACTGTCCATGGAGATGACTGGAGAACCAACCTATGGAGCCACATAACCACTTTCGAGGACGGCTATGATGGCCCATATTGCAGGAAAAAAGGTATTTTGTTTTATTTTATGTAGTAGTTAGTTTATATATGAAAAAATCCCTAAAAAATATTTTGTTTTAGTTGTTATCATTGTTAGTTTTTTGTTATTCTATTGAACTCTTCCTTATGCTTTGGATGAGCTAAGGTTTGTGCGTTTGCACATAATAGGGGAGAAATCCACATTACAGGTAGATGGCATGCTTTGGTTACTGGATATTAAGCCTATTCATCCTTCATCATAGATTCAGGTGCCTCAAGGAACATGGATTCCATGCAAGATTCCTTCTTGACCATACATCCTTACAGTGGTCCATCGATCCTCATGGGTGATGATTCAGAGATCCAAGCCAAAGGGATTAGCAGGATTGATATAGAATATGGGTACTTCAACAATGTGTTGTTTGTGACTAATATTGTAGTGAACCTACTCTCTGTCTATCAAATGAAACAAACATGTACAACCAAGAGAAAAACATTTACTCAAGATGATGTGGAGATATCAGAAATCTGTACAGGCCAAGTTGTTGCACTGGTTTTTGCTGACCATGATTCGAGAATGTATAATTTCTCTCACTTGCTCCCCTAATATCAAGTGAATGTGATCCTGTCACATGCCCATGAGACCAAAAATTTGTGGCATGAGAGTTATGGAAACCTAAACTACATATACCTCCAAGCACTAAGCAAGGAAAGCATGGTTGAAGGGCTTCCTACCATCAAGTTTTCCAAAGGAATTTGAAAAGGGTGCATAGTGGGGAAACATGTTGAGTGCAAATATGACAAACGGAAGGATAGGAGGGATGTCGAAGTGCTTGATATGATCCATTCAAATTTGATAGGGCCTCTTCAGACACCCTCATATGGGAATTCAAGGTATGTGTTTACTTTCATAAATGATTTCTAAAGGTATTGTTGGGTGTATTTTTCCAAACAAAAATTTGAAGTCTTTGAGACTTTCAAAGTGTTCAAGGATTTAGTTGAGAACATGTGTGGGAATAAAATCAAGGTTCTTAGGACTGAAAATGGAAAGGAGTATGCCAAAAATAAATTACAACAGCTATGTCATGATAGTGGATTTTATATGCATCATTCTGTGTTGTACACACCATAAAAAAAGGTGTTGCAGAGCGCAAGAAAAAGCTTTGAAAGAGACGAAAACATTCATCATGGAGGAAAAGGATTTTCCACATAATCCATGGGATGCAGCCATTAATTGTGCTGCATATGTTTAGAGAAGATATACACACAAAATATTGGAAGGAAAATCTCCATTTGAGGCTTGGAGTGGTCACAAGCCCAATGTTTCTCATTTTAGGGTTTTTGGCTTGAAGGATTGGGCTAGAATTCCTCCCGAGAAGAGAAAGGCCTTGCAACCTCAAATAAAGGATTCCATTATGGTTGTATATGATGAATATGAAAATGGATATAAGATATTTTATCCCTCATCATAGAAAACATTCATTGAAAGGAGTGTACAATTCGAAGAAGAGCCCTTGAAGGAGATCGAACTAGTCCAAGGGGATTGCTCACATCCTCCACTCCATGATGATGCAAGTGATGATTCTTACTCTAATTTTTATGATTTTTATATTTATGATGATGATTAGGACATGAATTCAGATCATGAATCACCCATTCGACCAAAGTGGGATGAGAAAACCATACAAGAAGTTGGTGATCTACACGGGGGACCTCACTTGTTGACCAATATCCTATCATGTTAGTTCATATTGTGGGTTTTAAAATTATCAAAAATTGAACCAATATATTGTAGGTATTGGGGGGCATGAGGGGTTTAAGGTGGGGGTGGGTAGGGTGTTTTATAAGGATTGAGGTATAAAAAGGGGTGGGGAGGAGGTTTTAAGTATTGGGAGGGGGTTTCAACAAAAAGAGTTTGGTTCAATATCTCTCGAAATTAAGGGTATTCTTTAATATCCCATGATCGCATGTGCTATGTGAGAGGTTCACTAAGTGAAGTCCCCGTGGTGGTCTACTAGAATCTAGGAAGACTAGATCTCAATTTCACAATGCTTTCTCTACTTGTGAATTGAATATTTAAGAGAGATGCTTTATGATGGTTGTGTTAGAACCCTATAATTTTCCTATGGTTGCGGTAGGAATTCATAGGAGTAACCATTTCAACCAACCTTTAGAATATATTCTAGCCAATAAATTTAGAGAGGGATCTCTCTTGTTGCAAGAAAATTCACATATACATTTGGCTTTATGCAAGAATTCATAAGGCTATATTTCTGAGGGTAACAGGATAGTTGGAGATTTAAAAGTGGTGAAAAATACAAACAAGAAAAAGCATTGGGAAATAGAGTCACAACCTGAATCAATCAAGGATATTACAGTGAAAATGAGTAGGGATTTTCCTTTGAGATTTGAGGAAAAGTAAGTGTCACATGCAGTCAAATATATTTAAAGGGTAGTAAGAGAAAGAGGAGAGATCCCAATGAATAAAGAGGCACCTATATTTGGATAAATCTCTTGCACCACCTTTAGCAACAACAATAATGAGACCAAAAACTGATATAGAGAACCTAACAGAGGATGAATTCTGTAACAGTCATCACAAACACATCACAAATTTGATATCTGATACAGGGAGCGCTTAATGAAATGAATTCCTCATATATAACTAGAGAGAATTAACAGGAAATCACAGAAATGAAAATGATGCAAACAAGAAACAAAAACTGAATGAAGAACACCGTGATGAATCACATAGATGCAGGAATATTTCTCATTAGCACTTCCAAGAAAGTTTACAGAGATATAAAATCCAAGAGAAGAATGCTTCTGAATGAAAGTTCAAACCCTTTATTCCTATTTTGAGGGCATATTTATAGTGCAAACAGGCTCCCGAGAACAACCTCAAGACATAACCAAATACAGTTTATAGAGATTGGGGATCAAACCCACATGGATAAAATCCTAACAAATTTCAATCTGGCAAATTTTCCATGATCACAAAATGAAAACATGCAACCACACTAAGATGAACATGGTGGATCAAAATAGAAAACCTGAAAACTGGAACCCAGATTCGCTTGCCAAAAATGACAGTTTGCAACGATTTTTTTCG
This sequence comes from Pseudotsuga menziesii, assembly GCA_001517045.1. Taxonomy (NCBI): domain Eukaryota; kingdom Viridiplantae; phylum Streptophyta; class Pinopsida; order Pinales; family Pinaceae; genus Pseudotsuga; species Pseudotsuga menziesii. Next base: position 70,799 of record LPNX010970549.1, read on the forward strand.
TCCTGGTGTCTTCAATTAGTGAAATCGTCATGGATCGTTGATCTGTTAGCCAAAAAAAGGAGATGGAAACATGTGACTGAACTTGCATGTTTTGTAAAATTTCGCATATTTTCCCCATGACTTTCTCCGCACTAGTTGGATTAACAGATTTTTTCTCGGCCGTGGATCTGGATTGACCTTGATCTGAGCTATTGAAACCCGTGGTCCCTTTAAACAATTCCATAGATTTCAAATGTTCATTTCCCTATGCTTGTTGTATTATAGGAATTGTTCTCCACTGTTGATCTTACCTTGCCATCAATCGCGATCGTTGAAACCCGAATGCATTTAACTGATTTCACAAATATGGAAAGCTACTTATCTTGTGCGTATGTTTCCTTTTTCCACACCCTCGATCTAGGTGGAAGCAACCTGAGCTGTCAGATCTCATGCTGCAGAAAGTGGAAGTCAGTTTTCCAAATTTACAACCCAGGAATTTACCTTTTCCGCTTCCACCTTTTCACTCCCACCTTTCTGCTTCCGCCTTTCTGCTCCCACCTTTCCGCTTCTGCCTTTCCGCCTCCGCACTTTTATGGAAAATGAAAATCAGAACTTCAATATTTCACAGATGTGAATTTAGACTCTTTCGCTCCCGACTTTCCGCTTCTGCCCTTCCACCTTCGCACTTTTTCGGAAAGTGGAAAGAAGAACTCAGACTTTCAATTTTATCATGCAAAAATACTTAAGTTTCCCACTTTTCGATTTCTACCTCTTTGATTTCTTCCATACCGTTGATCTAGGTGGAAGCTATCTGAGCCATCAGATCCTGAACTGTGAAAGGTAGAAGTCGGGATTCTTCTTTTTTAATCAATTTTTTACCTCTTATGCACTTCCACTCCCGATTCTCCTTGGCGGAAACAATTTTTGGCCCTTTGATATTATTTGTGATGCATCTGGTCCATCCATTATGGTCCTCTTTTAACCTTGATCATATTTTTGTTATTTCCAAGGTCACACTAAAGGATTTTTTATTTTCTTGACACTTTCGACCACGATGTATCCTCCAAAACCTGCTCAGCACTTGGTCATGTTATATAATATGAAATGTTTTTGACCCCACCCCTCATTTTTTGTTGGTCCAAAACTTTTCAGGGGCATTAGTGTAGATTCCTTATGTAGAAAAATTCAAAATTGAGCACAAGTGCTAATAACGGCTCCAACTGTGAGATGCTATCCTGCCTGCAAGGTAGCAAAGAACCACATAGACCAAGTTCCTGCAACTTCAAATTCACCTGAAAAATAAACTAAATGACAGTCCCTGTTGGAGACCTTACTGCCTTCAGCTCAAGATTTAAGTATAACAGGAGGGATATCCACACGTGCAATGTTAAAATAAAGTGGTATATACAATGACAATGGAGTTGAACCTACTTTTAGAGAAAATAATGTTTGAGGAGCCTCACATTCACTGGAGATCCAAATATCAGGGCACCCTCCATCTCATCCAAAACATAGGAATGATTTCCCCTAAAGGTTGCAATTTTATATGGTCCCTTCCACAGGTGATCAAATTTTCCATGTTTCCCTTTGTGCTCATGTGGTGCATCCCACAACAAACTACATCTACCAACTGGAAATCATCAGGCTTAGTCTTTCTGTCAAAATTTATTTCATTTTTTCCTGAAACTTCTGGGTTATGTCAAATAACTACTCCCTCTACTATTGTAGTTCAATCAATTGATACATCCTCCTATGGGTTGGATGTGTCTCTATTTCCTCTTCCTATAGCAATTTCATCACTGGAAATCTCAGGGAACTAGGAAAAATCACTTTAGAGTGATACACCAGTTGGAAATGTGAGGTCCCAATGGATTTCTTCACGTTGATTCAGTCATCCCACAAAGCATGGATTATCTTAGTGTGCCAAGATTTCTTGTTATCCTGCAACAACTTCTTGATGATTCTTATGAGGCTCTTTTTTGAATATTCTTCCAACCCATTTCCATGAGGGTAATAGGCTGTGGAATGTCCCAACTGTATGTGATATTTGGAACAAAACTCAACCATTTTATTTGAACTAGAAGCAAGAGAATTATTAGTGATTATCTTCATGGGGACCCCAAATCTTGACAGGATATGCTCCTCCAGAAACTGCATGATCACTGTCTTAGTAGCTTATCTTGTGGGGATGGCTTCGATCCATTTAGTAAAATAGTCAGTGGTAGTAAGGATCCACTTGTGCTGTCCTAAATAACACGGATTTATTTCTCCAATAAAATATAGCCCCATTGTTGGAAATGGGATTCAACCTATATGGGTTTTAAAGGAAATGGTAATAGTTTCCTTCTCCTCTCAAATATATGGCATTTGTGATAGGAACATCTTTCTTGTGTGTATCAGAGAAGATGGTAGGCCAATAAAACCCTGCCCTCATTATTTTTTTTACAGTGGCCTTCCAATAGTGATTATTGCTCCTCCACACAGTTCAACAACACCCCTCCTATATCCTCCCAATACAATTTTTATTTGGGTACACAGGGTACTCCCAAAAGACTGAACACCTAGAGAAACCACTTCACACAAACATATCATAGATAAATACACTGATGTTTGTCACGTGGTTAAAACCCTCGAGAGGGAAACAGTCCACGGCCCCAGCCAAATATCTACTTGGAGAAATTTATTATGCAAAAGAAAGAAAGTTACACGAGCTTCTCATAATCGATCAACTAGCCAAGGACCCTCCATGCTCTTTAAATAAAGATCATGGACCAATCGGGTGTTAAGCCATGGATCAATGGTAGGTATGATCTAAGAGAAGTTGAACCGTTGGATCACTTTATCTCTAGAACATATCATGACTGTCAGATTAGAATATTTACAAATGCATACTAATGCATACTAAAGAAACACACTTTAACTAATGGATATATTACACAAGTTGATCTTAACTAACTCCTAAGTGTCTAAATATCCTAAAATCCCCCCTTAAGAACAACTTGGGATAGGATTGAAGGATTTACAAAAGTGACACTATTAGGATAAGGAAGGAGGCATTGGAGCCTATCCCCCCTTAAGGACACATTCCCGAACTCCTAACATAGATCAAAGCTTAGAAAACTTTGCTTATATAAGAGACTTGGTGAAGATGTCTACAGCTTGATCATCTATAGGGAAATAGAGCATTTCAAGAACATGATCATGAACAAGATTTCTGATGAAGTGCATGTGTAGCTCAATGTGTTTGCTGCGTTGATGTAGAACTGTATCTTGGGCAAGCCTGATGGCACTTTGATTATTGCACCAAAGTGGAGTAGGCTGCTGGTGCTTGAATCCAAACTCTGAAAGGATCCATAGAAGCCATAAAGCTTCTCAACTGGCATTAACTATGACTCGATATTCTACTTCTACTAAAGAAAGAGAAAGAGCTTGTTGTTTCTTACAAGCCCAAGTGACAAGTCTAGATCCTAGACTGAAAACATAACCTGCTGTAGACTTTCGATCATCAGGATCTCTGGACCAATATGAATCAGTGAAACCAACCAACAAAGGTTTCCCCCTGTACTGTAATGAATCCCAAACTGAATTGTACCTCAAATATATCGAAGTATTCTTTTTGCTGCTTTCTAATGACTTTCATGAGGAGATTGCATATAATAGGAAACACTACCAACGACAAAGAAAAGGTCAAGATGGGAATGAGTCAAGTATAAAATACTACCAACAAGCTGACGATACAAGGTGTCATCTACTTCATGGGAAGTACAAGTGGCAAAAAGTTTGACCCCAGAATGGAAGGGAGAAGGGGCTAATTTACAATCTTCTATGTGAAAGCGACGAAGAAGGTCACAAGAATACTTAGACTAGGAAAGAAATATTCCTTCTTTGGTTTACAAGACTTGGAGACCAAGAAAATAATGCAAATGTCCTAATTCTGACATTTCAAATTTTTCTTAAAACTGTACTTCATATGGGTTAAAAGTTTAGGGTCACTACTAGTAAGGCTAAGATCATCAATGTAAAGAACAAGTATGATGAGATGGTTTCCTACTTTCTTGGTATAGACATTGGGGTTAGAATGGCATCTAGAAAAACCAGTGTCAAGGAGAAAGCTATCCATTTTGGCATACCAAGCTCTAGGAGCTTGCTTAAGGCCATATAAGGAAGGCTGCAAGGGAAAGAACAAGGAGGATGGAGTTCATTTTTGTGATAGGAGAAAATGTTTCATTGTAGTCAATCCCTTCAACTTGGGAAAAACCTTTGGCAACTAACCTTTCCTTAAGTCTTTCAATACTTCCATTTGATGCATACTTAGTTATGTATACCGATTTACATCTGACAAGTTTTCTTCCTTTTGGAAGAGGAACAAGATCCGAAGTATCGTTTTCCATTAAGGAATGATATTCTTCATCCATAGCTGCATCCCATTGTGGATATCCTGAAGCTTTTGAAAAAGTTTTTGGATCATGATTCTTAGAAACTTGAGCCAAAATAGAAGAGGCTCACTGAAACTAAGAGCATGTTTGACGTTGATCTCTAGGATCACCGGCAAGATCGCCAGTTGCTTCACATATTGAACAGACCCATCGAGAAAGCATTGGTGCTGGTGAAATTGGAGGAATGTGAGAAGGAGGAGGTGGATTTTGATCCTCACTGTCATCATCAGAAACTAGAGTTGGAAACCTGTCAAGGAAGTTGGAAGAAGAATAAGGCATAATCACTGAATCAGGCTCGCAAGACAAAGATGGCACACCCGCCAAGTTAGGCTCGCAGGCCAAGAGATTTTCATCAAATTTAACATCTCTTCTAATGATTATATCATGAGAATGTGGATAAAGAATTCTATAACCTTTTACATCTTCTGAATATCCAACAAATATGCACTTTTCACTTTTAGGCTGCAATGCTTTCCATTTTTCATCCAGAATGTGAGCCCATGCTTCATAGCCAAACACACGAAAGTGACTTACATCTGGTTTAATTTTAATCCATGCTTCTTTCAGTGTTATACCTTGTAAAACTTTAGTTGGTGTGTGATTAAAAATGTAATTTTCATAATTTATGGTCTCAGTCCAATATTGAAGACTTAGTCCCTTAGATTGAATCATACAATTAGCCATTTCTTTTAAAGTGCGGTTCTTCCATTCATCTACACCATTTTGTTGTGGTGTACATGGAACAATGTGTTGTTGTTGGATTCCTTGTTCAGTGTAGAAAGTAGTGAACGTTTTGTTAACATATTCTCCTCTATTGTCATATCTTAACTTAATAATTTGATGACCAGATTGTTTTTCAACAAGGGCCTTGTAGGCCAAGAACATGTTAAATAATTCACTCTTAAGTTTTAGGAAGTAAACCCAAGTGCGTCTGGAGTAGTCATCAATGAAATTTAAGAAATATTTGAAACCAGGAAAGGAAGCAGATGGAAGAGGACCACACAAGTCACTATGCACAAGCTCCAAGGGAACCGAGGCGTGCCAAGAGGCACGTTTGTCAAAACTATACCGATGATGTTTTTCGAGTACACAACTGAAACAAACACCATCCTTGCAAGATACCATCGGAAGATGAGTCACCATATTGTATTTACATAGTTGTTGCAATTAGCGATAATTTAAGGGACCAAATCGCTCATGCCAAAGTTTGCTCAAGTTATCACTATGAGCAACAAAAACTAAAGGAAAAGGTGATGCCCCAAAGTTATTAAATTTGTACAACTTGGTAATATCATCGACAATTCCAGTAGCAAGGACATTTTGAGGGTTTTTAAAATCCTTGATTACAACTTTGTGAGGTGTAAATTTCATAGTTTTACCTTCACCCGAATGAGTAATTTGATAGACTGATAACAAATTGTAGGAAATTTTTGGAACACATAGTACATCACTGAAAGGACCATTTTCTATTGGAACTATTCCAGATCCTACAACAATTGGAGATATATAATCACCAACAAATATTTGTTTGGTGTTACATTCATGCATAGTAGAGAAGATGGCTTGATCGTTAGCCATATGATAAGACGCTCCAGAATCAATGAGCCATTCATTTGAAGTAGTAGAAGAAGATGCAGTATAAGAGTAACCAAAAGCATAAAGTGCATGTCCATGAGAGGTATATTTTGAAGATGAATCTAGGATGATGTGGTGCTTTTTCATTGCTACTTCCAAGGATGCCATCTTCTTGAAACACTTAGATTCATCATGATTATCTTTCCCACAAAAATTGCAATGACACTCAGTCTTCTTTCCTTTTGGCTTGGATCCTTTGTCATTTTTTAAAGGAGCTAACTGAGAGGGTTTGGGACCCTTGTTGTTTGGCTTATTATTGCAAAAATTATGTTTCTTGGTGTTAGAATAATCCGTCAGGATTATTGTAAATAAATAAAAAATAGGAATATGAATAGATAGGAAGCCAAACAGGCTGAGCGGAAGGTGAAACCCAACCGCTAGGAGATTTGTATAAGTATAGGCTTTTGCATTGGAATAGTTAATTAATTGGGAGTTATTACCAACAAGTGGTATCAGAGCATGTTCCTGCCATAACTCCTGCTGTAAAAATTTCAGTCCTGGCAGCCTGTATGCTTTCCAGTCTGCCCTCTGCTCTTCCCTCCTGCCAGTGCATGCATTGCATGCATTACAAACCCTTCAAGACTAAGTTTTGTGTACTGCGATTGTGTAGAGGAAACCCTAATCCCTACCAGCGTTTTGTATGTGTATTATTCTGCGTGGGCGCCAATAATTCTGTGTGATACTTATCAGTGGTATCATAAACCCTAATCCGAGTACGTGAAGGCCCAAACATACTCGTATGCAGAATTTTGATTTTACTGGTTTATCGCCTTAGATAAAATCTTGGGTCGTGGCCTTAATGACTTTTGCTGCGGTATATGTCTGTGTTTTTATGAAGAGACTGCGATCTCAGTGCACCATTACCAAGTTGCTGCGAGCTCAGTTTTACCAGAAATTTATTTTGCGTTCTTCTCCATAAGTTTTTATGACTTGTATTTTCATCCTCTTTTGCCCTATCCAATAAAGAGAAATCATTGGATACCTACTGTAATTTGTTGGAGTTTTTAAGCTGTTGACTCATTATACTCCTCCAGTGAAGCTGCGTGACTCCTCCATCTGAAGCTAAGAGCTTATTGCCGCGACCTCTCATCTACACTCTTTCCTATATGTCACTTACTGTTTGATTGTATATATGATGCGTGAATAGTGCTAAATCCATTGTCTGCGTTGGAGATGATGTATTTTTGGAATGCACAAACCCTAGACTGATATACTGCGTGCGTTCTGACTATTTTTTTGTGAATATTGCGCACTATTTATCAAAGCGACTTGCTGTTGATAAATGGGGTAGGATTGAGGTGACTGAGCCTGCATGGAGAGATTGCAGCCTATGCATGGAGGCTGTGTTGAAGAACGTGCTGTGTAAAGTGAGCTGCGACCTGCTACTACATGTTACACCTGCTGGGACCGTGTTGAAGAATGATATCGTGACTGCAAAATATCTGCGTTGAGTATTCTTGTAGACTGCGTGTTAATTTAGCTGCGATTTGTGTGATGGTTGAAGCTGATGCTCTCATACAACGTGGAGCTGCTGACTGCTGCCTGGCATGAAGCTGTCCACTTGCGTGAACCCTAAACGTGGAAGCCCATGTGTATACCTTGTGTTGAAGTACTGCGTGGTATATATATGCGCTGGTTGAAGTACAAATTCCTGGTGAAGAGATTGTTTGATATATAGACTGATATATATCCACCATAGATGTTGTGCGACCGTATTGTTTGAACTAAATTTTGAAGAGTGCTGCAGTGTTAACATTGTATACGTTGAGGACTGGTGCTTTAAGGATTGACCTCCTCATTCGCTTGACTGATAAATATTGTGACTGGTTTCTAAATGATGCTAAGTATTGGAGTTATAGATGCTGCATGGTATCTTTTAAACTGTTGAAGAGCTGCGTGGAGGTGACTGATATATATCATACTGACTGATATATATGCTGGGTGGAGGAGGCTGCGTGACTGCTAGAGGCTGCGTGAATGCTGAAGACTGATGCGTTGATTACTGAGATGGAAAAATAATCTATGCTGCTTGTGACCGATATGTATATGCTGCGTACTGAAGATATATGAGCGTGGAGGTAAAATGTTTTTGTTCATTGAAATACAAAAACCCTAATTTTTCCCTAATTTAGTGCTGGAGTGTGAGTGGTACATTCTACAAACTTTTTCGTTTGTGTTGAATGAAAGAGGCCCATGAATGTTGTCATGAATGTTGTGACTGCTGTGTATGAAGTATGATATGGCTTACCAAGTGACATTTGAATTAATTTTAAGGTTATTTTTCACCCTATAAAAGGGCTGCATAATAGACCACGTTTACAGCATTTGAGCTTTCATTATTTCTGCTTGCAGAGACAAACATTGAGCTCAACATGGGAGCTGAGTGAAGTGACTATTGATTTGAATTAATTTGAATATTTTCATGTGTATGAATTAAGAATAATGCGGTTGTATGACCCGACTTTTGTATGAGCATGGTTGTTGTCTATTAATGAATTGTGATGACCGAGTTGAAGAAAGAAGACTGCTGCAAACATCCACTTGAAGACTGAAGTTGTGACCACATTCTACGTGAAAGTAGATTCTTCCCATCAAGTTGACTGCATAAATTTTTGATTTTGAAATCTACGAAGAGCTGAGATAATTGTTGACTGTTGGTTGTAATATTTACTCTGTCATTGTATCATTTTTAAAATAAAAAAAAAAACTGAAGTTGAGATTGTAAATCACCTTGGCAGAGACTGTAGACCTGCAAGGTTCTTATTTTTTCTATTTCTCTCAATCACATCAAGTTTATTATTGTAAATTACACTAACGGTTGTAAAGATGCACTCTTTGGCATCTAGTATTGGTGCTGCCCTAGCTGGCAAAGACCAATCCAAAGACCATTCCAAGGGAGATTGCAGCAAGAGAGGATGAGGAAGAAGAAATTTCAGAGGCAGAGGGGGTAGAAGAAAAAGATCAAAGTTGCAGTGCAAGCATTGTGGAAAGACTGGGCACACATCAGATCAATGTTGGGCTTCGTGGGAGTCCATCAAAGACAAGCACAACTAGAAGAAAGATGACCAAAATGCTAGTAAATCTTCTGATTCTTGTATTGTTGCACATTGTAATCTTGGATTTAATGAAATGACTTCTCTTTCATCTTATAAAGATTGTTGGCTGCTTGATACTGGTGCAACATCACATATGACATTTAGAAAATACTGTTTTGAAGAATTGAATGAAACAATAGATGGCATAGTTTACTTTGCATATAAGTCAAATATTAAACCAAAGGGAATGGGCACCATTCGACTAAAGATGCCCGGATTCCCTGATTTCTTGTTGAAGAACGTTCTCTATCTTCTTGAGTTGCAGAGAAGCCTGCTGTCCTTGGTGGAGATTCGACAACAAGGCCATTCCATCCACATGTTTGATGGAATCGTTGAAATAAGAAAGTCCTCTGACAACCAAGTCATCATGACTGGATATGAAGATGGGAAGCTGTTGAAGCTCAAGGGTTCATCAGCAAGCTTTCAGAACTATGCCTACCTCTCTCAGCATGAAGAAGGTAATATGTCATCTAGCTCATTGTGGCATGCAAGATTTGGTCATCTAAATTACAACAGTCTTC